>CM038218.1:122823513-123284449 GCA_021442155.1 Cymbidium sinense
TCTTTTCTTTGTTAATGTCTAATGGTTTTCACATTACACATAAGACATAGTCTTATGACCAATGTTCACCTCCACTTCCCCATAACATTTATTCCAAATCCAAATTGTAAAATTTACATGAAAATGGGAAAAGTAAATCTAACTAAAACCAGCAAAATAGAGATTAGCTAAATACACCACACATACCAAGAATGTAAATGAATAAATTGGAGTTAACACCCCACACATGAGTAACCAAGTCTACTTGGCCTAGTTTTGGATTATGCTTAGGGGTATAAGCAACCGATAAAAAAAGTATTTATATTACAAATGCTTAAGCACAATCACAAAAAGATAATGATTAGACTAAGATTGCTCTACTATTCAATCTACACATAAACACTCTAACATCTAGTCTAAAATATTATATCATTAAATAAAATCATGCATCAAACCTTGCACCGCCCTAACATAGGACTAGAAATGGTGACTTAGCCTAATGTGTGTGTCATTTAAACCTTGCGTGGTATGTCTTAGCTAGGCTTTAAAGTAGGAATTTTCTAAGTTTGAAAGGGTTCAAATTAGAGGATAGTTTCATTTTAAGTGATTTAGTTGATTTGTCAATTTTATTTGATGATTTGATTTAGTTTGAATGAACCTACATTTAATTACAAAAAGTTATAAAGAGAAGAAAAGAGAAGAAAACTTCTCTTTCATCCCTACCTTAAGTAATTTCTAAAGTAGATTCATTAGTAATTTTTCTTTAGTGAATATTTTATCATGTGTTTTAATTAACCCTAAGTTTAGATTTGCTCTGAATAAACCTATTCAATAAGAAAGGCATCTTATGACTAATTAAGGTGAATTAATATCACATAACACACAACCCTTTATTTCTTTCCAACATGCATACCATGCATATGAATGTATCCTAAGCATAGCTATATGTGCAATGCAAACACTTTAGAACACCTTAATGATGAATGCAAAGGGATGTTACTTGAGGAAATTTGGATGTTTCATGAATGCATGATTTTGTTATGTAGAAAAGAGAGTGATTATTTTATCCATTAATCAAATGCACATTTACATGTATGAAAGACATAAGTGAGTACGACACCATTATTTTCTACACTAGGGGTGTAAAGTATAAGACCTACTTGGGGCTACTTAAATCCTCACAATTGCGGGATGTCTAGACTAATATACCACTTCTCTTAAATACATGTGCATGTATAAAAGCAAATGAATGGATGAAGAATCATGCAAAATATTTTTGTTTGTTTATTTGGTTTGGATTATATATATGTAATATGAAGATCCTTCTTAATTCATGACATGGGAATGCATATGAATGAACTTAAGCAAGTGTTATGTTCTTTTCAAATGAACTATACACTTTGCAAATCCTATACAAACCTATGTTAAGAAAAGAGAAGAAAACCACATAAAACACATTTCTATATTATAACCACATGCAAGCTTATAAATATTTATAAGTACCATACTTTCATTTATGATCTTTGATTTATAGATTTTGAAAGTAATTTTTGATTTAGTAGTGATAATAGTCATTCATATTCTTACTTTAGCCAAAGCATGCAATCTGACATAAAGGAAACATTTCATTCTAATTTTATTTTTCAAAAGGTATGAATGCATGAGTTCACATGGCAAACAACATTTAACATACATGGAAAAAGACAAAGTGAGGTAAGCATGTAATTTCATTCACCCTAATTAATTCCTAAAGATAATCCTATGAAATGAGGTTATTTAAAGTGAATCAAAATTGTTTTAAAGAAATTTTTATTCTAGTTTTGAATTTTATTTAGGGAAAGTGAGAAGCGTTTACTGGTCCTAACCCCTTCCCCAATATGTGAATTGATTTAGTTTAATTTTTAGAATAATTAAGTTGATTTTATGTTTTGTTTAGGTTAAGGTGTGAATTAAATTCATTAATTACCCTTACACACTTTTAATATAATTAACCTAACAATTATGAGCCAACATATGATATGCAATCACATAGAATTCAAATCAGCAATGCACCTAAGAAAGAAAGAAAGGGGTCTAATACAATTGGCTCATAATTATTGATTAATTAAGCTAAAAAGTTTTCATTAGTACTTTCATAACTCTTCCCACACATGTAGGTTGGATTTGATTTCCTTAAGCTTACCTTAGGCTTTTGAAAACCTAAGGATCTACCCAAGATTGGGATTGATTAAGTGATTAAGTTTTGGACTATTTTTTGGTTTTGGGTTTTGTTAATTAAGCTATTTAATGAAATGATTAAATCATTAATCAATTTTTAAAATAATTAAGACTTCATTTAAATGAAATAGACTCAGAAGAAAAGATTTGGAAAAGACATCCTAATCTTATTCCCTAAGTCTACCCACTATTCCAAGATGATAACAAGCTAATGAATTCATCACCATTTAATAGGTTGATTAATCATTTAATTGATAGAGGGTGTGATTAGAGATGAAACAAGTAATTGCCTAAATTAATCCAATAATAAATTCCAAGAAAATCATGGGAGACAAAGGTCATCCCACTAATTAACCCTTAATTAATTGAAATAATTAAGAAGTAATAACATAATTACATCTCTAAAACCCAAATTGAGTAAATGTTATTGTTCAAAAACTTAAATTATCCCACTTTGAATTCTCTTTAAAAAAGTTGAGTTTGATTTTGAATTTTTCTACATTTAGTTATGAATTTGTAAAAGTTTCATGATTAATAGGTCAAATAACCTAATTATATCTTCCACGCACAATGGGATACGACGGTGCGCACATGTGCGCGATTGGTTATTTAAGTCATCAAATTGAATTCCACGTCAGCCGGTGGAGCTATGCGCTTTCTCTTAGACCATCTGATTAAAGATCAGACGACCATGGTTAAACCCACACTTTTGAAAGAATAAATCATCAGATCTAAATGGATTAATCAAGATTGTCCATCCAAAACACGTGGGATGGATGCCATGATTCATCCTTGCCCTCGCCTGTGGGAGATAGAGATCTTCCATCCTCCATGGCTTGATTCGAGCTGACTTGAGCTCAGATTGGGCTAGGAATCAACCCACGCCATCTAAAAACAAGGAGGATAACATCCAACGGTGGAATTCTATTGGGATTACACTTCCCTTCACAAAGGACCAAAGAATTTTGAACTTAAGCTCAGTTTTGAGGCATACCTCGCTGAAGGCTATCACCAACACTCCCAACCATTGAGGTGGCTTCATTTAGTGGAGACGAAGCTCTGTTGAAGGTTTGAGGGTTCAATTTCCAATCAACCTTCCAATTAACCAAAGCTTGCTTCAATGGCTTGCGGCTTTGATTGAACTCCTCCTTCCCATAGCTTGGATGCTTGGGAAATGATTTGAGTGAGCTCGATTAGGTCCCTTGATCGTGCTTGCAAGAGGAATTTGGATTCTATGGAGAATTGAGTGAGTTTGAGTTTTGGTTTTCTTCCCTTATTTTGACTTGAGTAAAATTAAGAAGGGAAAACATGGAGAGAGCTTGGAAATGCTTTGGAAGCTTGAGGAGCTTCCTTTGGTTTCCTAGGGCTCAATCAAATGCAAGTCAAGTGAAATGAATTGAAATAAGGGAGAGTATATCTCCCCCTACTTGGATTGGACAGTCGAGAACCTCCTTGCTATGTTGATCAAATTGCCCTCATGGAATGTGTTGTAGGTTGTTAGAGCTCCATGTGGTTCCATTTTGGCAGAGTAGTGGGAGTGTGGAGGTGCACATGTGCTAAAATGAGTGTGGGAGGTGATCCATGTGGAGAATTCTAAGTGGAGGGGTCATTTTTTGATTTGGGTTGGGTTTGGATAACCCAAACCCATTGGGTCATGTGCACCACCCTCCTTGGTGTTCGAATGGTCCACTAGAAGGATGCCAAGTGGTCTTGAGTTGGAATATGATCAAATTCTAAGTGAATTTGACCATTGGTTACCCTTTGACCTAGGGGTAAATGGTCATTTAGCTTTGATTTTGATTTGGGCATATTTGGAATGATTGAAAAATGGGTTGTGCTAGTTTTCAATGAATTTGGAGTTTATTTGATATGATTTAGCTTATGTTGACCCATTTAGATCAAAATGAGTCAACTTGGGTCAAGTTGGTCAATTGATCAAATTAGGTCAAACCAAGGATTGGGTCATGTTCATATGGCCATTTGGAGTGGCTTGGTATCATTGGTTTGGTTCAATTTAGTTTATATTTGGTTTTGACTCATTTGAGTTCACTTAGGTCAAATGGCTCAAGTTAACCAATTTGACCCATTTGACCCAATTGGGTTAGGTCATGGGTTGGTTTAGGTTTGGTTGGTCATTTGAAATGTTTTGCAAGCTTTGGTTTCAATCAATTTTGGTTTGATTTGACCTTTTAGGTCAAGTTGTTCATGGTCAATCAAGTTAGGTCTAGTAATTGAGGTTTTGGTCAAGTTTAACAAGTGGTTTAGAATGAATTTGACCCATTGATTGCAGTCAATTTGGCTTAGATCAAGATTTGACATATTTTGACTTTTTACGTCAACTTGGGTCAAGTGGCCAATTAGATTAGGTTTGGCTCAATTGGTGAATTGGTCATGTTCAATCATTGATCATGAACAGGTTTAGATCAATGGTTTTGATCAATTTGGCCTATGGTGGACTTTGGCTAGTTTAGGTTTCATTTGGGTTAAGTGCTGACTTGGTCAAAGGCTAGGTTTGATGTGGTTTGACCTAATTTTGGTGATTGATCATCATAAGATGATTGTTCCTCACAATGTGAGGCTTAGGTAGGCTTAGTTCAATCCAATTTGGGTAGGATTAGAATTTGACTCAAAAAGGTGCTTTAGGCCACTTTGGGTTAAGTGAGCCTAAGTGGGTCAATTAACTTGATCAAGGATTGATTCAGGTTTGGTTGAACTCACATATGGACTTATGATTGAAATATAAATCCAATTGCAAGTGATTTGGGGTCAAATGGGTTTTGATTCATTTGACAATTTTAAGTCAAAAGGGTGAACATAGGTTTGACTTAGGTTAGTTTGATTTTGATTTGATGATTGAAGTTTGGGTTTATATTTGATTTGTGATTGAAGGATTGATTGTTTGGAGAGAAAATCCAAAGGTTTGGATTGATTTGAGGTTGATTTGGCTAAGTTCAAGAATTTGACTTGAAAGGGTATATGTTAGTTTTAGGTTAGATTTGGGTTTGAGTTTTAAATTTGGTTTTGGTTATTTAAATTTATATTTCAATTATATTTGTGAATATAAATGAGAATATAAATGGGTTATGAGAAAATCTCTTGAGTTTGAAATGATTTGAATTTGATTTGAGCTAAGTCCATGAGATAAAATCAAAGTGACTTAGGAAAGACTTTAGATTTGGACTTGAGTTTTGGATTTGGTTTTAATTACTTGAATTTATATTTCATTTATATTTGTGAATATAAATGAGAATATAAATGGGTTATGAGAAAATCTTTTCAGTTTAAATTGATTTGGATTTTTGGAATTGATTTGAATGATTTGAAAAAAATCATTTAAGTTGAAATTTGATTTGAATTTGGAGTTGGTTTGGATTTGAAGTTTGATTTGTAAGAAGAAAGTGAGGATTGTGTTTAAGCTATAGGGTAGGCAAGTTTTCCTAACACCCCTAAGGTATAACCTATTCCTATGGCTAACTCTTCTAAGTCTCCACAGTTAGGTTAAGTGTTCACCTAAACACTAGAAGTGTCTTAAGACTAAGGAACTCTTAATGTCTAAGAGGGGTCCTATGTCTAAGATGGAGAAGTTGAGAGCTCACTCCAAAAGTGAGGTCAACACGCACCCGATCGCTCTAATGAGTGCATCTGCGGATCTACATGGTGTCTCAACAACATTTCCATTCAACAAAAATAACCACAAGCTTGTACTTGTTGACACCGTGGCACTAGCTAGAGAGCAAAGACAAATGCAGCGCTAAATGGAAAGCAAAGATAAGGAAATTGCACAGCTTGGTATCATCTGAAGTGAGGAATGAAGTTAACCAACTACCTCTTCAGCCGATAATTCAAAATATGTATAGCACACTGGAACAGTAATAGCTGTTCAGCTAGAAATAGTAGTTAATGAAAAGATAAAAGTAGTTATAGCTTCAGAGCAAGCTGAAAAGTTGGTGAGTAAGGGTTTCCTTTACCCAGCTGAATATGATCAAGGGCCATACCTGAAAAATTACTCAGTGCCAAAATGTAATAGTTTCAGTGGGCTTGGTAACCCAAAGGAACATCTAGCCCAATTTAAGGCTACTTATGGTAACACAAGAGGGAATGATGCGCTTTGCTAGTTGTACCGACCTCTTGCTTTTGAGTGATATGAATTATCAAATGATTCGGTTAAAACCTTTGCTAAGTTAGAGATAATATTTGTGAAGAGATTCATCAATGCAACTGAGAAAATAATAATCGCTGACCTTGCCTTGCTGAAAAGGAGAAAAGATGAGTCACTAATAAAATTCATAAGTCGTTGGCGTAACCTAAGTATAAAATGTGAGCAACAATTGGAAGAACATGAGATCCAATTACTAATGGAAAGTATGGATGATAAAATGACACCATTTTTATATATGATGTCTATTACAACATTCTAAGACTTGCTTGATAGGGTGGCCAAATTTGGAAAGCTAAATCGCCCTACGTCTAAAATATATACAGATAAGGCAAAAAGAAACAAACCTTCTGACTTAAGATGAAACGAAACTCATGCCGCTTCCTATAGCCCAAGTGGTGAAAAAAATGAGTAATCTATAATGTGGATAAAGGAAAGCAGTCAATGTACAATGATGATAAGGGAAAAAAGCTTGTTCATCTTAATCCACAGCCAAAATTGGTATTAAGAGGAAATGATAAACCTCAGACTCTTTCAAGTGGTAGAGAGCATCCAAAATAAGCACAAGAGATACAAGCAATACGTAACTGAACGAAGTACAACAATGAATAAAGAATATTCCTTTAGAATGGATAATGTGGCTAAATTATTTTGATAAGCAGTCAAAGCTGGTCTACAATTACTAGAAATTAAAAGACCTAAAGAATCTGATCAAGCCAACAATCCAAATTACTGCCCCTATAATCGGATGATCAGTCATCCTATGGAAGATTGTTATGCCTTCAAAGATCAGCTAGAAAAGAAATATCAGCGATGCAAATTTACATTATCCGATAGTGTTCTAGTCAACCCGAAAAGAAAGTCTATAAGGATGATTACGTCCTCTTCTGTCTCATTCATTAAAGATAAAAAAGAAAGAAAAATCAGTTCAGACTGAAGAATGGGAAACGATAGTCTAAGAATACTGTGAAAATGTTGAAGTAGCTAAAAGGTGTCCTAGTGTTAAGTGGAAATCACCACTTGAACATATATTGAAGTTAAAAGAGATGCCTAAACCAAGTATTTGGGCTTATCTGTGGCATTTTGATAAGGCTACTTCATCATCAGCACGAGGAGCAGTCTACTAAACATAGGCCTCATAAATCAAAGAAGCCAGCTAAAAAAAAGAAGGGCAAAGACTATAACTCAAAAGATTATTAACAATTAGAGGAGTATCACCAGCCGACAAGGCAACCATTCAGGATTGCAGACTTTATTCCTAAACTTTGTATTATTGAATCGATAAAGAAGATAATGGTGAATCTTATCTACTAGAGACATGTTAATCATTTATGTGATATCAGATGTTCTTCAGCTTCAGTTATTCCAAAATAATAAGGAAAGTCAGGAAGACTTGACCAACTCAGCAAAATTCTTATCAGGAAAGCAAGAAGATCCTGAGGAATTAACATTTGAATTTTGTCTAATGACTCTACAAAAAGATAACAGTTCAGATGAAGATTTATGTTTTCCCGATTGAGAAGAGCCAAACTCATCAATATCATCACTATGAAATGTGCAAAGTTGAATAGTGAGTTTAACTCTTTTGGTCAATCCTTCAGAACAAGAAGTGAATTTGAAGAAACTACCTCTTTAGAAGAATCTGAGCAAGATAAGGTGATTCAAGTTCAATTGAGAAGTGGTAAAGTCTTACCACCTTCATCAAAGAAGGAAAATGCAAATAAAGATAAAGGAAAACAAATCAAAGTCAATGAATATATCATTCCAAAAAATCCTAGAATAAAGTATAAATCGAGCAAAAAGATAGATTATAATATTATATCACATCTCAGAAAGATTCCTACACAATTGAGTGTGTATGTTGCTCTCTTGATGTTAAAAGACCTCCGAGAAACATTGATATAGGCTCTCAAAGATTCAAAAAGTTATGAAGCATACTTTGCCAAAAAAAAATGCATGTGAAATCATTGAAACTCAAGATCTCTAGAATTATCATATTTTTTGAAGAAGATCTTATGTTGGGAACAGTGGATCACAATCATCCTCTATATGTTACGGCAAAGAGTGATGACATCTTTATCAACCGAATATTAATTGATCCAGGTTCTTCTATCAATCTGATGTGTCTAAAAGTATTAAGAGGATTATCACTTGATATATAACATCTTGGGAAGGATAAGTTGATGGTTCATGGTTTCAATGAGAAAGGGAAGAAAGCCTTGGGTTCTTTTATTCTCCCTCTCAAGTTTCATGATTTATATACATAAGCCAAGTTTCATGTAATCGATGCTGAAACATCATTAAGAGCTCTCTTAGGTTGACCATGGCTGCATGAGTATGGCATTGTCCCATCAACTATGCATCAGTGTATGAAGTACCTAAAAGAGGGGGAAGAGTTCAGAATTCTTGGCAATATATAACCATTCTTCATCCATGAAGCAAAGATTTATGAAGATGCAAAATATTTCATCCCAAAAGAGCCTAAGCCACAAAGCCTCTTGAAGCAGTAGCATCCACTTTAGGAACTAAAAAAGCAACTTCATAAGGTGAAAGAGTAGAAGAAAAAAAAAGGAAGAAATGAGGTAATGTCGACTCTCCCTAAGGTACTTGATTCTACTCCTAAATCAAAAAGATCAGTTCCTCACCTGGAAAGTGACACACAGGAAGAAGAAAATATTTATGTCAAACCTAAGAGAACTTATAAACTTTCAAGGAAAGCAAGTATGAAATAAATTATTCTGATTCAGACTATGACTTTGAATCTACTTATGTAAATAGAGTTCAAATGGTCACATCAAGAAGGATAGCTTATTTGACAGTGTCAGATGACTCATTCAAAATTATACCAATCCCTCAATAATACTTCAAAGAAATTACTCCACTAGAGGTTCATATCATTGAAGAATTGATAACGTTATATGTGCCGCCATTGAGTGAAAGTGGCAGAACATGAACTCTATTTTACAAATTTGAAGAGTCTCAGCCTCACAATTTTGAGAAGCCTGCTCGACATGAAAATCCTGACAAGATAATCCCAACAAGAATGACAATATACTATCCACAAAAATTATAAAGAATGATGCATAAGCGGGAATTCATATTAGAACTACTAAGCATAGGACTCAAAACTTTAATAGGATGTGAGTCAAAGAAGTCCCCAAACATCACAAAGAAGTGATAAATTTAGCACTAAAGGTCTTGGGTTCATCCACAAATCTCAAAAAATAAAGTTTGTTATAATATAATAGAAGATGAGATCCAAACTAATAGTCATGAAGAAGATGATTTTCATGAAATTCTTCTTACAAATGATGAAGAAGTAGAAGCCAAGCCTGCACATGAAGAACTCGAAGATGGTGGACAAATAGCTACTATGGACAAACTTAAACAAATCAACCTAAGAGCTGAGGATGATCCCCATCCAACCTTCGTCAATGCCCTTCTACCTGATGAGAAATTTGAAGAGCTAAAAATACTACTTTGTGAATTCAGGGATTGCTTTGCTTAGACATATTCTGAAATGCCAGGCTTATCTCCTGATGTAATAGTTCATAAACTTATCATTAAACCATATGCGACTCTTGTTAAGCAAGCTCCTCTGCGAATGAGATTGAAAGTTGAATAATAGGTAATTGAAGAAACTAAGAAGCTAATCAAAGCAGGTTTCATCCGTGAGAAGTATGTAGATTTGATAGCCAACATTGTCTCAGTTATGAAGAAAAATGGCCAAATTTGTGTCTGCATTGACTTCCGGGACCTAAATAAGGCGTGCCCAAAAGATGACTTTATGCTTCTAATATCAGAATTACCAATGGACAATACTTCCAACTAGACATGTTCTCATTCATGGATGGATCATCGGGATATAATCAAATCAAGATGACTCCTGAAGATGAAAAATGTACATCATTCGAAACACCTATTGCATTTATTGTTATACAATCATGCCTTTTAGATTAAAAAATGCTAGAGCTACTTATCAAAGAGCCATGATGGGTAGTTTTGATCAGTTGATTCACTAAGGTGGAATGTTATGTTGATGATTTGATGGTTAAGAGCTTAAATCATGAAAATCCCTTTGAAAGCTTGAGAATTGTATTGGAGAGAATCAGAAAAATATGATCTCAAGATGAATCCTCTAAAATGCTCATTCAGGGTATCCTCTAGAAAATTTCTCGGGTATATTGTATGTCATAGAGGAATTGAAATTCATCCTGCTAAAATCAAAGAAATTATGGAGATGCCTCCACGAAAGAGTTTGCTTCAGCTCCATTCTTTACCAGGATAGCTTGCATTCATCGGTCAATTTTTGTCAACCCAATCAAGGTGTTGTCAACCATTTGCAAAGTTGATGAAGAAGGATGCTCCATTCAAATGGAGCAAGGAGTGGCATGAAGCCTTCAATAGCATTAAAGCTATATATTAAATCCACCAATCCTTGCAATGCCTACTCCTGGGAAGCCCCTCATTATATGCATAGCTACATTAGAAGAGTCCCTTGGAGCATTATTGGCACAACAAAATGAAGAAAGCAGAGAGAATGCTCTTTATTATATCAATCGAAGATTAATAGGAGCAGAAATGAGATACTCTCCAATATAGAAGCACTATTTAGCATTGATCATTACAGTCCAAAAGCTCCATCATTATATGTTATCTCACAAGATTACTCTCATCTCAAGGATCAATCCATTAAAGTAATTGATGACAAGACCAGCATTGACAGGTCACTTGGCAAGATGGAAAATATTGCTTTTACAATTCGATATCACATACATTCCACAGAAAGCAGTGAAGGGAAAAGTCTTAGTAGATTTTCTTATTGTGCATCTCATCCCTGCAGACTCTTCTCTTAATGATGATTTGCCCAATGAGCAAATTAAGCTCATTCATGATAGAGAAAAATCACAAATTTGGGAAATGTACTTCGATGGAGCTTCATCGATCAAACAAGTCCAACCTCTAAGAATCAGGATCGTCTTCATAATACTAGAAGGAGGAATAATGGGACGATCATATGGGTTGACTAAGCCAAGAACTAATAATGAAGCTAAGTATGAAGCATTAGTGGCAGGTCTTGAAGAAGCTATTTTCATAGGCATTCAAAACTTGCATATTTTTGATTATTCTCGCCTTATTATAAATCAAGTAATCTATAAGATCAACAAGCTTGAGTTAGCTTTCTATCACAAGTGAGTTCTCGAGCTTATGAAGAAAATACTAAATATCACATTAACTCGCTCTCGAAGAATAAGAAAGTCGCATTAGCAATACGTAACTGAACGAAGCAATGAAATGCAAGTATGAATGGTGATTATGTCATAATCAGCATTTTTACTCAATGAGTTCTAGAGCCAGCAAAGTATCAATCCTCGCGGGTAGAGGGGTTATTAAATTTGACACAATAAGATGCAACTCAAGTTGCTCCTCATCCTCCCCAAAATCAACAAGAAGTTATACCTAGATGAGCTAAGAATGACATTACTTCAGAAAAGTAGTGTGGAGCCTTTATTGTAGAAGAGCCACATGATTGGAGGCAACCCTTCATCGACTACTTTAAAAAAGATAATTTACCAAATAATAAATCACTGGTAGCTCAAATTGAGGAGAGAATATTGCGCTATGCTTTTGTCAATAACACTTTATATTATAGATCCTTTGAATAAATGTGGCTACGATGCCTAAATGCAGATGAAGCTAGCAACGTAATGGTTCAAGTTCATGAAAGAATTTGTGGTGTATATCAGTCAGGTCCAAAAATGACAATAAAGATCAAAAGAATGGGCTATTATTGGCCATCTATGGTGAGAGACTGTATCAATCATGCTAAGATGTGTCATGAATATCAAGTACATGAGAATAGAATCCATCAATCTCCAAATCCACTACACCCAACAATAGCATCTTGGCCATTCGAATGCTGGAGTACAAATGTAATTGGACTAATTGATCCACCGTCATCACCGGACACTTCATCTAGCACGGTATTTATCTAAGTGAAGCTACTCTATTTAAAGATTACTCAGTGATTAACTTCTTTATGCATAATGTGGTTTATAGATTTGGAGTGCTACGTCAAGTAATTTTTTATAATGACACAGCTTTCAACAATATAAAGATTTATAGATTCATCGATCGACACAAAATTTATTGATGATACTCTTCAATATACAATCCAAGAGCAAATAATTTGGTGGAGGCCTTTAACAAGACATTAGTCAACTACTCAAGAAGATCCTTACTAAAAATAAGAGAGAATGACATACTAAACTAATAGAGGCACTATGGGCGTATCAAACTACAAGACTGCTCACCTTATTCATTGGTATTTGAAGCAGCTTGAAGTTGAGTTACCATCACCAGTGGTATCTAATACAATCTAACTGAAGATCAAAATACTCATTTGAGAATGGAAGAACTTGACGCACTTGATGAAGTTAGATTACAAGCTCATCAAAATTTAAAGGTTTATCAAGAAAAGATGTCTAGGGCTTTTGACCATATGGTGCCTCGAACAATCTAAAAAGGGAAATTGGTCTTAGTGCTAAAAAGATCAATTATTCCTAATCGAAGAACTAGTGACAAATTTGAGCCTAATTAGGAGGGCCCTTTTGTCATTAAAAAAGTGTATCAAGGAGAGGCATACCAACTCATTGATCTAAAGGGTGAAAGACCAATGTCGCCAATTAATGGTCGATACCTGAAAAAGTATTATACATGATAAATGCATTCTCAAGGTATAATAGAAATCTCCCTGCAATACAAAGAGCATTTTTTTAGTATATCTATTTAGGTTGACATCATGCTTCATGTCGAGATCCCTAAATTAATATACTTACTCAAGATGAAAATACTTTTATGTGAAAATTCTCTTATTACATAGGGGGCATTTTAGATTTCTATACATAGATGAAATCAATATTACATGGTAAAATCCTCTTAAGATAAAATGTATCAACTCATATATTGATATATTTCTTAAATTATTTTAGAGCTTTTTCAAAGTGCTTTAAAATTTTCCCTGTAAGACATGGGTCATTTTTATTTATTTAGCCAAGTTAAAATCGTGTTATAAGATGAGATCCTCAAATATATTCTGATTCAGGTTGGCATCGAGCTTTATGCTGAAGTCCTTGAATATATCTATAATTATTATTATTAAGTTGCAAGTTCTTGCAAGGAATAAAAAGAATCTATTTCTATGCATGAAAAGACAACTCTAAATATCAAAAGTTTATCTCCCAGATTTGCCAAATTTTGAAGAACAAGTCAGAAGAACTCTCAATTTCGGAAGCTTCAATCAACTGAGTTGAAAAAAATATCAACATCTACATCTTGAAGTCTATGACACAGATGGGTTCTAAAGGTCGGTCCAACTACAAATGGCCAGTTCGATGCTCTCCTCACTCAACAAGCCACAAGAAAAGGCCATAGTGAAAGAGCCCCGTTCGTTAGTCTGATGACCAAATCACCAAGCCATCACAGCTTAAGTCGAAGGCTCGAGTAGGTTCTAAAGGTCGAACTCAACAAGCCTATAAATGGTCGAGTTGCTGACATTCTCCTCACTCAACAAGCCGTAAGAAAAGGCCATGAAAGAGCCCCGTCGGTCAATGATGATAGCTGTTAAATCTCAAACCAGATCCAGCTTAGTGACTACAAGCCGCTAGAATATAAGAGATCTTTCTACTTGATCGATAGACCAAGACAATCTAAGAAAATTGTCAATTCAGAGTTGCCTCAGTCAATCTTTATATTACCTGCTAGGTGATATTTTAATTTATTCTCAAATGATCTGATCAAGCATAAAGCACAACTCAAAGCCAATGTCCTCATCAAGTTCCTCAAAGTAGAAAGCACAGGATCGAGAAAGAAATTATATAGTTCATACAAAGTCGAAGGCCAAACTAATGGAATTTTGTGGTTATCCACTCTATTAAAGCACTCATTGTTGGATTGATAACTCGAGATTTTAGATCTAATATAAGCCAGAATGTTAGATCATCTACATGCACCCTTCAACAAGTTTATCAAAGCAGCAAGCATATGACTGAAGGTATACGTGCACTTCCTAACAAGTAAATATGGATAAATCAGGTAAATCATTCATCAAGTCCGCCAAGATTAAAGCTAGGACAGAAGAAATTTTAAGTCTCAAAACATACAAATCAATTCATCTATCAAACATGGTCAAGCACAAAGCTTAGATCGGAGAAACTTAAATCTAAAATGACACAAAAGAAATAGATCTTCAGCAAATCCATTGAAGTAGAGAATAGATGGTAGAAGAAGCTTTTATTTATCCGACAAGTTAATCAAGATAAATCGGTCAATCATATCATTTAGCTCGTCCAAACACAAGCCCAAAGGGTCAACTAGTTTTCAACAAACATGACTCGCTTTATGCACGAATCATATTTATTGTGGGGCATTTGTTGACCCTCGACTCTGTCTCACAAGCTAGCCGAGCAACCAATCCCACCTTTCTTCTCCCATTTTATTCGGTTGAGGAACTGCAGCTGAGCACAAAATTCCTTCTCCCTCGTTGCTGCTGCCCGAAAAAAGATGTCGCGAACGTAATCTTGTCTTCCTTCTAGCCCTCCTTCATGCCTCTCTCTCTCTCTCTCTCTGTCTCTCTCTCTCTCTCTCTCTCCCTCCCTCTTTTGGGTTTACAGCAAAAGAAGAAAATTAATAATAATAAAGATCTTCCCTCTCTCCTTCTCTCCTTCTCTCCCTTTCGGGTTCACAATAAAAGAAAAAAGAAAGAAATAATAATAATAATAATAATCCCTCACCGCCACTCTCTTAATAATAATAATCCCTCACCGCCACTCTCTCTCTTTCCCCCCCTCTCGCTCATCGTTTCCTCTCTGTAGCTCATACGGCAGCAAAATACTGTAGCAAGATACTGTAGCAAATTACTAAAGATCCGAAAAAAAATTCTTTTTATCTATTGTTTTTGCTACGGTACCCGCAACTACTGCACGGCTCGAGCCTGTTATGGCCAAACAAGGAGTTCTTTCTCTTTTATTTGCTTTAGTTGTGGGTTATGTTAATTTCATTTAGATGGTGAAGTTGTGTGGGGTAGGAATTGGATTCTCCATTTAGGTTTAAAGACCTCTTCACACTCATCAGAGTGTGATGAGATGAAGCCGGCCGAGATGTTATAAAATGCCGACCATCACGCTCATCAAGGCATGGTGAAAAAAAGATAAAATAAAATGTATTATATGTATACAAAATATTTGTGCTTGTATTTTTTCCTGCAAGTTTCAAGACCCCACTAATGCAATGGGGCATGTGGTGTATGAAAAAACTGTCAAGCACTCACCTCATAGAGTCTGAGTAAGCCAAACAAATTGTTAGATGTTGCTCCCCTATGTCGAAATCATGTCAAAATTTAGACAAAAATTTGTGACTTATATAAATTTAAATATAAATCTTTTAAATTGAAATTAAATAAAAGAGAGAGAGAGAGAGAGAGAGAGAGAGAGAGAGTAATGAATACAAAGGAAAAACATCAAATCAAAGAGAAAAAGAAGTAAAAGCACTTACAAGATTATCTAAGTAAAGTTGAAAGCCCACCCAAAATTTGAACTACAAAATTATCCCCTCTCTTTCAAGCTCCAACTCTTCAAACAAGTAGAATGAAATGCAAGGCACTCTCTTAGCCTTATTTATAGAGGTGGGAAGAATTAATATGGGACCTCGGTTATTCAAAACTAATAAATAAATACAATGACAAGTATTTGTTGGCTAACATGAATCAATTGAACCTTTTGACTTATATTCTACAACACATTAAAAATAGTGAAAGAGGATAGGTCAAGTATAAACATGACTTTGAACTCGTGTCATAGGGAGATTGTATGAAGCTTGAACAGTAATTTTCAAATGAGATAGAGTTCAAGTCAAGCTTTAAAGTGGGATTCATAAAGAACATGCCATCTTACATTGCAATGTTTATTTTAAAATGAATTGAAGAAGGCTCTAATTAAACACTTGAAGAATCATATCTGATGTCAAATGAAGTAGAAATCTTGATTGAACATCAAATCAAAGCACAAAAGATCCCCTTTGAATTAAGATATATTCTTCAAATATATCTAAGTAAATTAAATAAAATCAAAGAATTCATAAGGGATTCCTAATTAAATTGAAAGATTACAAATAGGCATGATCAAGGAATTCTTGGAAAATATTTGAAGCATACTATTTGTCTTATTAAATACTTAAATTGAATCAAAAAGAAATTGAATAGAGTTCTTAATGAGTTCGAGGATTGCTAATGGATATAAATGAGAGTCTATTGAAGGTTCAAAGATTAGGCAACTTTGAATAAAAAAAGAGGAGAGGCGATCAAATATTATTTCCAAGGGGTCTAGTAAGCTACTAGAACAATTTAAAACTCCTTCTACGCCACTAGATTTGTAACACATCGTACAAGAGAACAAAATACATTAATTAAGGCTTCGATTAAATTCTTGTACATATTATAAAGTATGACTAAAATTTAAATTCAATACCTTAAAATTATGCAAGAATTCTTAAATACACCAGATGGGCCTACGAATGCTTAAATTTAGTGTCCGAGGATCTTTGCCGCGAGTTGCTTCTGTTTGGTCTTAGGGCCGAGTTAAGTTAACAAAACCAAAAAATAATTAATTATTATAAGAATTTTAGATTATTGAAATATCTAAGAAGCTAATTTTGTCATGTGATAGTAGATCTGATCCTCTATTATTAAACTAATAGAGTCGTCGATCAAGTAAACTCACCTACCCCGATGATGGCTGTGTTGAATGGTGATTTCAACCGAAGGGGATAATTCCATCAAAATATGATTCTAATTTCAAATCAAATTAACTCAAATTAAGTATCAATCTAAAAATGCTTAAATAAAATTCAATCTCTAAAAAACTTAAAGCTAAAATCCAATCCACCTTCTACAAATTATATGTCAGATATGATAAATTAAGAAAATTCTAGCTCACAAAGGAGTCAATGCTAAATCAAGTGTTCTACTATGTTCACTCTCAATCAATCTCAGTAGAAGCATTGGCTGTGTTTCGTGACAGCGACCGATAGGCTCACATATAATGCGGTTCGAGTCCTCTAATCGAGTGGTTACCGCCAAATGGAACAATTATATTACAATCACGATCATAACTCATATGCTCCCCAATGGCTTTATCGTTTGAGTTAAGACCATACGATATACTTGATAAGGCAAAAAACCCTCTGTCAGTTAAGGTAGACTTAAGAATGTCTCCTTAGATAAACACCACTCCAGGTCTACAAGGATTTCTTGGACGACGTAACTCATGTGTTGATGATAATGATCCTTCGGTTAGGTTGGGTCGACTACCTCCTCTGACTAAGTAGACTAGGATGGCGGACCCAAGATGATGAACCATGAGATCTAGATGCAGACGCGTCATTATTCCCCAACCATCGACTTTAAGTTAAAATGATGAATTTCATAATCTCAACTTTTAAAACTCCACGTCTTTCTTCTTATCGTTATGCATTAAGCGTCTAACAGCCTTAATTGAAAGTTCTCTCTCGATTGGGAGGAGTAATGCTTATAGGAGCTTTTCATACTGAAATGAGAACAAAATCTACGGGTTGTGTCTGTCTATTTTCTCTTCGAAAATTACATCAATACTCTCTTCAATTATCGAGAGGTCGGTAGCGAATTTTTGAAGCCCATAGGATCTAAGCACCTTATGTTGAACCACATAAACCCTATGTTCTTGTGTTTGATTTGTTGTCCTTTTCTATTTTACAAGTTTTAGTTTCTAATTTATTTAGTGTTTTACTGTGATTGGTTTAATTTTGTCTCTATATTGATTATCTATAATTGTTTGTTGTGGTTACATATTACTTTGCAAGTGCTTGTGTAAGTAAAGCTAATGGAAATTTGAAGAAAAAATATATTTATCTCAATATATATATATATATATATATATATATATATATATATATATATATATATATATATATATATATATTGAATTCCATAATTCTTACATAAATATCAGCTACATAATTTTGTCCCTTTCGTTGGATCATTTTCAGCAAGCTTCTTATCTTCCTGTATTGAAAATATTCGTAATTTGCCCTTAGCGTAACAAGTTTGATAAATTTATTTTGATGATTATAAGTATATGATTGAAAATACTAATATAATTTACTTTATGGGTTTATTTTGATAATTATAAATGTATGACTAAAAATAAAAATGTTTATACGAAATATTACAAAATTGAGAATTATTCAATGTTTATCAATAATGGCTCTAGTGTTTTAGCAAAATGTACTTGAGCAATTAAAGAATATTCAATTTTAGACTTATTTTATTGCATTGTAATTCCCATATGTAGGCTCTAATTGCACAAATCTTAAAACATAACTAAATAAGAT
Source organism: Cymbidium sinense (assembly GCA_021442155.1). NCBI lineage: Eukaryota > Viridiplantae > Streptophyta > Magnoliopsida > Asparagales > Orchidaceae > Cymbidium > Cymbidium sinense. The sequence continues at coordinate 122,842,289 of CM038218.1, forward strand.
GATTTTATTTTTCATTAGTCTAAATAAGTTATTTCAAATGCTACATGAAAATTAATTTACAAATTTTTTAAAATCTAATTGTTTCAATTTTTTTATTTATTCACTTAAAATTTTTAATTATGCTAATTAAAATTAAATATATTTAAATATATAATTAATTGAATAAGCATTGAAGCATATTATAAGCTCGTGCTTGATGATTTTGTCCACATATAGAAGCATTTATTTTATATGTTATAATCATACAAATGATAAATATATATATATATATATATATATATATATATATATATATATAAATAAATATATATATATATATATAGAATATATTATATATATAAAATAAATTTTTTTAGAGAAAAATTATAAATTTTTGTTTAAATATATAAATTAATGATTTAAAAAAAAAATAAAAAATAGTAGATTTTGCACAATCGCCATCGACTTTAATTTTTTTTTTAAATTACAATTCACATTTTTAGTATATCATGGCACGCAGATGTAAAGATAATAAAATTTTTACTTTAACAACTATCTAATGAGTGAATGATGCTTTCAAATGTGCTATTAAAATAAATTTCATTTTAAGATTTCATTAGAGTCATGGTTAATATAGTTAGAAAGATAATGGAAAATTATATGTTGATAACTCTGACGCATGGTTTTGCAAATGTGACGCAAAAATTATATTGACCCTGCTCCAGAGGATATATTTTTTGGTAATATAAAATCTCACATATTTGAAATTGAGTTTGAATTTTTAATTCTAGTTAAATCTTTGAAGGTAATATCAAACACTCATTATATATAAATTGAGTTTTGCTGAGAGGAAAGATTTAACTCGGAATTTCATAAAGATTCAAACTCAATTTATATATAGAATATAATGAGAATATTTGATACTACCAAAAAAAATTTATCCATGTATCATCGCAACAAAAAAAAAAATAGTGATTCATTGAATATATTTAATTTTCAACCAAAAAATCACATATTTGTAAAAAACTACTCAAAGATCGTCGAAGTCAACATTAAGTAGAATGTTTCATTATCTTTCCAACAAAAACACCCCAAATATCTAATAATACATATTATATGCATCTTCTTTTTGTAACTTTAAGTCGACATTTGCAATCGCTCTATGAAGATTCAGAAAGTTGTTAACATCAAAATATAATTTTTATTATCTTCCAATGATACCAAACGTTAAAATCCACATCTGATAGTTAAATATCAAAAAAATACCATATTTTTTTAAAAAAAAATTAGGGCAGTCATCGGCTATTTTAATTTTTTTTTTTAAATGGATAATCACCTAATTAAGTTTATAGAATGGCCTAATTTAAAAATTAAGCTAGCATAAAATTATTAGTTATAATTTATATTTATCTGGTTGACTTGGAAACCAGAACATGTGCTCTCATTTGTATATGGCCAAATGAAGATAATGAAGATAATATTGTTGAATTCAATCAAAGTTATTTCATATAGTCCTTAATTTAATTAATTATTTACAATTCATGATAATTTTAAAGGAGAAACTCATTATATTTTAATTGTAAGTTAATCTCATCGGGAACTAGTTTTATAGAATATTTTTTTTGATTTCTTGTGCAATGTTATATATATATATATATATATATATATATATATATATATATATATATATATATATATATGACACAAAATTCTACTAAAGACTAATCTTGATGTCGAAAGCAAGCTAATCCTAAGTTGAAACTAGTCGAGATCAATCACTTAAAATATCATTGAAAACTTTGAGATATTAGTTAAATCCCTAAATAGCTCTTAAACATAGAGTGTTTATAGTCAAATCGAGCATCTCGACGAGCCGGATCTAACAGCTTAAGATCTTATAATTCTGACTTCATTTGAGCATTCAAATACTTAAAATACATGAAATGATCAAAGGAATCATTTGATGACGTCAGATGAAGTGGAGTGGTTCGGGTTTTGTATGTATTTATAGAAATGCCACTCCTTCAATCTATAAATAGCTCCTATTCTTCACATGAGGGAGGCCCAAGCAAGAGAGAGGAGAGAGCTTTAAAGCTTGAAAATCCTTCAAGCATAATCGATACCACTGACAGCCAACCCAACCGCATGAACCACCGCTGTGCCACCGCAATGGCTATTACCGTTCTGGTCACTTGTCGGCACGCCACTACGGCCCCTCCATCGCCACCACCATCGCTGATCTCCACGGCCGCTACAACCACTGACGCCAGCCGCCGTTGCTCACCATCATTTACTTCCACTAGCAACTGTTACAATCTAACCATGGCTATACAGCTTTTGTTGCCTGATTCTGGGATTCTCATTGTCAGCCCTTCTCATATGCAATTATGTAATCCCATTATCGGGAAAATTTTGTACTCTGAAACATATACATAGTATTTTACTAAAGCAAGCCGTGATTTTTTCCTTTTTTTGAGATTTTTTCATAAAAAATTTGAGTTTTATTATTAATTCTTTAAATATGTACTGGGATTCCAATAATAAAGCTAAGTGAAACTTTTACTCTACCACAACTTATTTTCTAGCATACTTACGCCATATGAAACTGATTCTCATTATTTCATCTTGTATGACGACCAAGTTTCTCAACAAGGTCAAAACCACCATCGAGGTGGAGCATTTCAAGCTTTTAAGGAGTGCAAATGAAGAATGAAGATTCATCAAACTTCGTTCCTTCAGATTTTGTCAAAAATTGGGGGCAACTCTTAATCTCATAAGATCACCCATGTTAATATGTTAAGCATCTAATCGATTACTATCCCAAGAAATAAGTTAAAATTGGAGGATATTTCAACATTAAGAAGAGATATATCTTTGCAAATTATTATTTTCCAATCATACTCACGTAAAATAAGACCAAGGTTAAGAGAAACCTACTACAATCACAAACTAACGCTTTGATTTGACCTCTTCCATCTGGTTGACGCCATCAAGTAATACTTTGATAAACAACCGAGGATAGATCAAAATCCTCAGCGAATTCAATTCGATCTCTTCCATATAGGTTAACGTCATCGAGCAAAGACTCTGACAAATAACATCGGATAGATCAAAACTTCACACCTACTCCACACAGGTTAACGTCATCAAGTAATACTTTGACAAATAACCTCGGATAGGTCAAAAATTCTCAGTGGATTCAATTCGATCTCTTCTATACAGGTTAACATCATTGAGCAAAGACTCTGACAAACAACCTCGGATAAATCAAAACTTCACACCTACTCCACATAGGTTAACGTCATCGGGTAACACTCTGACAAACAACCTCGGTTAGGTCAAAAATTCTCAGCGGATTCAATTCAACCTCTTTCATACAGGTTAACGTCATCGAGTAACACTCTGACAAATAATTTCGGATAGGTCAAAAATCCTCAGTGGATTCAATTCGACCTCTTCCATACAAGTTAACGTCATCAGGTAACACTCTGACAAACAACCTCGGATGGGTCAAAAATTTTCAGCCGATTCAATTCGATCTTTTCTGTGCAGGTTAATATCATCAAGTAATACTTTGACAAACAACCTCGGATGGGTCAAAAATCCTCAATGGATTCGATTCTACCCCTCACATGCAAGTTAACGGCATCAAGTAACATCTCGAAGAATAATACTTTGAAATTATCTATCAGACTTTTTGAGTTGCTCGAATGACGGTTCCTAATTAACGATTCCCCACCATCATGGTAGTTATCAACTGTTGAACCATCCATTGAAGTTTCAAGAAATCTAATTTTCTACAAAAGAAGCTATGGGACCGCCCATTACCACCGGTCATCACTGCTGCCGCTGTGTCAGCCGCCGGACTACTAACGCGCCACCGCCGATAGCCGCTAGCCGCCGACCCACCACCGTCGACCTCCAACCACCATATCACCGCCGCTGACGACCGCCATCGCCGTCGCCGGCCATCGCCATTATCTCCGACGATCACCATCCATCCGGCCATCTCGCCATTATCGATGCGCTACCGCTATTTTCGCCGTCGCTGCTTAATTCGACACCACCGTCGCCATCGCGGTCACCGCCGCTATTACGCCGTTATTAATACGCCGGCTATCATCGCCGCATCATTTGCCGCCGACTACACGCTGCCGTCGCACCATCGACTACATCGTTGTTGCGCCAACCACGTCGACCACCAACCATCGCTGCCACGCGCCTTATCGCCATCGCGGCCATCCGCATGAGCCGATCCGCCGACCATCGGCTGATCGCCGGTCACCACCATATGAACCCGGTCGGTCCGACGAGGATAGTTTACGCTACTTTTGAGGGAAAATCGCCGGGGTATGTACGCCTTGATTGCTTCCAAACCTAATGACCGACGAGGCTAGTTCTCTTTCGAGGGAAAATCGGAACCACGTATGAGCGGCCTTGATCGCCTTCCAAACACGGCCGCCGACGAGCGGTTAATGCCTCTTTCGAGGGAAAACTGGAGCCACGACGTATGTACCATGAGCTTTGATCACCTCCAAACCCGGTCAGTCCGACAAGGCCAATTGACGCCTCTTTCGAGGGAAAATCGGAACCACGATGTATATACCGCCTTGATCGCCTCCAAACCCGGTTGGTCCGACAAGGCCGGTTAACGCCTCTTTCGAGGGAAAACTAGAGCCACGATGTATGTACCGCGGGCCTTGATCACCTCCAAACCGGGTCAGTCCGACGAGGAGAGTTGACGCCTCTTTCGAGGGAAAATCGGAACCACGAAGTATGTGCCGCGGGCCTTGATCACCTCCGAACGACCTTCTCCTAAGAAGAAGAGGAACACCAGAGTATATGAGGTGTATGCCATCTCCCCCCTAGGGTTTTAGTTATAGAGCAAAAGGTAAAAATCAAAGAAAAATTGCCCAAACCGCCGAACGGCGAAAACAGTTAAAACGGATTTTTGCACGGCACGCTGCGGATCTGCCACTGCCGCACCAACGGGTGCCAGGCGACGAAGCCGCTCGCTTGTCATCGCGTGCCCGCCCCACTCCCACTGCTCATCCGCGCGCGCGTTCGCAGAACACAACAAGCTCGCCACCATCGGGCCCGCAGATAGACCCGGTCCACAAGACCGACGACGTATTCCACGCTGACATCAGCGCCGCATTGGCCGCTGTGATGCCCGCATCACAATGCGCGTGCGTGCACACGCTGGCGCCATGCCGCCCGGCCACAGGTGCAGCGCCTACAAGTACCCGTAAATGTCTGGATGGGTCCATAACCCCGAAATCTTGCGCTCGCATGTACCCATACACATCTGTGACTTTGCACTCGCTTCCGTGATCATAATCTTGTACTCCCATGAAGATATGTTCTCTCAAAATGTATGGTTAATGAGCCCACAAATTTCATTGAAGAATTTGCTATTTTTAAGTATTTGACGTATATATTTTTGGAAGAATGAGATAATGTTATCCAAAAATAGGTGGCAACTAATATGACACTGAAAATTCTACTAGTCGAAGCACGAATCTTGATCCTAAGTTGAAACTAGTCGAGATCAAGCACTTAAAATATCATTAAAAACTTTAGGATATCAGTTAAATCCTTAAATAGCTCTTAAATATGGAGTGTTTATAGTCAAATCGAAGCGTCGATGGGATCTAACAAGCCCAAGATCTCATAATTCTGACTTCATTTGAGCATTCAAATACTTAAAATACATCAAATGATCAAAGGAATCATTTGATGCCGTCTGGAGTGGTGAAGTTGTATGTATTTACAAACGCTACTCCTCCAATTAGCCTCTAATTCTTCACATGGAAGGCCGGCAAGAGAGAGAGAGAGCTCTAAAGCGAAAATAATAATCATGTCACCATCGGCTGTCGGCCACCCCATCGCTCCAACCACCGCCGTCACGCCACTGCCGTTATCACTGCCGCCGGTACCGCCGACCATCATCTTCGCGGCCATCTCCACACTCGCATCGCACCGCCATTACGCCGCTGCTGCCGCTGACCACCTCGTTGCCAACCACCGCCTGTTGCCGCCGCTGAACCACCGTGCCGGGTCATTACCACTGACATCATCGTTGCCGACACCGCCGACCATCATCGATATCTCCGGCTATCCTTTACCGACCGACGCTGGCCGTTATCGTTTAATTCGCCGCTGCCGGTCGCCGCTGTCAACCACCGTAGTCGATCACCATCGCCGACTACCACCGCCGCCATCACTCCACGGCTTCACGACGACTCCATCGCCCGCTCCGATTTCGTCAATTATCATCTACTATCACCTTACAACCTAACTACCTTGTTACTGTTATTCCGATTCTATTGTCGCTCTTCATATATATCTTATAATCCTTTATCGAAAAATTTTGTACTCAAATAGATACATAGTGGAAGATTTTAGCGCTAGTTTTCCTTTTGAGATTTTGCCACGTAAAATTTCTCGAGTTTTATTAATTCTTCAAACATTCTCCACAACAAGAAAGCTAAAACTTTTACTCTACCAAGAATGATTTTTCAAGACTTAATATAAATAAATATATATATATATATATATATATATATATATATATATATATATATATATATATATATATAGAGAGAGAGAGAGAGAGAGAGAGAGAGAGAGAGAGAGAGAGAGTTGACGATAAGTTCTCATTGCTAGACTGTCTTGATTTTTATGAAAACATCAGAAATCAAGATGCTTAAGAATTATTTGATAGACAACTGTTCAAAGTTCAATTAAAATAAAGCTGAAATTAACTTATTTGGAGTTTATCATATAACTTGTAACTAATAGTGTGATATTGGCTTAGTATTTATATTCAAATAAATAAATATATATGTATAAACTCCCACTTTTTTAATTAAGGAGGCACATATAATGAAAAATTAATATATATACTGTTGATAATTATTAAAATAAGTTTATATCCATGCATGCACTTTGTTTATTATTATTATTATTATTATTATTATTATTATTATTATTATTATTATTAATTAAAGGTAATAATTAATTATTCTTAGTGCCCCCACGCATTTTGGAACCTATTAGACATCCCACTATCTAAGGATTAAGTAACTTTTGGTACCACCACCTTTAAAGATTTGGACACTTAATGGAAAATGATTTATTTTCATTCATTCTATTAATTAATTAACGATAGACAAAGGACCAATTGATTAGCTTTGTTTGTATGGTGCTCTATCATTTTGGTTAAAGGAATTGCTTCCTCCACGTTATTGGAAAATATATTGCATGTAATAATTAAGCTTAAATAATAACTAAGATTAAATAATTGTGAGCAATTTCAACCTCTAATAGAAGCATAAGGAATAATTAAAGTTTAAAAGCTTCTTTGGAATTTGTATGGGGATTGTAAAATAATTAATTGTATTTTTTTTTTATGATGAATTAATAGATAATGATACTGATAGTGGTGAGTGACAAAAAAACAAATCAAATGTGATCCATGCAAAACATATTTCCATCATTTATATGTGTGGAAATAAAAAGGATCAAACCACATGAAATCTTAAGCAACACTCATCTTTGGATGTAGATTTAAAAAATATCATTTATTCAAAGTGAAATGAATGATTTGGATTTGATAATTTTGCTAAAATTGCATTCTTAAATTGTGATATTCATGGTTGATTGGAGATTGTATAAATTTCATATAATAATTGTCCAATAGAGTAAATTGTAGTTGAAGCCTTCTGAATTTCTCTATCTCCTTTGCAAACTATCTTTGATGTCCTTCATATCTACCTTTTGATTACCCTTTAATAATGATGGCAGATTTATTGTTGCTTCACCTACTTGATAATAGAGGTGACTTGATTGACTTCTTTGCATTGAAGAAATTGCTCTAATCAAAATCATATGATATAACTTCAGCTTCTTATACTAGTCAATTTAATTAGTTTGGTCATGTTCGATCAAATTAAATAGATCTTTGAGATTTTAAATTATTTAATATTAAGCCAACATCTCTTTTCAAATATGAAGATTTGAATCACTTTTTTATTATACTTGGAAAATAAATTTTAAAAATTGAGTGAGTTTAAAATGATACTAAAGCACATGATAAGTGAAGGCTCATTGCTTTGAATCAATATATAGGGAAATAACCCAATAATTCAAATGTTTGACTAGACTCAAACTAGCATGCTTGGGCCATGAGATTAGTTTCTTGTATGCAACATTAAACACATACAATAGTGTGCCACCATTAGTCAACATGGGGCTATATTGTTAGGCTGCTTAGATAGATCTCAATGCAAGTAGCATGCTAGATACACTCATTACCATACAAAATATTTAAAAAGATTTAAACATCTTTGAACTACAAAATTTAAATGTCATTGTATCATGAATTACTTTAGATAAAATACTCCATCTAGAAAAAGAGAAATACCCATGTTAAAATCATGTGATATATTTGCTTTTAGGAACAACCTCAAATCAATGAAGATGAATCCTCTTAGAATTAGTAAGATTAATTTTATCATCAAAACATAAATATATTACCACTGATGTGCTCATGACATCAAGATCTAAAATCTTGACCACTCATTAGGTTCTATGATATCTACAATAAGCTAGAGAATTTTGCAATCACCATAATTGATTTGATAAACTTATTTCTCTAATGGGTTGTATTCATTACCTCTTAACTTAATTTTGGTGATCTAGTTCTCAGTGTCTTTATTTAAAGGCTATCATAAATTAATATTTGGTTTCTTAAGATCACCTTATGTTTATGTAGTATATCCTTGATGCTAACCATCATGTAAAATAATATCAATCAATGGACAACTAGCTAGCAATCTTAGTAAGCTCATCTTATGGCATACCAATAAAATCTTCTCTAGATTAAACTTTATCAATAAAATGCAAACAAGAAAGAGGTCAACTAAAGTCCTCATTCTTGCTTAAAAATCTCTTTTTTTATGGTTTACTTATCCTTAGCTTCTTAATTGATCATCAATAATTTTTCTTGTTCATCATATTTAGATTTTCTTAATCATAGCTCTAATCTCTTACCATCTAACTTGTTAAAGGATCATCCTCTCTTCTCTTCTTCTTAAATCTCATATCGACTATCAATAAGTGCTCATCCACTGTCACAAACAGTTATGCTAGGCCATGAATGTCTAGATCAATCTTGTGGTCCAATATCTTTAATGAAACCTTTGTTAAGACAACATCCCAAAGAAAAATCAACCTTAACAGAATGACACACCACCCCAACTCCATCTAAGTTGAATAACATGACCAAAATACTAGACATGAAACTCCTCTTAAGGGAGTTGAACATGACAACACGCCCTTTGCTTCACTAATCATTTAATAAAATAACCACCTAGAATAACATAGTGGATATGATAACATGAATCATAACTCATTTTAGATGACAAAATAAAAAATTAAAAAATTGTTGCATCTAATGCAAGGTTTCATTTTTCTAGGACAACAAAAAATGACAAAGGAAGATCACCTAAAGCTCGTAAGTACTATCATAACTCATAATTTGACAATCTTCATTTCTAAACTCTAAATAACTTGTGATTGATGTGTGCTCTACTGAATATTCAGATTCCTACTCTGATCACACTAGGGATTATAAAGCAAAGTTTTTCATAAAATTATGACACATAAAATGAGTGATGCTTTTATAGTAAAATGAGGGTTGAATAATATAAGCATTTTTTAAGGTTGATTGTTCTTATTTATGAAACATGATAAATTTTATTTTTATTTATTATATTTTAAAATATATTTATATATATATATATATATATATTGAAATAAACTCCTTTTTTATTTTGGTTATAAATTGTCTTGCTTTCAGCCAACTTGTTAAAATTTGCCCAAGAGAGAAAGTATAGTGGAGGGAATAAAGCTCATAATCTCAACAATGAAAGCTTAATATATATATGATTCTCAATATACCACCCCTTGGTACCCAGCCATCAATAATATTCAATATATATATATATATATATATATATATATATATATATATATATATATATATATATATATATATATAACACAATTACTGCTGCTGCTGCTTCTTCTTCTTCTTTTTTTTATGAAGGAAAAGTTCTTTTTTTTTTTTTTGAAGGAAAAGCTTTCAATCCTTTGGCTTATTATAAATATGCTTTTGCCACCTCATGATGACTTCAGCTGTTACATCTTTCAACTTCTATTTTAAATGTATTTCTCCTCGTTTTATTCGCGGGCCTCTCCAAAATCATAATCATAGACTTTTTATTTTTTTTACTATAAGAGATTTTTCATAATTTTCTCTTTTACTTAAAAAAGAAAAGAATATTTCAAGCTTTGTATCTTTAGCCTGCCTGTTGTAAGGCTTCAACTATCTTATTAATCTTTTGCAATTTGATCGCATATATCACCTTTTTTATACTTAAGAGCTGATTTATTATAAAATAAAAAATAAAGTAAAATAATCAATTTTTAAAGCATGCATTCTATTTACAAGCAACAAAATGAATCCTAATTGTAATTAAAATTTCTGTATCTATTAATTACACAAATATTAAAAAATAACAAAATCCTTTCATAAGTGACACCAGGTCAAGCATTTGGATGCGTCAGCTCGTCCTTCTGATAATTCAGGGATCGCAATATTAAACTATAAAATAGCTTTTTTATCAGGGGAAGGTTATTATTATTTCTTATGGTAGGAAAGCAGGGGAGATAATATAAATATATTAAAAAGAGATGTGTATATTGCACTATTGCAGATTCAGAGTATGGATTCATAGTGCAACTGAAAGTTGCCTCAATTTTATTTTGCCTCTTTTGAAAGACTTAATCATCTCTCCGTTAAGTGGCCTGATTAAAAAAGTAAAAGCACATAGCCTAATTATGAGCACATCAAATCTCTCATGACAGTTTAGTTTATTTGGCATTATGTTCAGTGAAATCATATGCCACTAATTTCATTATGTAATTCTTTCACTGAATTCGATGATGAATTCATGAGAGTGCATGAATATATATATATATATATAGGTAAGGGTTGTCTATAATATCTTGAATTAGGTAAGGATGGTCTAAAGAGGGCTCAGAGTGATTATATAGGTAAAAATATGGACAATGTGACTCCTGACAAATTTTATGGTTGTAATAAAAAGTGTGCTTTTAGCACTTAAAAGAATCTTCAATCAAAATTTGAGAAGAAAACTTAGAGCACATTAATTATTAGTTTGATCTAAAAATATTTTCAAATTAAATTATTCATTATACATCATAATCTAAGTATGTCTCTTATCTTTTCTATTATGTTAGAATCACAAATTTAAAAATTATGATAAAGAAGGGGGTCTATAATATCTTGACTAAGGAAAGAATGATCTAAAGAAAACAAAAAGTCATTACAAGTAAAGATATGAACAATGTGACTCGTAATAAATAATACCTTGAATCAGGTAAGGATGGTCTAAAGAGAGCTAGAAGTGATTACAGAGAAGGATGGTCTAAAGAGTGTTATAAGTGATTACAGTTAAAGGCATGGTGTGGACTACGAAAATTTGCCATCGACCTCTCGATAAAAAGAGTTTGATTTGTGTATTGGTAAAATTTTCAGAAGACAGATGGAATAGTAAATAAGACACTATCCAGAGATTTCGCCCACATTTTGTGAGGACTTTAGATCTGGTTTTAGGTTTCCTATATGTGTAACCACCTATAGTTAATTACCCCTCCCAATGTTGAGAGGAAACTTTTGATTAAGGCTTGTCGTTAGATCGCTAAATACATAGCATATAGTAGCAGCATGCAAAATTTTGGAATTTAGATTTATGAAATTCATCATTATTAGCTTAAAGTGAATGGTTGGGGGAATGATGACGCGCTCAATCAAGATCCCATGGTTCCTTCATCTCGGACCGTCGTGGTCCCTAATCTACTTAATCAGATGAGGTAGTTGACCCAACCTGGCCGAAGGATCTTTGTCAGCAGCCATGTATTGCTTCGTCCAATAAAATATTGTAGATCTAGGGTGGTGTTTATCTAAGGAGATAAGTTTAAGTTCACCTTAGCTAACAAAGAGAATTTTGCCTTATTGGGTGCACCCTACGGTTCACATCTCAAAGGGCTGAGCCATTGTAGAACATAAGGGCTACAATCGTGACAGTAACATAATGGTGTCATTTGGCGACAGCCACCTGGTCAGAGGACTCTAATCATAACTGCATCATATGTGGAAACTGGTCAGCCACCGAGAGACCGCCATGCCCTTACTAGTAGTATGAGATTGATTGAGGGTGAATATAGTGGAACACTTGATTTGACTTTGGCTCCTTTGTGAGCTAGAGTTTTCTTAATTTATCACCTATGACAAACAATTATGGAAAGTGGATGAATTGAATTTTATTTTTAATTTTTAGGTTGGTGATTTTCATTTAGTCATTTTGAGCTTAATAAATCATCAGAATTTTCATTTTGATTAATATTTAATTTATATTAATTTGATTTGAAATTGCAATCACATTTTAATGAAAGTATTATCTCCGGTTGAAATCTTCATTCAACACAGTCATCATCGGGATATATAAGTTTTCTTGATCATTTAGTTTATTATTTCAGATCCTATCTGCTCTATTAATTTAATAATAGAGGATCAAATCTACAATCATATGACAGAATTAGCTTCTCTGATATTTTAACAAATTAAAATTCTTATAATATTAATATTGTTGGATTTTTAGATTTTGTTAATCTGGGCCCAGTCCTAAGACCCAATTGAGAATTAACACGCACAGCATCCTCACACACTAAGTTTAAGTATTTAGCATAGTGTTGAGGCCCATGCGGGTTATTCAACTCTGTATTGATTTAAGCTTATGAGATTTGAATCATTTTACTTATTTTGATTGAGTTTCATTGCAAATTTAGGAATTTAAATAAAATTTTGACAGCATTTCAACAGTCTCCCAATATCGTCCCCGTATAAAGGATAACAATGGGGGCTAGGCCTGCCCACCATGCCAAGAAAAATATGTATTGGTCTTTGAAGCACCTGCATGTAACACATATTTTTTGCCATGTCAAGAAAAGCATGTATGTGTACTTATATATCTGCAATGTCAGTTTAAACAGTTGATTTTAGCTTGGAGGTTGACTTTATATTAGGTTGCCTAAGTATCTTGTCGGTGTAGAAATTTGGCGATCCGGCATCGTCAGTATATCGCTATATGTTGGGCCCACCATGCCAAGAAAGGCATGTATGGATGGTGTAAATACCATTGCAAAATGTATCATCCCGCAATGCCAAAAAAGACAGGTATTGGTCTTTGAGGAATCTGCACGTAACACAGATTTTCCTGTCATGCCAAGAAAGGCGTGTATGGGTTCTTAAATTAGCAGTCGAAAGTCTTCTTCCCCACCATGCCAAGAAAGATGTGTATGAGGTTTACCGTGGCAGTGCCACCGCCAGCTCATCTACAAAGATATGGGTTTCACAGCGCTAGACGCGCGATACTAGGTTTCAAGGACATCCACACTCGAGTATTTTATACATGTAGGAAACGAGCGGACGGACATGGGATTTGCCGTCTGACGCCGGAGGAAGACGGCGCGCCGCGAGCAGTGTCGCGCAGACCGGTGCGAAGCACGCCGGGGCGCTTTGGTGAAGTGTGTGGCGGTCGAGTGCGCCGGAGAACGCAGACGTTGCGATCGGAAACCTGAATGAGTTGTGTAAGAGGCAAGATGGACCGCCGCTCGGGTCGTGCGGGAACGGCATGACGGCCGCGTGCGGTACGAACACGCGTGAGGTGACGAGGTCGCTCACAGGAGGTTGTGCTCATGTGGGAGGTTCCACGAGACGGTCAGAGCTGCTCAAGATGAACTCCTCTGTGTGGTTGTTGCCGGAGGATGGGCCAAACAAGAGAAATTAGGGCCGACTAGGGTTTTTTGGGATGGTGGGGAGTTAGGGTTAGGGAAGAAGAGAGGTATTTATAGGATTTCCTTAATTTAATTAACCCTAATTCGGATTTTTATGACAACATTATTATATGGGAAGTATAGATATAAATTTGAAGTTATTTTATTATTCCGGACGCAACGGCGTAGTCTGTTTCATCGTCGGAGTCAGTTTGGTTCACGTCGGTGTTGAATTGGGTCAATTTCAGTTCAAAATTAGGCAAGCACTGCTTCCGACCTCTTGATATTTGGGCAGACTCTTCCAAATTGAGCACAGACAGTCTCATTTGAAATGTTTTGATGTTTCGACGGTAACAGCGTGCTCCATTTCATGAACGGAGGGCATCATCGTAGCTTCCTGACCTCGATATGCACGTAGGTGCGTCGATGAATTTTCTTCTTGATCGATCAATTATCATAGATATATATATATATATATATATATATATATATATATATATATATATATATATATATATATATATATATATATATATATATATATCTCAATTTTGATGTTAAAGCGGTGGTGAAGTCTGTTCATCGATCGGATGTCATTTCAACTGATTTTGGTGATGCATATTGCATTTTAGATTCGATTTGTGTGTTGTTATATCTGATCGTTCGATATTCACGCAGACTCGTTCGAATTGAGCGTGGATAGTCTCATTTGATAGATTTTGATATTTTGAAGCTAACAATATGACTAATTTTATGAACGGAGGTCGTTTGGGCATGGTTGCAGCATCCCAACTCCGATATATTTTTAGGCACGTCGACGGATTTCCTTCTTGATCGGTCGACCGTCGAATCGTGCAATATGTATATTCTGATCAATTTTGACATTTTGGACCAGATGACGAAGTCTGTTTGTTGATCGGCAGTCATTTCAACTAGTTTAAGCAATGTCTAGTTATGGGCTCCAAAAATTTGCCACCGACCTCTTCGATGAAAAGAGTGTTTTAAAGTATCGACGTAATTTTCAGAAGGCAGATGAGATAGTAGATAAGACACTACCCAGAGATTTCGTCCTCCTTTGGTGAGGACTTTAGATCTCATACCAGGTTTTCTATAGGCGCAAGCTCCTATAGTTAATTACCCCTCCCAATAAGTGAGAGAGAACTTTTGATTAAGGCTAGTCATTAGATCGCTCAATGCATAACATCTCGTAGTAGTATGTAGAGTTTCAAAATTTAGATTATGAAATTTATCATTTCAGTTTAAACCAGATGGTTGGGGGAATGATGACGTCCCCGATCAAGATCCCATGGTTCCATCATTTCAAGCAGTCGCGGTGCCTAGTCTACTTAGTCAGAGGAGGTAGTGGACCCAACCTGATAGAAGGATCCTCATCATCAACACATGGGTTACGTCGTCTAAGAAATCCTTGTAGACCTGGGGTGATGTTTGTTTAAGAAGACAATCTTAAGTCTATCTTAGCTAACAAATGGTTATTTGTCCTATCAAGTATACCATATGATTCACAACTCAAAGGGCAGAGCTGTTGGGGAGCATACGGGCTACCGTCATGATTGTAATATAATGGAGTCGGACTGGCCAAACCACCCGTGGAGGACTCGGTCATAACTACTTACGTGGAGCTCTTGGCCAAGCACGTGTGAGGAGGACACCGCCCACGCCCCTAGAGTGAGAATGATTGAGAGTGAACATAGTATAACACTTAATTTGACATTGGCTCCTTTGTGAGCTAGAGTTTTCTTAATTTGTCACCCCCGACAAACAGTTGCAGAAGGTGAATAGATTGAGTTTGATTTAAGTTTTAATGATAGAATTTCATTTGAATAGTTTTAGGTTGATATTTGAAAATTGATTTGATTTGATTTGATTTAAAATTTTGATTAATTTGGATATGTTTAAGAGCTTTAGATCATGTCAACTCTGTTTAGCTGCTAACAGAGGATTAGATCTACTATCACCCGACAGAATCAGTTTCTCACATATTTCACTGATTTGAAACTCTTATTATAGATTTTTAGATTTTGTTAACCTGGACCCATTCCTAAGACTAAACTGGGAGGCCACCCATGCAACATCCTTAGACACTTGAATTTAAGCATTCAGCATAGTGTCGAGGCACATGCGGGTGTTTATAGCTTAGTTATTTATCTAAGGAGACATTCTTAAGTCTACCTTAGCTAACAGAGGGTTATTTGTCCTATCAAGTATACCCTATGATTCACAACTCAAAGGGCAGAGCCATTGGGGAGCATATGGGTTACAATCGTGATCGTAATCTAATGGAGCTAGGCTGGCCAAACCATCCGATCAAAGGACTCTGGTCTTAACTTCTTTATCTGGAGCCCAACGCCGGCTTAGAAGAGACATGGGCCACATCCTGGCAAGAGATTGAGTGAACATTAGAACACTGACATTGGCTACTTTGTGAGCTAGAGTTATCTTAGTTTGTCACCCCTGATAAACTATTGCGGAAGGTGGATAGATTGAGTTTGATTTTAAGCTTTTAATGATAGGATTTAATTTAAATAATTTTTAGATTGACACTTAATTTGAGTTAATTTGATTAATTTGGATATATTTAAGAACTTTAGATCCTATCAACTCTGTTTAGCTGCTAACAGAGGATTAGATTTACTATCACCTGACAGAATCAATTTTTTCAGATATTTCACTGATTTAAAACTCTTATTATAGATTTTTAGGTTTTGTTAACCCGGACCTAGTCTAAGCTAAACCGACCCCCCGCAAAGATACTCGCATTAATTTGAATTTAAGATTCAAAGATAGTCACATACACGGTGTAATTAATAATTCAGATAATTTTATGTTTGAATTAAGAGCTTTAGATCATCTCAACAAAGTTTAACTGTTAATAGAGGATCAGATCTACTATCACCTAACAGAATTAGTTTCTTAAATATTTTACTGAGTTGAAATTCTTATAATAGATTTTTAGGTTTTGTTAACCCGGACCAAGTCCTAAGACTAAACCGGGAAACAACACGTGTAACATCCTAAGACAATTGAATTTAAGTATTCAACATAGCATCGGGGCCCATGCGGGTGTAATTAATAATTTAGATAATTTTATATTTGAATTAAGAGCTTTAAATCCTATCAATTCTGTTTAACTGTTAATAGAGGATCAGATCTACTATCACTTAACATGATTAGTTTTTTAAATATTTTACTAAGTTAAAATTCTTATAATAAGTTTTTAAGTTTTGTTAACTCGGACCTAATCATAAGACTAAACCGAGAAGTAACCCGCACAACATCCTCAGACACTTGAATTTAGGTATTCAGCATAGTGTCGGGGCATATGCGGGTGTATTGTAAGAAATTAGAGAATTATGAGATTGATTTATTTAAATAGTTTTAGATTACTACTTAAAAATTGATTAATTAGAATATGTTTAAGTATTTTAGATCCTGTCAACTCTGTTTAGCTGCTAATAGAGGATTAGATCTACTATCACCTAACAGAATCAGTTTCTTAGATATTTCACTGATTTGAAACTCTTATTATAGGTTTTTAGATTTTGTTAACCTGCACCCACCCTAAGACTAAAGCTGGAAGCCCACATCATCCTCACGCACTTGAATTTAAGCATTCAGCACAGTGTCGAGGCCCATGCAGGTGTATTGTAATTTTAGGTAATTTTATGTTTAAATAAAGAGATTAATTTTAGATTTTTTATTTTATTCCAACTTTAGTCTGCGCAGCCTTTTCAGACATTAAAATTTGCACTTGAAATTTTTATGTCCGAGCACATGCAAGAATTTATAGCTTAGTTAATTTCATCTAATTAATGAAATTATTGATCTTTAAGAATCATAATTAGAATGAAATTCTTTGATTTTTGTAATGAAGGAAAGCTCCACGATTTTTGTAGATTTTGGTTTAGTATCGCCTTCTATCTGCTTGTACAAAGAGTTACAGATCCGGTGGTGAAGGAGTTTTGAAGCTATAGATTCAAAAGATAGTTTATTTTATTATTTTAAAAGAAGATTTACTTCTGAGAGTGACTTTCATTTTCCCCCTCTATTTTGTTTTACTTTTGTATTTGTTGTATGCTATTTTTCATCCCCCTTTTGTTGTTTGGAGTTTTTAATTTAAATTTTAGCTTTAGGATTCATTGCTTGACATTCTTAAGTCGATTCATTTTATGATCCCATTTTTTTAAGTCAAAAGATTTGACATAATTTCGTGACCTTCGGCCATCCCCGGTGGGCATCGGAGTATTTTGGCTTACCCGTCACGTCCTGATGAGCATGATGGCTGGTGTTTTGAAGCACCTCGGCTGACCTTCAATCTTGTTATGCCCTGATGAGCATAACGAGGCCTACAATCACCTGCATAAAAGCAAATATATATACAGATATTCTTAATTTCGGCAGCATTTCGACAGTATTCCAGCATCATCCCCACGTAGGGGGCTACATCGGAACTTTTTTGGCCTACTCGTCATGCCCTAATGAGAATAATGAGGCCTTCAATCACTCAGTACGCCCTGATAAGCTTAGTGAGCGGTGTCTTGCAACACCACAACTGGATTTCATTTTGTCACGCCCTGATGAGCATGACGAGGCCTTCAATCACTCGGTATGCCTTGATGAGTGTAGCGAGCGGTGTCCTAGAACACTACGACCGAATTTCATCTCGTCACGCTCTAATGAGCATGACGAGACCTTCAGACCTGCATAAAGACAAGCATATGCATATATAATTTTTTTCTTTCAGGCATTTCATCAAACACCTTCCTTGCCTCTTCTACAGCACCGTTTTTAGCATACATCTTTATCAAATGGTAGACTAACTCGGTACGCCCTGATGAGCATAAAGAGCGGTTTCTTGTGGGAAAGATTGCGTAGAACGGGCCGAGTTTGGGTAAGTTTGAGGCTGACGGCGTGGCCGGTTTGAAGGGTTGTAAAAATGGGCTAAATAGGGCCGGATCAGGGTCACAGCTAGTTTCGCTAGTGGTGGATGCAGATAACGTCATCGGCAGTCATGGTTTGAGCGTACGGGCTACAAATAGCGGCCGAGGCTCAGAGGTGGCTGGCTAAAAACAAATACGCGCAATTTTGCTGAAACGGCAATGGGGCATGGACAAGCGGGCAGATGAAATGAGTGTGTCTGGAAGCCAGTCTGGGCATACGCGGGTCGACGGCCGGATTAGTCTGGTTATCGCCACAAAGTGGTCTGCCGATGCGGTCATGATCGTACCTGGCGTCAGACGGAGCATATTGCGAATCAGTGGGAAATTTCGTAAGAAAGGAGCGAGAGAGAATTACCTTTCTTTTTTTTCTTTTTGGTTTTCCGATGTGAGAGAGAGGAGAAACTGCCAGAAATTGGAGAGAATGAGAGGGAAAATGGGGAAACTACCAGAAATGGAAAAAAATGGGGGGAGTGGTTTTTTTCAGCCTTTTTTTAATTAGATAAATTGAAAATATGGGGGAATGGTTGCTGAGTGGGGGTAATTTAGGAATTTTAAAAATTAATTTAAAATTGACTAAACGACTTTAACGTGGATTTCGCACCGGTAAATGCACATAGTCAATATTTATATCAATTTAGAGTAATTCTGATGTTCCGAACCCAATGGTCAGTCCGTTTTGCGATCGGAGGCCGTTTGGTTCAAGTCGACGTCAAATTGGGTCCACTTCAGCCCAAAATACGCGTCGCCATTTTCGACTGCTTAATTTTCGTGCAAACACATCTGAATCGAGTGCGAATGGTCTTATTTGATAGATTTTGACATTTTGAAGCCAATGACGCAATCAATTTCACGAACGGGTTGCTGACTTGCGTCCTCCTCAATTTGATATCGCGTAAAGCGTTGACGACTTCGGCCGATCGTTGATCGTTAGGTTTTGCAATATTTATATTTTGATCGATTTTGATGTTCTGAATGCAACGGCGAAGTCTGTTTGCCGATCGAAGGTCGTTTCGACCATTTTCGATGACGCGGCATTTTGAGCCCCGACGGCGACTGCCACTTCAAGTTTGTCGAATTTGATTTGTAGGCTTGATTTTACATATGGAATGTATGTGAAGGTCAACACCAGTGTATTTCAACTTCGATGTACGATCCGAAGCTCGTCGAATTCATTTGTGCGCTCGACTTGACTTATGGCACATGCATGGAGGTCAACACATGTACAATGTGACCCGTGACAAATTTTATGGATGTAATGGAAAGTGTGTTTTAGCACTTAAAAGATTCTTCAATAAAAATTTGAGAAGTAGAACTTA
Source organism: Cymbidium sinense (assembly GCA_021442155.1). Classification (NCBI taxonomy): domain Eukaryota; kingdom Viridiplantae; phylum Streptophyta; class Magnoliopsida; order Asparagales; family Orchidaceae; genus Cymbidium; species Cymbidium sinense. The sequence goes on from CM038218.1 coordinate 122,862,468, forward strand.
GAAAATATTAATTATTATTTTCTTCTTAAAATCTTTTCAAATTAAATTATTCATTATACATCATAATTAAAGTATGTCTCTCATCTTCTCTATTATATCACAATCACCAATTTAAACATGGTCTCCACTCCTCTTAATTTTTATAGTCATCTCAGTTTAATTGAGGAGATACCTCTATCAAATCCTACTCTATATTGACAACAATTTAAATGATTAATTAGTTCATCATATAAGTTATAGATCCTAAAATTTAATATGTAGTTTTTGTTTCTTTTATTATTATTGCACATCATTTTACACATTAGGTAGCCTTTCTTCATAGCCTTATATCCAAAATGCTCTTCATGGTTGAGTTATTTACTCTTCCACATCTCCACATATACATACATCAAAGTTTAATACAATTTGAATCGGGGATACTATTGGCTAACAAATCATCTTTAAAATTTATTTGTTCATAATCAACATTTTAATTTCTTAATGAAGTAAGAAATGATAAAAGCCACTCATTCTAGTGTTTAAGTAGCATATTATGTCTTTGCAAACACAATAAGTAATTACTTTGATTTTGATGGCTACTCACAATTATGGTATTATTCAAGGCGATCCATTCATTTTTTACTATGAAAATCAAATTGTAATTTTTATTACATTAATATTATTTTACTAAGACAACACCAACAACATTAAGATTCATTGTAATTTCATTCATGGTGATTTTTCTTGTTCTACTATTCAAATTCAATTTAATGCATGAGAACAACTAGCTGATTTCTTCACTATATTTTATCCTCAATGATGATTTCAAAAATTATATACCAAACTCAAGTTAATATTTTATGCATTCCCCCTGAAGTATTAAGAGAGAATTTATCATGCGCACATACACACACACACAAGATCTTTATCATTGTTTTGTGAGGTTTTTTTCTTCTTTCATATAAGTCATTTCCTTGTAATATATTTTCAATCTTGTTCTCAAATTTTGCATGTATGTAGGCTTGTATATTTTGTAAAAAAAATCATAAAATATTGTTCAATTTCTTTCTCTATTTTTATCATTGTTCACCTCATAAAGGCGATAAATCGAGATTGTGAGAGCTATTAATTTGCCATCAAATATATAAAGTGTTCAACTTGATTTTTTTTTGTAAGATTAAAATTAGACAGAGTTGATGAACGGTACATACAATATTAGTTTAGTCCCTTATCAAATAATATAAAAATACAAGTCACTATTATTCATTTATACACTTGTGCCTTTATGTTCACTAGTAGTTTGGTCATGGAAGCACCTTGGCATATTTTAAACCTTTGGTTAAGTCTCCCTAAAACGGCTTTTTTTTAAGCATGTGAAATAGAGGGGACACCAACTTCAATTGAACCTTCATACTATTACACTCTTTAATAATCAGAATAAAAAAAAAAAAAAAAAAAGAGCATTCCATAAAAGTCAGGTTCTAGATGATGTCTCCCTCCATCAAGTTAGATCACAATCTTAAAGCAGCAAAGCACAAAATTTAACCCTTTATTGGAAAGCTTGTCAAATTTCTTTACCTTCGTACGCAAGTCTTTTTTTTTTCTATCCCTTCCTTGCTTTATAGAGCAAAGTGGGACTTAAGATAGTGCCTGGAGAAGAAGTTGGTTAGATTTCATATCTTATGCTCAATAAGAGATTGAGAGTCACTTTCTTATTACTAATAGGTAACGATCTACTCTTTCTCTGGTAGTAGAGAGTGAAGAGAAAGTATTGAAGTTGCTTTCAGAGTTGTAAACATGTCCTGAAAAGTACATGATCAGTATTTAGTATGAAGTAGCCTTCATAGGAACAGAATTTTGACTGCTTGTGAAAGCCTGGAGCAGCTGTATCATCAAGGAGATATGTGGCTTGAAGCTTACCTTGCAAGTGTGTGGCCATCTTAATCAATAGGATAAAAGTGAAAGAATAAATGACTAAAAGCAGAGAATTTGATGGTTTTCGTGTTAAAGCATGACAAACATGTTTGCTAGTTGCAGAGAAATTAAAACAATGACGAAAAAATGAAGTAAAAAAGTGGAAAAAAAGGACTTTTAAACAAGCTTTATTCTGCAGTGTTCCACAACCTTCTGCTAAGAACAGAGGATGGACTGAACATGTCACTGCTCAAATCATAGATATCAGAAAATAGATAAAGAGGAGTTCTTTGCAGTATCTTAAGGCCTATATACATGAGAAAAATCATATGGTACACACACATTCAAGAATCAGAACAAAGCCTTCTTAATATCTTATACTCATGTGCTCATGCCTTACCAAATCGAAAATTCTGTTGAAAAAGGTTTTGATTTTGTATCTTTTTTTTTTTCCAACTCTATGTAATCAGGGTTATGTTTGAAACAGCTATATCTGACCGAACAATGTAGAAATCCTCTGATATTCCTTGCCATATAAATCTGAAGCCTGCTGCTGTGGCTGTTGTTGATGCTGCTGATGCTGTGGTTGCTGATTCTGATGCCAAAGACCCACTCCTTCAATGTCGAAATGGCTTTCAGAGTTTGCATCGCCGCCATATAATGGCTGGTTATGGCTGTGGAGAACTGAAGAAACTGGAAAATTTCCCTGAAGGTACTCGGACCATTTAAGTTCTTCAGGGTCTCCTTGGAAGTTAATTTGAATTTCTTTCTCTGTTGTCAAGTCCGGCCATGACAGAAACCCACTGTCAAAAAATGAGCTGCTGCTGCTGCTTCCACTGCTGCATCTGCTTGGATTACCGGCATCCAAATAAGAGAAAATTGGAGCTCCAGTACAAGTTGGAGGAAGGCAGCTTGAAGACAGATTAACAGGAGACTTCAAATCAATTGAATTGGTGAGAACTGAACTCGAAATTGAAGGCCCCATTGTTGACATGGAAGTGCAGCTCAATTCTGGATTCATATCAAAGACCCTGCAATTCTGATTAAACCAGAGAAAAGGATTTGAGCTCAATGGTAGGCTAGCTGTCGCACTAGTCCCATAGTTAAGCTGCGGGAGAGGGAAGCTAGAAATTGAATTTGATGAGCTGCGAAGGCAGGTGGTTGCGTTATCAATGCAGAATTCTTTAACTGGAATAGAATTTTTGTCAACTGATTGCATCAGAGATGAAGTGAGTTGAGGTACTGTCTGCTTAAGGCTATCGCCAGTGTACAGTATAGAATTTCTTTCACTGCTGGTCGAAACCTTATTCTCATCAGGATTTTCAGTCTCTGAGAGAGACTTGTGTGTGTTGGGATCAATGCCTCTCTGCCTCAGCTTCTTCTTGATGCAGGAGTTCCACAAGTTCTTGATCTCATTGTCCGTTCTCCCAGGCAACTGTGCAGCAATCTGAGACCATCTGATAAAAAAGAGTGATTATAAATTAGTATAGTTCGTCAGACTGTTTTGAACTATAGAAAAAAAAAGGAAGGATTATGAAGTATAAAAATGAAAGGACCTGTTTCCAAGAACTGCATGGAGCTCAATGATGAGGTTCTCCTCTTGCTGTGAAAATGTGCCTCTTTTGAGATCAGGCCTCAGGTAGTTTATCCACCTTAGCCGACAGCTCTTTCCGCATCTCTGCAGACCTGAATTGTGCCCAATTTCATTCAGAATGTAGATTAAAAGAAACATATTTCACAATAATTCAACGTTTTATGGTTATATATTCACCTGCTAGCTTTGGGACAGAGCTCCAGCAACCATGGCCATACTTCGTGATGTGCTTAAGAAGCTTCTCATCCTCTTCAGGAGACCATAATCCTTTCCTTAGCTTCTGCTTATGGCAGCAGGAATGTCTTCCCATGCCTACCAATGCCGGCAGTCGCCCAATTGGACTACAGAAATGGTTCTCAAGTAATGAAGAGGTTTGAGGAGAGAGGCGGTGGTGAAGGAGAGGCAGAACGAGAAGAGGAATGAGCTTAAAAGGTGATGGGAGGGGTCACAATCAAGTGGGTGTGATTTGAGCTGAGGTATTTTTTTTCCCTCTTATTTCTTACAATCTCCCTTACCTTTTCTAATCTTTTTGAAGGTTGGGAGAGCGAGAGATTTATCTTCTGAGCTGCAAATGTCCAATCACCCTCTTCTGAATTAATATACGTCACAGAAATGGTGGGGGCAGTTAGTCTCCGATATTTTTCTTCATTTTTTTTAAAAAGAGTAACGTGGAAAAGATAGAAATATAGAGTGATCCCAGGTAGAAAGTAACAATATTTTCATTCCTGTACATTCACATGTTCTCTTATTCCTATAATACTCAGAAAGGAACTATCAAAGAAATACTATAAAAAAAACATAGCTTTGAAAAAAATATAATCTGTACAAACTGGTTAAATGTCAAGAAACTGCAGTCAAGATCAAAATGAGAGAGAGCGTGCAGTATCTGAAAGATAAAAAAACTGTAAAAATTTACATTGATGAAGTCAGAATGAACAGTGCTACACACTTTGAATTATGCTCATATAATCAAAATTTTATGAGATTTAAGTTTAAATGTAGAGTTTCTTATGATTAGCAAAGAGAGTTACTGTAACTTATCCTGTCCCAGAAAGAGGCATCGTCCAGAGGTAATAAGATATCAACAAGATTCCTCCTATTTTAATTCCAACAAAATCTGTGTGTCAGAGCGCATAATGAGCAGCGTTTTTTTCTGTGTGGATAAATCATACAGAGCCATTATGAGGTTAGAAGGTTCCAATAATAAGTGGAAAGAAGGGAGAGAACAAATAGTTCAACTTGATTCATGAAAAATTCATCTATCAATCTGAAACAGTGAGCATCTTTCTTTATTATGGAAAAGTCAGTTCTGTGTGCAGGAAAATCCCTTTGGAATTTTGTAGCCTTCCTCCATTTTGGAGAATAAATGCTCAAACCCATGTTTTGAAGCTTGACAGCGAAGGATACCTGACAGGATCGTAACCATACTTAAGCATCAGAAGAAGCCTATTTTCAAAAGGCCAGTGCTTATAACAAAATACAAGTGAGGATTGGAAATGATAAAAATACGAGAAATATGGTCATTAAGAAAATGGAATATGGTTTGTTTTAGGTGTTGTTTCGTTTAATGGTTTCCTAAAAATATGTATATTTTTTAAATATTTGAAGTCATTAAAATACATATATTTTAGAAATAAATAAAAAAATTATCAAATTGGAGGTGTGTTTAGAGGTGGCCGCAGCGCACTTTGCTTGCATTTTGAAAAATTTGTAGTCAAAAAGTTATAAAATATGGATTGAGCGTTTAACTAAAATAACAGTTTTGTTAGAAATCAACTACTCTGATGACGATGACTTTTAAATGCAGAGAAAATAGAAGTTTTGAGATATTTCAAATTCCACAAAATTTAAAAATAAACATAAAAAAACTCTCAAAATTTTATTTTATATATTTTCTTTGCTTCATATCAAATACCTAAAATAAAAGAAGACTGCCTCCGACTGAAGAACCCTTTACTGAGTACTTTGATGTGCCTATCATTACTTTATAAGGTAAGCATCCATCCGGATGATGGATATTTATTTATATTTATCATGAAGCTAATTTTAGTCAGTGAAAGCAGTCATAATTGAAATTTCCCAAATACTATAAAACATCTTCTGTTATTGATGAAGAGTATATGATATATATAACTTTAGAATATTTTTATAAAAAAAAAAATTATAATTGCAGGTAGTACATTTAGGACAGTTTTTTGGTTATTTTATTTTTTTAGAAAATAGTTGTAAAATAATATTTTTTTTTTTAATAATTTTCAAGATTAATTAAAAAAATTATTTTAGAAAGAACCTTCTTAAGAAAGTTGATTTTTAAATTTTTCAAAAAGAAAAATATTTATAACACATACAACAGTTTCTTCAAAAAATTATTTTCTCCATAGCAATTTTACAATTAATTTTTCAAAAAATTATAACTAGACTAAATTAGTCTTAAGCCTTCATATTTCATTTTTTTTACTTTGCATCATCAATATTGCCAAAGAAGATAGTTTGTGTGGCTTTGTTGCCATATACTTGCAAGCTTGTAATGCAATTTCTATTGTTTTGGCTAAGTCCACTCACCTAAAGAAAATTTTCTAACAGTTCTTTTGATTTTGTTCTTGTGGTTAGAAATGAGATTTATCATCCATTATTTGGTTGAGAGATATTATTGTTTTTTTATCAGTAGATATAAGATTGAATTTTTTTTTATAAAGAGGTTTTAAATGTAAGATTGCTAATTATGGATTTAGATTTGATTGGATATTTTTATAAATTTAATATTAATTTTGAACTTTATAAATATCATTTTGGTAATTCTAATATGATAACTTTATTTTTCAAGAATAAAATGACTGCCTGAAATTATAATCACTGTTTTTTAAATAAATAAATAAGTTTTATTCACTAGTAACAAAATGATTATCAAAATCTACAATTATATTGATTATTTACCTTGCAAAATAAAAACAAATATCTAATGAAATAATACATTGCATCTCACAATAATCTTATTTTTTGAGATATTTGAGTCAATTAAATCTCAAATTCACACATAAACATGTATAAAGAATTGAACCCGAGATCTCTAAAAATTAATTTGGGACAATTGTAGCAGTATGAAAACGTAATGCTAAAACTAATGAAGAAGCTATGTTAGGTACTATAATTTTTTATAATTATTAAAAGTAAAGACTACAGCTTTTTAGTAACCACCAGACTCTATTAGGTGAGATTAAATAATACAATTTTTACCGTAGATTCTTCAAAACACTACCAAATCGTAATTCTCAAGCGATAATTTCAATACGTAAAAAATATACCGTCATTTCAAACACAACCAAGTTGACTAGGCTAAAATTTTTATTTATCTAAATAGAATAAAAAAATATGTGTGTTAATTATACCTTCTAATTTAAAATTAAATTCCAAAAAAAAAAAAATAATTAGAAGTGTAGGCATGATTGAGCACATGTGATCCTCAAATAATTATAGATTTAAAAAAAAAAAGTTGGACATTACTACCAACAAAATAAAATCATAGCAAAAAGATTGATAAGATTCTATTCTTTTTTTATTTTATTTTTATTTATTTTTTAGTAGTGTAGGTTTGTGAAGGCCCCACCATAAGAAAGGCTAATTTCTTCTTTTTTTTTTTATAGTAAGTTTTCCACTCCTAAAATCCATGCTGTTTCCAGCTATTTGCGGGCCCCAATGTTCTAATCAATTGAAATGATCTTCCTAATAGAAACCCTAATTTCTATAGGAATACAAAACGAACACTTTACCTCTTTTAAATAATCCCTTAAAACGGACTTAATACCGAATTAGTGTAATTCTTATTAATTGATGCATTAGCTGTGCATTCCATAGTCCATCGACGTATTTGACATTCTATTATTATTATTATTATTATTATTATTATTATTATTATTATTATTATTGGTTATTATTATTATTATTATTATTATTAATGCTACATATAAATTAAATTTTACATAAAATATATTATTACATAAAATTATTTTTATATAAAATTTCTTTAATATATGGATCCAAATATAATTATGAGTGGATTGTGGATTAAGTTTTTATCAATTTATATGATAATTAAAATTTTTATTAAATATGTGGATAATATGTTGATGATCATGGCATGAAGACGGCTCGCTTGTGAAATTTAGGTTTAGATTATTTGATGATATGCATTCTTATAATGAGCTTAATAATTTAATTACAGGCGACTTAAAAGGTTTTTAGATTTTTAAATTGTTGTTGTCTTATTATGTAAATCAGGATTATTTGCTATAAAATTTTAGTTTTTTTGTTTTATGATTTAATGACTTTTTGTTTGAAATATATATATAATCATTTGCTATAAAAATGCAATCATAATATAGTTCTTAAATAGAACATCGATATATTTTCATACTTTCGCTCTCCTAGCAATCTAAAATATATATTCTTTTTTATATAATTAATTTTTATGCTAAAAAAGAATATACATTTTAAGTTCTAGAGCGACGATCTCAAATATATTTATCTTGGTTGAGATATTTAAAAATTTTATGATAGAAAAATTATATTTTACAACCTGATCTATCTACCTGTGACGGAAGCCAAGATGAGGTTTAACTTTTGTAAAATAAAATAAAAATTTATACCCACTATAACTTATTCATATAATAATTTCTTTTATTAGAATTAATAACTTTATTATTACTTTTTTATATAATTGCAGATATTATTATTATTATTATTATTATTATTATTATTATTATTATTATACATAAAGAGAAAAGTCTTTCCATGGAAGAAGATGAGAAGAAATGTGTGCATCGTAAATTCAAACATTTTTTTTAAAAGCCTTAAAAAAAAGCCTTTTGTTAATGCATAAGTTTAAGAAGATAGAGACTTTTGGAATATTGGATTGACTTTATGAATCATCTACTAACAATTTTGACCAGTCCTTTTCGTAAATCTCATCATTTTATTTCATCTTTCGTCTTCATCAGATATTCCAAACTAACCTTAGGTTATTAACTTCTCCCTTTTATATATTAGGGATAAGCAACTCTAATCGTTTTCTTAATATAAAATATCTATAATTTTATTTTACATAGTTTTATTATTATCATTAAAATATTAATTAAAAAACTGAAAAGTTTGATGAATGGAGACAAATATTTGAAAGGAATAAGAATGTTTTGTTTAGTAAAATGAAGATATGATAATAAACTATTAGTCAATATTATTAGATGACTAAGTAGTATTATTATGGGGTAAGTTTGATTAAATTAGCTTAGGATCATTGGAGAACATTGAAATTTAGGTGATAGTGGTTGACTAGCTTTAATAATTTTCTTGATGGGAGGTATAAAAGATAAAAGTATATTCAATCTTTAAATGGAGAGAGGAAAGACTAATGATTCTTATCTATAATCAAAAGCGGGCATTAGAAGAAGATTTTTATTCAAAGATTCTTAAATAAGAGGTAAATTTTGAGTGAAGTTTTTCATAAATATAGAAGCAACGATAATAAAGATTATTGCTTTTCATGATTTAATAGTTGTACAATCATATAGGATATATATCTCTTAAAATACCCAAGTTTAAATCTAACAATATTTTTCTTAAAAGATTTCATACAATCTTCATCGTATGCATATTATTATAATAATTATTGAAGATAATCAAGCATTTATAAGATAGTTTAGGTTAGCAAATGCTATACTTAATTGACTTATCCTAAATTTCTTCGAAGAGTTTCTTTTTAGAGTCTTTCTTAAGTGCCCTTCACATAAATTCATCTTAGGAATGATTGAGTTTGATTTAGCTTGATGATTGTAGATTTCATTTATATTTGGATAGATGATTGAAGGAATGATTGATTTAAGAGAAAATCCATTGGTTTTGATTTGATTTGGATAGGATTTGGCCAAGTTCAAGGAATTGGCTTAAAGGGCTTGAATTGGGTTTTGACTTGATTTTCGACTTGGTTTTGGTCATGGAATTCAATCATAAGATTTATGGAGACTTTTGAGGTTGGATTTGATCATGGGATTGAATCATTTGAAGTTGGATTTGAATAATAATTTGATAGTTTGATTGAACGATTGAATTGATATTTAAGAAAATCAAAAGAATTGGGATTGATTCGAATTTAGGTAAGACTAAGTCCATAGGATGAAATCAAAGGGCTTCATAAGGGTTTTAAATTTGAGTTTGATCATGGATTTCAATCAAATGATTTAGAATTCATTTTTGGATTTAGATTTGAAATTGAGTTTGAGGTTTAGTTGAAAATTTAGATTTGAATTGAATTTAAGGATTAGATTTAGGCTACATTATAGGTGATTTTCCGTGTCTCCGGTCTGTCACATGATTAACCCTTCTAAGTCTCTAGGCTTAGGTTAAGTGTTCACCTAATCACTAAAAGTATCTTATGACTAGGAAAGTCATAGTGTCTAGAGGACTCCTAAGTCTAAGAAGAGGAGGTTGAGAACTCACTCTAAAAATGAGCTTAATAAGATTTAGATTTTATTTTTAATTTATTTTAGGTTTATTTTTAGATTTATTTTTTTAGGTTTAGATTTTTATTTAGAGATGAATTTTGGATCAATTCTGGATCCAAACTAATCAGGTTGTCTCTTGTTTGAAGAACAAGCTAATCACACTAATCAATTAATGTTCAGATAAAATCATCTTTATTTATTTGATTGGTAATTTTGGTGTCCCATTAGAAGAACCCAATGCAACTATTTAAATTTTAATTTCTTATAAATATTTTTTAAAATAAGTCAAATGTATATATATATATATATATATAGGCTTGAAGATCAAGACAATGCTAAAGACAATTTTTAAGGCTACGGGAGGTGGAGTTCGTCTGATCCAGCGTTCTCTTTAAGATATCATATAAAAAAAATTAAAAAGCAATGCATGAACAAATTAAAAAATTAATAATTGAAAAGTTCAATGAAATAATAAATTTAATTCAGACTTATTTTTAAAATTTAGCTAACATAATATATATAATATATATAGCGACACTTAAGATCTTCTGCTATTATAAGGGTTTTATCATTAAATTTTTTTAAGTGATAAATAATTGAAGAAATTTTTAAAATAAGTATTAAATAATTAATAATTATTATTTTGAGAATGTATAAAAAATTTCAGTTTACAGTCGCCCTAAATTGGGCGTGGCCACTCATCATTGGTGGTTTAGAGTCGATCACTTATGGACGACTAGCTTACTAAAGCCCATTATATTCGGGATAGCTTTAAATCATCGCGTGTAGTAGACCCGCAGCAATTTTCATTCCGACCCATAGCCTGTGTGGCATGAGTCGTTTTCTTTTCTTTCCCGACCCTGCAGCGGCCCCACGAGGACGATAAATTCCGGCTCCACCTGATTCGGCTCACAGTTACCCAGTCAGCTTTGGTCTGCCCAAGTCCCAACTCCACCTCAAAGCTTTTGGTCCCGGCTCTACTGCAAGTCCCGGCTCCACCATGTTGGACTCTCGGCTCCAGCTCGCACGACCCATCCTGCAAGGTATATTTTCGGTTTCCCTAATATTCAATTTTTTGGGTGGTATGAAACGGAAAAGTTCTTGCAAGTGATATTCCATTTCTTGGAGTTGTAGGATTGCTTTTGATTAGTACGGTTTCCCTAGTATTCCATTTTTGGTGATTGTGTATGTGCTTCGAATCTACAAAACAAATAAGGTCGAAGTTCTTCTTTCTCATTAGGGTTTTTGTGGTGTTTTTGATGAGTGATGAGTTAGTTTTTAGGATGCGTTAGAAATTGAGTTAATTTTTGTGATGCAAAAAATTCAATGAGTGGTGAGTTTGAAAAATATTTTAGGATGTGTTATAAATTGAGTAGATAATTTTTGAGATTAGTAAAATATCAATTTTGCATTTTTATTCATTCAACACTATAGGTTGGTTACTGAGCATATATTAGGATGAGTCAGAAGCTCATTTCCTTGATTTTCTTCTATGACGATCAATTGATCGTTGATGATACGTTTATTCCAAGTTATGTCAGTGACAAAAATTGTCCAATGCGAGTCTCGCGTCATGCAAGCTTAGAAGATTTAAAATAAAAAGTGCTTAGATCTCTGCGTTATGACGTTGATAACTTCATAGTGGAGCTTACGTGTCATTTTTTCACGGCTCGGGATACATAGCATCCGGTTTCGATGATGAAGATCAGATTTGATGAAGCTTCCCATCGACATTAGTTCTTTATGTGGAAGTCACAATATACCGCTGCGAAAATTGATCTCGATCTCATGCGATAATGTTTCATCTGATTACACCCATAATTTCACTTTGTCAACAGCTGATGTACCACAACAATATTATGACGACTCAGAAGTAAGGTTAGCAATTATCTCAACAGCAGTGTTAGTGTCTTCATTTTATGGTTTATACTTTCTTTTATTTTTTTTAAAAGATTATGACTTTATTGACACAGAACTCAGCTGTCTGTTCAAGCACGACTGTTTGAGCAACCTAGTTCATCTAGAGTACTGTCTGATGATGAGTACAAAATAATGAATAGCGAATCAGGCAATGCATCTGATGATAGCGATGCTGAAGAGGATTCTTTCCTGAGAAATACCAATTTATGTGATACCAATGTTGGTCACAAGCTTATTCAAAGTCATTCAATCTGAAATTCTTCAAATGATGATGCTATGATCTGCAATAACGAGTATGTCCGCATATGTCAAACCACAAAAGATTGGATGCAGAGATTGTGTTTGATGGTTCATTTGATTGTTCAAGTTTTTTAGATGACATCGAAGTTCCAATTGAGCTATATGAAGGTATGTGTTTCTCAAATAAGAAGGTTCTATTTGCAGTAACTAGTTGGTCAATACTTAGTAATGTTCAATTTCTTATCATGACTTTGAATCAGAAGAATTCTAATGTTATATGTGCACAATATAGCAATCATAGCAGATCTTGTCAATGATGCATGCACTGCAGTAGGAGCAAAAGGTTGGGAGGTGCTTGGAGGATATCAACTTTAAGTGCACTGCACACATGCGTTAGTACTATCAATGGTTCTGGACATCGTCAATGCACTTCTAAGTTTATTAGTTATTTCATAATGCTAGTTATGTGATTTCAGATAGACTTGAAACCAAGGGAGATCATTGGAAGGATGGAATTAAAATTTAATATTAAAGTGTCTTACATGAAGGCTTGTGATGCGCTGAGTAAGAGTATTAGAGCAATATTTGGTAGTTGGGAGGACTTGTACCGCTCTCTTGGCCTATTTATGGATTCATTATGCTCTGTTTTGCCAAGAACTGTTTACATAATTTTATCATCAAATACATACAGGTTTTAGAGATTATTTTGGGCATTTGGACCATCAATATCAGATTGGGAATTTTGTTGTCCTGTTTCGAGCATGGATGGAACATTCTTACTAGGAAAGTATTACGGTACGTTACTCACAGCTATTGGTATTGACGCCAACAATGGATTATTTTCGCTTGCTTTCTTGTAGTTGAATTCGAGAATAATGAGTCCTGGCTCTAGTTTATTATGTGCATACAACAACTGTTGCTTATTGTTTCAGCAATGAACGATTTATGTATTATCTCAGATAAGCATGCGGGTTTGGTACACGGATGCCGAGATGTATTCTCATGGGCTGCTCATCGTCATTACTTAAGACATTTGCGAAAAAACTTCAAAAAAATAGGGCGAAGAATGGGTATTGCGGATGTAGAGTTTCTATGTAAAAAATGTACTTGTCTAGCATGACGGATGACATCAACATATTCAACCGTCACATGGCAGACATAAAAAAAATTAAACCTGAAGTATACCAGTGGTTTGTAGAGCATGATGTGTGCAAGTGGTCATTAGTTTATGACGGCAGTAAGCGTTACGGTCTTATGAAGACAAATGCATCTGAATGTTTTAATGGAGTATTCAAATGGGCACGGGGACTACCAATTCAAGCGCTGATCACTGTTGTTTACTATAATATTATGATTTATTTTATAATAGGCCAGTATCATGGATTCGGGGAAACCGACTGATAAATTCACATTCTCTCCTAGAACACAGACAATGCTCAGCAGATTCGAGCGTGAGGCTAGGAACTATCCACAACCAGTCAATATTAATGTCAATGAAGTGCAAGTGTTTGACATGAGTTGTCGATCATTCAGAGTTGATTTCACAATGGAGCAATTTAGTTCATGTAGCTATTCCCGAACACTAATTTATCACATGCCATGTGGTCATTCCATAACATCTTTAGTCCATCGGAGATTGAATCATTTGGCTTATGTGTCAAAGTATTATTCTAATTTATCACTTGAAGTACCTTCCTTTGTTAGAAGATCTAGAAATATTCAACACATTCTCAGTAGACAGCGTAATGTTGGCACACCTATACAGGGAGATGCATGAGTTTACTAGACTAAGGAGGGCCAACATGGTTGGTTGTCTTCAGTTGCTCTAGATTTGGTCTTGGGAGTGACTTCATGTAGGGAGACCAACATTACATGTCCCTTACCCTAAGGATTTTGATGGGCTGTGCATCGGATTCAAGTTAGAAAACTAAACTATTTTTCAATTATTTTAATATACTGAGTTGCGAGTAACTGATTTGCATATGAAAACTGGTTTACTCAGGTGGAACGAATGGTATGTGCGGCAGATGTCATTTGGTAATATCAAAATTTTTTGGGATGAGCTTGATGAACTACTATTGAGCCAGGTACAACTCTTGAATGTTAAAATATATTTTATCTGAATTTTATCATACTATTGTGTAACAACCACTAAAACATGCAGGTGACTTGAGAGCCATACGATATTCTGATTAGAACTCTCCTGTCTGATATTTGTCTTGCTGGCGAGACTGTATGACTAGCACGTGTTCCCTTGATCAGCTAAAAGAGAGTGGAGTGGCACCTTCCTGATAGATTTCTTCAAAGTTTGGTCACTTACCACTCATTGATGTCCCTTCGATGATCCCAGCTTCAAAAGAGTTGATGGCAGAGGAAAAGATGACACCGATTGTGTTGAGTACCATCAGCAGCACATCGCTATCTGGGAGGCTCGCAGAGATCACATTGTCATGGTAGATGACACTTATGCTGACATACAACAAGCACTCCAGCAGTATATATTATGCTTCAGGTCATGGGCTTCGTTGTACTTGCTTAAGATGCCTACTGATCCACCGACGACATACTACCTCAGAGCACCTGGCAAGCGAGCATATGTTAACATAATACTACAATTTACAAAATTTCTTAACTACTATGTCTACAGATTTTCATAGTAACATTTTAAACTTGTTTCATATAGGCGGAGGATATCTTAGCAAAGGAGGACATTTTTCAGCCTTTCTTTGGACGTCTAGGTGACTCGGACTTCCAGTTGGTAATAAATAAGTATGAGAAGATATGCCACAATCTAAGATTGAGAACCCACATCAACAACTACAGACTCCGGCACGTCATAGCAGAGCATATGTCACATGGCTACGATTCAGCTCTGATTACACAGGCGGCAGACATGGGTACGGGCCCATCTACTTATGTTGATCCAGGGCCATTCACTTTTCAGGAGAGCTCTCAGTCTCAGTACCATATCGATTGCATATCTTTAAGAGACTCGCAGCCAAAGATGGGGTCACAAGTTGCAGGCCAGGATCAGGAACCACATGATGTCTCCCATCAGCTGCGTGATCGTCTATTGCAACCACCTACGTAATACACTCCAGGTAGTGTTGCGATAGCCATTAGATGTCGTCGTATGCGATAGTATACAGAGATATATTTGTATTGTGTATTTCTGACTGAATATTTCTATAGTTTTGTATTTTCTGCATTTATAACTGAGTTTACTTAAGATATGATTGAAATTTTTTTGTATAATTTGTTTAGTAGTACAACACCTTCATGTAAAATAGTTTAAATTTGATGCTAGCAGCTGGTTGAGTTTATATGCAAACTGCAGGTAAACTGTGGTAAAAAATACATCTCCTTACTAAAAAAAAATATAGTAGGAAAGTCGCCATTTATCATTAGCTACTACCAAGTCGCAGTAACCGGCTCTAAGCCACCTATGAGGGAATACCACTTATGGGATGACTGTACCTAAACTAATTTTTTTTATACATTCTTAAAATAATAATTATTAATTATTTAATACTTATTTTAAAAATTTCTTCTAAATAATTATCACAATTTTACTTCACTTTATGATGGACGTAATACATCGCAATTTTACTTCACTTTATGTTTAAGCTCTTAAATATGTGTCTTAAAGTGATGATAGTTATTGGGAGTTTGATGATTATCATTTGGAAGCGGCTCTTAGGAACAAGATCTTAGATTAGTGACTTGAATATATTATATTAAAGTTATTAAAGATATAAATTGGTAAGCGGTTATAAATAAAAGATTTGAAAAATTAGGATTCATTTTGGACAACTATAGCTATCTGAAAACTCAGTTATGAAACTATTGCAGAAAAAATTACTGTCTAAAAAGACTTTGATAAGTATTAAAAAAAAATTATTTTGAAACAAAAAATTAAGTATCAACTTTTTTATAATTATCGTATTCTATCAAGTAAAGTTATAAAACATAACTTTCTAAATTTAGATTTTATAAAATATGATCAGAACATAGTTTCTCAAATAATATTAAGCTGCATTTGAAAAAAATGTGCCAAATGAAGCCCTAGATTATGAATACGATGAACTCTATCCTAATGTGAAATTTATTTCTATTAATAACAAAAAAAATTTAAGATAAAATGCACAATGAGGATGGTAAATCTTAGTATGATAAATAGATAAAAAATAATAATATCACTCAACCAAATAATGGATGGTAAATCTTATTTTCTAATCACAAGAATAAAATCAAATAAGCCGTTAGAAAAATTTCTTCAGGTAAGTGGACTTTAGCCAAAACAATAGAAATTGCATTACAAGCTTGCAAGCATATTATTTTTTAAAATTATCAAAATAATTTTTAGATATTTTAAATATTTTTAAAAATAATCATTATCAATTAAATATATTTTACTTTGAAATAAAATATAGACAAAACAAAATAAAAATAAAAAGTAATAAATATAAATAAAAGTGATCCCAAACAGCCCCTAAACTAATTAGCGTCCACTATGAGGTATATTACATCCATCATAAAAAAAAATAATGAAGGAATATGATTAAAAAAAATTAATGGAAGACTTTAACATCCACATTAAAGTACCAATGATAATAGCATATCATGACAAAATTAATTTGGCTAAAGTTCAATCCACCATGATCATTAAAATACAACATACCCAAACAAAACTTTAGATGGTAGATATCTTGACCAAAGCTCTTGATCAATTATAATTTGATAAACTAACTTTTAAGCTAGGAATGATTAACATATATCCTTAATTTGAGGGGAATAAAAATTTGAGAACCCATGATGGCTCCACATTAAGAAATTTGTATGCTCTGATTAAATTAATCATAAAATGATTATCCACCTTAGCAATCCTTCAATACTCGTTCTTAAATTTTATTAAATGAGCTGCTCGTTAACGATCTTGATAATCTAATTTGAACCAAGTTCATGAAAATACTCTAATCTGGTTTGAGCTAAAAAATGATAAACAAGCTCAAGCTTGAACGCCATCTTAGAAAGCTCGAATTGAGCTCGAGCTCGAGCTCGATAATGATAAACAAACACATACTTGACTTGACTTGATTCACTTGTTGCCTCACCTGAGTGAGTGTGTGTGTGCACTTGCGCTTGTGTACAATATCTCCATCTCCACGAACCTAGAAATATAGCACGTTGTTATGGTTTCCTCTCTTGGTTTTTCATGGAATAGAGTTTCTAAAAAAAAAAAAAATGCAGCAGTAATTTTAACTGCGAGAGTGATTTTGCTTCTGAAGACTCGATTTATACTTTTACTATTAATTCTGCAGTCTGTCGCAAAATATATGCCGAATCATCAAACTTGAAAACAATATGTACAGCCAATATTCTTTCCTTTACTATAACTTTCATTGCACTGTTTAAATTTTGAATTACAGACATATTTATTTATAATATAGTGTTTAATGTTATATTATTATTTACGGTTGGTAATCCAGTTGAACTAGAGAGAGAGAAGCTTATTTATAGAGGTGTCAAAAATTGATCTGACATAAACCCGACTCAAAAAATTCGGGTTTAGGATTGATCCGAATAATTTTAAGGTTGGATTCGGGTTGACCCACCAACCCAAAATTGACTCGATTTTGATCCGCCAACTTGAATTTGACTTGAAATTGACCCGTGAATCCGAAATTGACCCGATTTTTACCCATGAACTCAAATTTGACTCAATTTTGACTTAATTTTGACTTAAAATACATATATAAATAGATCATTGAAATCGTGTTCAGTAAATTGGGTTGAAGTCGGGTCGGATTCGGGTTGAGGTTTGACGCTTAATAAACGGTCGAAGTTGATGGATCTATTCTGTCAAATTGGTCAAATCGACCCTGTGAAATTGACACATTTCTTTAGGTGATGAATATTTTTTTTCTATTATGATGCATTTATTTGGTTGCTTGAAATTACAAATATTTTCTATTCATATATATATATATATATATATATATATATATATATATATATATATATATATATCTAAAATTCCTCATGAC
This sequence comes from Cymbidium sinense, assembly GCA_021442155.1. Lineage (NCBI taxonomy): Eukaryota > Viridiplantae > Streptophyta > Magnoliopsida > Asparagales > Orchidaceae > Cymbidium > Cymbidium sinense. The sequence continues at coordinate 122,880,656 of CM038218.1, forward strand.
GCATCTTGATGCTTAAAGCAAGCTAATAAATGGCTGAGATCTTAAAATATCATTGGAAACTTTGAGACATCAATTAAATTCCTAAAATCTCTCAAATATGGGCGTTTATAATCAAATCGGTGTCTCACGAGCGTTCCAACAAGAAGATCTTACAATTTGATTTCATTTGAGCATTCAAATACACAAAATACATCATATGATCGAGGGAATCATCATGAGCCATCCAATTGGAGTGGTTGGATTTTGCATGTATTTCGACTCACTCCCAATCTATAAATAGTCCCTCATTCCTCATATGAGAGAAGGCGAAGCAAGAGGAGACAAAGCAAGAGAGAGGAGAGAGCTCTAAAGATCCTCCAAGCACAATCATGCATGCTTCCTGCCGCCACCGTGCCGTCGCCGCCGTTGATCCTTGCGTCAATCTCGGCCTCCATCATGATGACTTCTACCGATTGATTGTTCTACATTTCGCATGATTGATTGTTCCTGATTTACGCTAATTATTCCGATTTCCACCCATTGATTGGTCCGCATTCACCATCATCTGCTACTACCGAAGTATACAACTGATCGTTTATTAATTGTTGTTCATTTCACATATACAATTCAATCCCGTGTCGGAAGATCTTGTACTCAAATGATATATAGTGGAAGCTTTTCTGCAGCGTGATTTTTCCCTCTTTTGAGGTTTTCACGTAAAATTTTAGAGTTTTCTTGCTCTTTAAATATGTATGTGTTAGATTTCATAATGTACTCTTTCACTCTATCTTTGGTTTTAGCAGATATATATATATATATATATATATATATATATATATATATATATATATATATATATATATATATATATATATATATATTATATTTATATTGAATTTTTTAAGTTTATAAGATTACTTAAAAGCACGAAGAAGTTCCATGAATAATAGTCCAATAAAATCAGAGTTGCAGCCCTTATGATAGCAAGACCTACACTTTGACACCATAATAAGCGAGTGTTACACTAATACTTATATATCATATTTATCACCTGCAAGAATTACATTAGACAAGTAATTAATATTTTAATTAAGTCAATTTTGGATTAATTTCAAGTTATTCAAGTCAACATAATTTGATTTGAATAATAATTTGATCAACTTATTTGATCTAAATCCGACCTAAATAACAATCAAGTTGGCCTAAATTTAGAATTTTTGAGTTGGGTTCAAGTCAATTTCTTTAGATTTAGGCCTCATTTGGGGGCAGCGGTGACGATGTGATCCGCACCACAATGCAGTTTGGGTACTACGTTTTAGCCGGGTTTTAAGAAATATGCAATATAAAAGCTGTATTTTCCAACCTGACATGACTACGGGATGGCTATTAGAAAGATGTGGTTTGACTCTTGTAAAAAAATATATTATATATGCATATTTCTTACGCAACATCTTTCGCTATCGCTCTTTGATACTAGCATTTGTCAAATGTAACATTAACTATCATAGCAATTTTTTTAAACTAAGTATCATTAGAATCTGAATTAGGTAATTAAGTATTAATAAAAAAAATTAAGAATAGGTATAGTCACCCAATTGGTAGGCGTGCCACGCGTGAAATTGAGGCCATTAAGCCCATGGTGAACGGCTTCAGATTACACAAAGCGATTAGTGGGTGGCGACAGTCTGAGCCGTCGCACTAAAGGCGGGCCAATATTATTAGAGTTGATCACCCGTCATATCCCCCCCTGTTTTGCTCAATTCCGGCTTCCTCCGCTCATAGACTCGACCAAATTCAGCCACCGGCGGTCTCCCTCTCCCCTCTGAACATCCTGGCGTAGGTCTGACCATTTGCGTCTTGTCCGTCTTTGATAGAAACTTCTTTTTTTCCGTCATTTAGATTCTTTCTTTCCACGATTAATTCTTTATGTGATTTGTTGTTTTGTCGGTTGGTAATTGGTTGTCCTCTTTGGATGTGGGTTTGTTTAGTCTTATTTAGCGGCATTCTATCTATTGTGCGATCTAGAAAATTAAGTTTTAGTTGTATTTTAAAGCATGACATGGAATAAAATATGGTGGATTACAATGTTAGGATGATATTGATGAATTAGTCTTAAGGATAAATCATATACCTATACACTCTATGGACTTCTAATAATAATGGTATAAGTTATCCAAATATTTGGATCACACATATATTATCATATTTGATTTAGTGTTTCTATGGATCAAGGCTTTCCAAAAGAACATTATTTTTAAGGTTTGTTATAGAATTCTCAGAGTAAGAACAATATAAAGAACTCTCAGTTAAGAAATGTCACTTATGCTGGACTTATACTCAATTAAAATACATGCCTATTCTAGTGAAGCAAAGTTTTAGAATTCAAAATGAAAAGGCATATGAAAATTTGATAATAGATTTCTAGAATATGGCATGCCTCTTTGATTTATTATGCCTCATAGATTATTTTCTTCATCCATGATATAGTTGTTTATACTTATATTTTAAGCCATTTTTCTCCACTCCTTAGATTCTTCAACCTACAAAATTTTTCAACTTTATATGGTATCTTGCTTTGTACTATGATCCCATTATTTTGATTAAATTGTAAACTTTTTTTACTCGTAATTATAATCAATATTTTTTCAACAAAATGCCTTGTAATCCCATCATAAAAGAAAATTTTTAGAAAGATTTACATACATATCATACAATTATTCTGCATTTACATATCTAACATTTTTATGAATGGAAGTTGCTTTTCATTTTGGGAAGAAATTATGATTCAAATTGGTGTGGACTGCGTGAGTAATATATCTTATCATGAAGTTATCTCCATATTCCCTTTGAGATAAATCTTTTCTTTGATGTATCTTAACACTATTATATTTGCGATTCTTTTTCGGCGATGGAGAGAACCTTATGGTAGGCGTCGGCGACATAGACATCTTAGGACCCACCAGGAGGCTACACTGGCGAGGTTCATCCTAGTATTGCCTCCCTGCATTGCGACATCGGCGCTCACGATCTAAGTGAATTTTATTTTTAGAATGGGTTACGCGCTTACCTTTTATTTGGGTGCCTTTTTTTTTTGAGCCGTGCCGAGGCATCACACTTGCTTATCTTTGAAGAGTGGCCCATTACATGCAGATTCATCCCTTGGGGTAAGCGGTGGGCTGCCTTGTGTGAGTCATTCCTTCATCCGTATATCATCATTTCTTGGACTTGGTTGAGAGATGGTCTCCATGAGCAATACCTTTCACCTGTTGTAGGTGAGATGACGCCTCGGGGCGTGGTGATGATCCACGGGACTACGGGTTGATGGGCCACCTATCATAGGGTGTGATTGGCGAGAAGAGATGGGACACTTGGCACGATTCGCGATAATTTGTTGGGGACGACACTTACGACGTGATGTATCATGATCCGATCATCCGGATCAAATCGACATTCGATGGGTGCGGACATGCATGCTACTAAGGTGGCTTAGGTGGACTTTCTATAAGGAGTCATACGACAGTCTGAGCACAGAGGAGTTCTTCCGTCACTTGCGTGCTTATATTTTATTTTATTGGCTTCTTCTACGCACTTACGGTTGGAGGTCCGCACGGTATTTACCACTCCTAGAGGACCGGATTTCCTTTAGCATGATGTCTATAGGTGGAGCAATTTTAGCTCATTTATATAGGGGCTGCACGAATTCATTAGGCAACGGAACATGGCTGTTCCTACCTCCTTGATTTGGGCTTGAGCATATTCATGTGGGCGGTGACTTTACATGTTCCATATCCTGTGAGCTTCGGTCAGTTGGTTTGAGGTATGTGTTGTTAATTGAATTATTATATATATATATATATATATATATATGTTTAAACTATATGTGTAGATGGAATGAAAAGTATGTTCATCAGATGGCAAATGTTGCGATTAACAAAAAGATGACTGCGGAGGTTGGATCACAAATAACACTTTAGTTCAAATATCATGTCACGATTATGTTTTAACATAATTTTTCTATATGTGCAGGTGATCAGGGGATAGATGGCAGATCTCATCTATCAGATACATGCTCAATAGGCTTTGACATATGGTTAGAACGAGTCCCTCTTATCAGTTGGAAGATGGTTGAGTGACATTTACGAATAGAGTGTTCGCGATTGCCTTATTCCCAGAGTAGATGTAGCCCCAGTTGACCCTAGTTTCAAAAGGGTCGATGGTCGGGATAAAGCGGATGTCGACTGGGTTGATTACCACCAGTCACACATTGCTTCTTGGGAGAGGCGGAGGGATTGCCTCATCGAGGGCCTAGATGAGGATGTGGACAGAAGGATCGGCGGTACATGTCTAGTTCATCGTGGGCTTCTCTATTCTTCGGCCCCTGAGATCCTCCAGACTTACTTAGAGCACCAGTGGAGCGTATTTATGTAAGTTCTGATATAAGTAAGTATTCAATATTTATGTAAGTGCTAATTTTACATTCTATTTTTTAGTGTGGCGAGCATATGCAACTCGGACATCTTTTCATACGGTGTTGTGGATGATCACCCCCTGAGGATGTGTTGATAGGTATGAGTGATATAGAGACACGGATGTGGCGTGTACATATTGGTGACACATATTACGGATCGGTTTACAAAGGGTGTCGCGCACCATGGGCAGGCCATCTCCGTGAGTCCTTCACGTATCGATCCAGTCCTTCTACATATCCCTGACATATGACTCATAATATATTTGATCACAGATGATGACACATCGAGAATCTTGCAGTAGAGGGTCACCATCAGCTACGTGATCGTCCATCTCGACCAAGACACACACGAGTGGTGCTATTCCACGCAGATGGAGGAAGAACGGTTGTCACGGTATAGGGTTTAGGGCGTATAGTATACTTTTGTGTCATCTACATTTTATTTATCTGTTTCATTACAAACTTGAGAGTCATGTACACGCTAACTTTGATTATGTCATAATGAACTTTTTATTATTTGTCTATTTCTAAAATGAATTGGTTAACTTCATATGATTGTCATCCATTAAATTATTATCAACTTTATGAGGTCACCATTTCAAAAACTCTAAATGGCTACTTATCTCACACAAATAACCAAGCCATCTCCGGCGGCTTCACATCTTAAAAAAAATTAACCCGAAGCCGGTCGCCCCATTGGGTGGTGCGCTCAGTCGCCCAGATTAGTGGCGGCGCTCCCTATCGCGAACTAAGTGGCGGCGTCAATATCGCGCATGGAATTGCGGCTCAATTTCACGTGGCACTTCACGCCACCGAACGTGGTGTGACCGGTCACTAATTGGGCGTTATCCTATTCTTAAATTTTTTTTATTAATACTTAATTACCTAATTAAGCTTCTAACTATACTTAATTTAAAAAAAATTGCCAACTATCATTTGATATGTTTACCTATAAGACCTACATCAAATCGATCATCCCATGTAATTTTGGCATCATAGTAAAATAAATATCATCGCTAGCTCTAAACCACAACAATCCTCAGGGATGCAAAATATCATGATTTACCACACAATTGATGGCACTAACATCTCATAAGTGAAATCACTGATAGTAACATCTTCCCAATTTGATTGGGTGTAATGATACCTTATAATATTTGTATACTTTAAAAAAACTATTCAATAGAGAAAAGCTCTTGATTTTTCCTCTCTTAAATGTTTCGCATGAATATTTAGCTCTGAATCTCAAATAAAATTTACTTCTTGTGTATATTAGATCAAAATAAGAGTAAAAATAATTAAGTTCAATGTTCACTCTACCAACTTGATTAGCACTCAAAAATAATAATTCAAAATCTAACAATTCTATAAATCTATATTCTGTTATGAGGCATTAATATTTTTTTCTGTTTATAAAATATTTGAAATTTCAAGCAACCAAATTAATGCGTCATAAAGAAGAAAAAAAAACATTCATCTGAGAGTTGAATGCTTTTTTTTTTTCTTCTGTTACGATGCATTAATTTGATCGCTTGAAATTACAAATATTTTCTTTAAGTAAAATTATCTGAAACGAGAACAAGATTGCCTGCAAGTGCAAATCAGTATTAATTTTAAGATCCATTAATGCTCTCAAAATACAATAGAATATAAAGCTTTTATCTTCGCCAAAATAAGAAAACAAAGATGAGTTCACGTCTTCAGACGAGGAACCAAATGAGACCTAATTAGAATATAAAGCTTTTAAGGTTCTAAATTTAATTTGTCTGTCTGCCATCTTATATTACTTTTAACATTGGATCAAATTGTTTTTTTTTTCTTTTATGATCTAAAGTTTACTTCGAATCAAAGTATCTTCAATCTTCATATTAATATTTCCTATTTTTCAATCAACTGAAAAATGCAGAATCATTTAAAAATTTACTTCTATGCATGTATTTGATCATTCTAAATAAAAAAAATTATTCAAATCTCATTAATGACCCATAAACTTAATTTCATGCAGTTTTAAAGATTTCTTCAATTGTTGAACAAAGCAATCTTAAAATTCTCTTAAACGTTGCATGGATCTTAGTATATTATAACAAGTCTTTATCTTATTATGTGTAGTCAGTTATTTGAATCTTTTTTCTCCTTATTATGTCCTATTAAACGCTAATTTTTTATTTAATTCTAATCAATTAAGGTTATTTTTTATGCATCCTAACTAGGTCTTTTTAGGTTTACCTTTTTCTTTTTATAACATAAGTGCATCTGATACATATACCCTCTTAACTGGATCATCAAAGAGCCGATATTTTATGTGGCCAAAATCATCTAAGTTCTTTCTCTAAACTTATCTGTCATTGGAACTACTCTAATATTATATATATATATATATATATATATATATATATATATATCTCTCTCTATATATATATATATATATATATATATATATATATATATATATATATATATATATATATATTATTTTGATATTTTATCTCTAAGAGTAAAATCATTAATTCATCTGAGCATTTTCATCTTTGCAACACCTAAATTAATTTTATTCTTATCTTTTAACCTGGCATAGTGATTAAAAAAAATAGTTAGTTTTTATTCTACCTTTTGAAAATCATAATATAATAAATAATTATATATATATAATGTATTTATGTCATCAGTTAATCAGAAGAGCGCACGTGGCGTTGGCTGCATGCAAGAGGAACAGCTACTTATGAAGCTCACGTGGGCTTTGGACCCTACGCCTTGAAACATGACCCGCCCAAAGTAAAATAATTGATCTCTAATAAACGTTGATGTGTAGCTGAGGCCGACTGCGCCTTCACCCGACTCTCCTTCAAATCCCTTTCATGAAAGCGAACCAAAGCCTCCGTTGCCTATCATATATTGCCCGCCAACGTCTGCTGACCTCACGACGACGCATTGATGTTTCAGTAAGAATATTTTTTTATTCTTGTTTCACTATTTTCTCATCTTTAATTGCTATATTATTTCATGATGAAATCAAATGTTTAGTTGTATGTGCATGGAGGCGTTGAAAGTATTGGGAAATCCAGTGAGTGATCAACCCAGGAGTAAGGAATGTTATAAAGGAAAGTAATCTGTAATATGTATGTATGAGACTTTGATGGAGAAATGCTTGATATGTTATTCATGCCTTGCGAAGGAGTTTTTTTTTTTTTTTTATGGGAAGAGAGAGATAAGCTATGGAGAGAGAGAGAGGAATGAATTAGATGGATGTACGGAGAGCTAGAGAGGATTTAATGGAGAGAAGGGAGGGTCTTGTCGTCCAAGGGGAGAGGAAAGAGCAAGAGCAATTCAGTTCAATCCGATATTGGTTATGTGATTTTCAAGTACTTGTATAGAGAGGGAATCTTCTTCGTGGTTAATATAAAAAATGTCTAGCAATGTTAATAAAGGTGAAACTCAAATATGAAATATAAAGTTGTCATTTAGTAATCATACGGATTTGTTTATAATCTTGAACTGAAATTTTTTGCGATACAAAGAACTCTACTTTATCAGAGTTGATTGAGTGATCGACTTAAAGTAGAGCAAGTGTAATATGTTACTCATCATGAAAGAATGTCTTTCGAAGATGCAAGAGTCATCCTAAAGAGAATGAAGATTCCATTGAACCAAGTGCATGTGTTGGTTGGAGGGGCTAGTAGTGATCTCACAAATAAATATCTTAACCACATCTATAGCGAATATTTTATTAAAGATATTAACTTATATATATGAATATGATAGGCACAAAATTTATCGTGAGTTTAAGCCTACTATTCATTCCACATTAGGCAAATCTCAAAACTATTATATTTGTATTTTCAAAATCAAAGAGTATATGTCGTCTAACTAAAATTCTCTGACATGTATAATAAATGATCTGAATAATATTTGTGTTAGCAAAAGCATTTGCTCAACTCATAAAACTAATAAGAATGTAAACTTGAAAAGCAAGTTATAAGTCAATATAATAATATAAATCATGTAAAATCAAATCATTGGAATCCATAAGGCCTAAAACTAGTTTAATCAACCCAATGAGAGCTTTAATAACTCTAATAGAATAAATCCAACTAAGATAGTCTTAGACAAAACCTAAATCTACTTAATTAACTTCACTCATGGGCCCATGAAAACTTAATAGGTTCATTGAATCTAAATTAGCCTAACATGTTGATGATTAATCTAAAATTTACCTAGTTAGTAGGATATCCCAATCAAATTCAAGCCCCGCAAAAAAACTTGATGGATGTTGAGCTTAAATTAGCTTAGTATAATCTCAACCCAAATAAAATTAATTGATTTTAGAGCCAATTGTGGACCAAGCATAGACTTGCTAGTGTTGATATAGCTTAAACTATCTTAAGCTAGCCCAAATCTAGGCACCTTAACTTAATTGGATTTAATTCATCAAACATACTTTAAATTATGCCAACCCAACACCTAAGCAGTTAAATATAGTTACTTAAAAGACCTTAGAAATCATTGCAATCATTGGTTAACTTATAAGCTTTGTTAAATAGATTTCCCCTCCCCCCACTTTCAAAAAATTCATATCACACTTGATTCCTACTTAACATACAAAATTTATTAAGAGAGAATCTCATTTTCAAATTCATATCACATTTGACTCCTACTTAACATACCAAAATTTTTAAGTAAGGGTCATTTTCAAAAAAAAATCTAACCCAATCCACCTTTCACAATAGTTTGTTGAAGGTGACAAATTAAAAGCTCTAGCTCACAAAGAAGCCAATGTCAAATCAAGTGTTCTACTATATTAACTCTCATTCAATTTCATGCCAACAAGAGCGTGGCCCATGTCCTCTGCGTTTAATTAGAGCTCCATATGATGATGTATTACGAGTCCTGCGGGTTGCCACCAAATGACACGTATATGATCATGATTATGATGCTCCCAATGGCTCAGACTTGAGATGTGAATCATAGGAGACAGTAAAAAAAGCCTCTCTATGGTAGACTTAAGATTATCTCCTAGACAAACACCTCCCCATGTATATAAGGATTTCTTGGACGAAGCCACCCATGGCTGTTGACAGAGATTCTTCGGTCAAGTTGGGTCGACTACCTCCTCTGACTAAGTAGACTAAGGACCACGATAACCCGGGATGACAGAACCATGAGATCTAGATCGGATGCGATCATCATTGACCCAACCATCCGCTTTAAGTTAATATAATGAATATCATAAATCCTAAATTTCAAACCTCCTCATGCTATTACTATCATTCAAATGATATACTAGCCTTAATCGAAAGTTCTCTCTAGCATTGAGAGGGGTAATTAACTATGCTTGTGCTATAAACCCTAGAATCAGATCTAAAGTCATCACAAAATGAGGGTGAAATCTTTGGGTAGTGTATTATCCACTATTACATCTCCCTTCTAAAAATTACACCAACACTTAAATAACACTCTCTTCAATGTGAGAGGTCGGTGGCAAATTATCGGAGCCCACAGATTTTTAAGGACTCCGCTAGGGACAAGTTTCTCTTTCCATCTTTGCATAGTCATATACATGCTATAGTAGCAACAAAATATGTGAAAATTTAAAACATAAAAATGGTGATTTAAATGTGTAATAAATTTAAATTTTAATGTATGAGACTCTGTGTCGAATGAATTATTCTGTAGAGTATATATTTTTACACTATTATTTTGTTATGTAGTACCTCTGCATTTTAAAAGTATGGGTGAAATAACAATTAGTAATTACTAATCCCCATCTTTCACTTATACATATGGATTTACAAAGTACTCCTTTCACTGTTTAGCTAAGGCGTGGTGCAAACATCTACTTAGCTAACACCACCATCAACATAAGAGATGTTGGAGCTACCATTCAATTTGGTAGCATGGATTTCCCAGCTATCATAGCTACAACTCCTGAAGTATCCACTCGTGGTGCACTCGTCCAAGGAAAGTCGGAGTTCATCAAGCTTCTACTCATGCTAACCAATTTAGCAACCAATCACTGTTAAGGAGTTCTCCCAATAGAGAACTTCATTTTTTGAAAAATTGGTCAATCTAAAACCCTTGTGATGAAGAGAACTGTCATTAGGCATACTGTATCTCTAATGTCTCATGGTACAACTACTTCACCAACTAAAATCTTTGCACCTGGAAGACATGATTTTGAGGCTTCCTCATCAAGAAGAAAATTAACCATAACATAAAGAATAAGAAGAAATGTTGAGCTGAGGGCTTAGTAGATCCTACCTGAACGACCAAGTGAATAAATAATATTATCGCTAGAAGCGAGTATTCCTACCCATAATAACTTTGATAATCTAAAATGGGTAAAAATGAATAGCTCTACTGGTGAGGTGAAGTAGTCTATCTGGACTCAACAACGTCAAGCTCCACCACCACAAAGGAGACAACTTGAAACATTGTCCACTAGAATACACAATGTTCTTAAAGTGGCCAAGGAAAGAGGCTTAATGAAAAGAAAATTTCAGAGGCCTATGATGATTGAAGATATTAAGATTTCACCAAGAAAGTTGCCATCTCTTATTGTAACTAGTCATCAAGTCAAGTATGCTTCACGCGATAAGCATCAGAGCATGACACTTAGACCGCATATCCACTGTCGAAAGATCGTGGCGAAAAGGTAAGCAGATATAGAGGCCAAGACCCTGCGATAAAATTTTAAAGAAAGAAAGATGTGTGATATATGATGCACATATTCAAAAATCCACCTCAAAAATAACTCATCAAAATTGTATACCTAAAAGAAGGGATATCACTAATAAAAGACATGATGGTCGACACCCTAGAGAATCTTCTATGGGATCCCGTCATCAATCAGGTTCACCCCTGCGGAGAAAGTTGGCTATAATCACAGTCCCCCAATGGAAGAAATTTTTGTTCCTTATAATGAACCAGATATTCATTGGAAGCGTCGATCAGAAATTTATGTGCAAGAAGATGATGATGAACAAGACACTATGGAAGTAAAAGTTATATATATATATATATAACGGGCATATAAATGAACTTTCTATTCAACATCAACAATATGAATCCAGTGAACTTGAACCTGAGTTCTATGCTTATGAAGAGAGTCATCCAAAAAGAGAGTAGAAGATGAATCTTCAATCTCTACTGAAGAGGAAGAAGAAGAAGATCAAAATGAAAATAAAGTTATGAGAGTTGAAGCTGTTTATTTGGTTGAACTAGGAAATAATCTACTTGGTACAAGATTTTACATTCAGCGTCATCGTTCAGCCCTAGTAACAACTGTCCCTACAAATGTACAAGGAGAAGGGTAGTCAAGTTCTTCACCTGAATATGAGCAGGGTGCAGAACAATAATAAAAAATAAAGGAAAAAGAAGAGCACATATTGATTGACATCGTGGCGTTAGCTAGAGAGCGAAGACAAATGCAGCATCAAATGAAAGCCAAAGATAAGAAATTTCACAACTTGGTATTAGGATAAATGATATGATGATACAAATGAATATCATGATGGATATGTTATAAAAGAATATCACATCAAATGTAGCACATGTTTCATCTACTAATCAATAGATAGCCAATAATACAACATTTATACCACCAGTCACTCTGATATCTTAAGCTCCTACAGTACATGTTATGCCTGAAGGGAGGAGTGAAGTTAATCAACTAGCTCTTCAACTTATAATTCAGAATGTGGCTAGTGCACCAAGAACAGTAACAGCTGCTTAACTAAAAATAATAATTAATAAAAAGATAAAGACAGTTATAGCTTCAGAGCAGGTTGAAAAGTTGCTGAGTAAGGGTCGCTTACTTAGCTAAATTTGATCAAGTGTCATACCTGAAAAGTTACTTGGTACTGAAAATTTATTTTTAGTGGGCATGATAATCCAAAATAACATTTATCCCAATTCAAGGCTACTTCTGGTAACACATGAGGAAATGATGCACTGCTTTTCTGCTAGTTTGTCAGCAGGCTGATCTCAACTATTTTTGAGTGATACATAAAACTGCCGAATGATTCTATTAAAATCTTCGTTGAGCTAAAGATAATGTTCGTGAAAATATTCATCAGTACAACCGAGAAGATAACGATCACTGACATTGCCTTGCTAAAAAAGAGAAAAGATGAGTCAGTGACAAAATTGATAACTCGTTGATGTAACCTAAGTATGAAATATGAATAATAATTGGAGGAAGAATATGCGATCTAATTATTAATGGGCAATATGGATGATAAAATGATACCATTTTTATGTATGGTGTCAATTACAATATTTTGAGACTTGTTTAATATGGTGGTCAAATTTGAAAGTTAAATCACCTAAATATGAAATCTATACACATAAATCAATGAAAAACAAGCCTTCAGACTCAAGAAAAAATGAAACTCATGCAGCTTCCTATAGCTCAAGTGATGAAAAATGAGTAATCTATAATGTAGATATAGAAAAGTAGCCAATATGCAATGATGATAAGGGAAAGAAGCTTATGCATCCTAATCTACAGCCAAAATTGGTATTATGAGACAATGATAAACCTTAGACTTTTCTAGGTGGTGGAGAGCATCCAAAATAAGCAACAAGAGATGATGAGTGAACACAGCTATCTCTTAAGAAAAAGATGAACAAAGAATATTCTTTATAAGGGACAGTGTGGCCAAATTGTTTTGATAAATAGTCAAAGTCTATAATTACTAGAAAGTAAAAGGCCTGAAGAAGCTGATCAAGTCAATAATCCAAATTATTGTCCCTATCATAGGGTGATCAGTCATCCTATTGAAGATTATTATGTCTTCAAAGATTGGTATAAAGAAAGTATCTATGTGGTGATTTTATATTATCCGATAGTGTTCTAGTCAACTTAAAGAGAATTTACAAGGATGATTATGTCTTTTTTTGCATCATCCATTAAAGGTAAAGAGAAAGAAGAATCAATTCAGATTGAAGAATGGAAAATAGTAGTCTCTAAGAAGACCTTGAAATTGTTGAAGCAGCTAAAAGATGTCCATAGTGTTATGTGGATGTTGACCTATTATTTTGGAATGAGCTCTCAACCTCTCCATCTTAGACATAGGACTTCTCGTAGACTTTAAGAATTCCTTAGTCTTAAGACACATCTAGTGATTAGGTGGACACTTAACCCAGCTAGACTTAGAAGAGTTATCCGTGAATAAGTTATGCCTTAGGGAAATTTTTTACCTTATAGCTTGAACCAACTCCTCACTTCCTTCTTTTAAGTAAAATTCAAATCAACTCCAAACCCATATCAACTTCAACTCCAAATTAAATCAATAATCAATTCCAGCCTAATTGATTTTTTCTAAACTCAAATCAATTCCAAATGTTTGAAATCAATGATCAACTCCAAATGATTGAAGTTCATGATTGAAATTCCAAATTTTGTTCCAAAGCCCTTTGATTCTATCTTATGGATTTAGTCTAAATCAATTCCAAATGATTGAAATTCATGATCAACTCCAAATGATTGAAGCTCATGATTGAAATTCCTAATCCAAAATCTTTCATAAGCCCTTTAATTTCATCTTATGGACTTAGCTCAAATCAAATCAATTCAAATTCAAGATATTTCATAACCCATTTGTATTCTCATTTATATATAAATGAATTATAAATTCAAATATCCAAGAATCAATTCAAAAATCAAATCCAAATTCAATCAAAAATCCAACCTAAGCCTTCAAGACAAAATCATGGACTTAGCCAAATAAAACTCAAATCAAGCTGAACCCTTGATTTTTATCATGATTCAATTGATCATACAATTATGAGTTCAAATATAAACATAAACTTCAATCATCAAACCAAAACTAAATTCAAAAATCAAACCCAAGTCAAACTCATGTTCACCCTTTGACTTGAAATCATCAAATGAATCAAAACTCATTTGACTCCAAATCTCTTGCAAATGGATTTATATTTCAATCATAATCCATAGTTGAGTTCAACCAAACTTGAATCAAGCCTTGATCAAACCAACTAAACCCAATTGGCTTACTTGACCCAAAGTGGCCAAATTTGGCCTACATGAATCAAATTTTAATTCAATCCAAATCAAAGTGAATTAAGCCAAAATTCATGTCATGTTTTTTTTGATCATCATAGTTAACCAATTGTCATGAATTGGGTCAAACCAAGAGCCCATTGACCAAGTCAACCCTTTAACCCACATGAACCCAAACTAGCCAAATTGCAACCTAAACCAAATTGATTAGAAAAAAGATACCAATCCATTTCAAATGATCAATCAAACCCAAACAAAGCTATGACTCAAGCCAATTTGGTCAATTGGATCAAATCGGTCAACTTAGCTCAAATTGACCTAAAAGATCAAATTGGCCAAAATCTAAATTAAATCTAAATTAAACCAAATTAATTGAAACCAATTGAACCAATATACTCCAAATAGTCATTTGAACTTGACTCAACTCTTGATTTGACCCAATTTGACCAATTGATCAACCTAACCATTTTGACCCATTTTGACCCAAATGGGCCAAATTAACCCAAATTAAACCAAATGAACTTCAAATGACATGAAATTTGGTCCAACTTACTTTTGACCCATTTCAAATCTACCTAAACCAAATTAAATGTCAAATGACCACTTTTTCTTTGGGTCAAAGGCATTCCATGAGAAAAGGCACTTTCCCAAGTGATCATTTCTATTCATGGCTACTTAGCACTCATCCATTGGTCTACATAGGCACCAACACATTGACCCAAGGAGTGGTGGGTACCATGACTCATGGGGAGGTGAAATCACCTCACATCTCCCATTGGAACACTTGGCATGAAGGACACTCACCTCCCCTTGGCTAGGACACCCCTTTGTCCTTCATGACAGCCACTTTCCATGCCTTAGCCAATCATAGGGAGCCACCTAGATTGATTCTCTTATATTCCCAACTACCCCAAGCCAAATGACATGAGTTTGGAGCCAAAATTTTAAACAAAAAGTGGAAAAAGTCTCATTTCACTACACTTTTGATTCTAAGGCTTGAGGGGCTAAAAAAACTTGATTCCTCTCATTCTCCTCCTCCTAGAGCTCCCAAAGGCCATTAGAAAACAACCACTTCATTTTGGAGAGAAATACTCTAAAACTATGGGGCAAGGAAACGATGATCACCGGAGGAAACTTCATTTCGGCGTGAAGGCGAGGATCTATGCTCACCAGGTTCTTCCTCACTCAAAGCGCGAGCCACCACCACCACGCCAAAAATCATCCCTGGTGAGGTAACGTTCAAAAATTATAGTCAGCCATAGGATCTTTCATTTTGTGATGGATTTTGCACAATTTTTAGGAATCTGCCCTAAGTAATCCAGCATTTTTACTTTAAATTATCCCAATTAGAAAATAGAATTTTTTTTCGGAGTGAATCGGCACGAAATAAGTCCATTTGGATACGTTTTTACTTAAAAATCTCATTTTTCATTTAAAAAAAGGCTATTTTTACTGTTCATCACCGGTAAGAGTAAAGCCGCAGTCTGATCCAGCGATTCACGAGATCGGACGGCACGGATCGTACGATCCGGGCCTTCAGATCGCCTGATGTGATATGGACCATCCGATCACGCTTGTATCAATGACGGCCTGGATATGGGCGATCAGCCTCTGGATCGCACGATATGATATGTACCGTCCGATCGGTGATCGAAGCTCGAGCGACCCACGAGTCATTTTTCGCGCATACCGCCGTCATTTTTACTTAAAGCGATGCGACCGCTCAAATCGTGGTGTGTATCATGCGGCACCACTCATCCAATCGTACACACCACGGTACCTGACAAAAAATTTTCCAATTTAAAAAATTAATAAAAATTATTAGATATTTTAAAATTTTATAGAAATTAAAATAATTAACTAAAAATTACAAATAAGAGCTGGTTGGATTTGTCTTTCCGAGCGAAATCCATCAAATCAAAAATCCTCGAATTTTACTAATTATTTTGAGCTTAATTAGACTTTTAGTGAAAATAATATTTCTTTAATTAAATCAAAAATACATGTCAAATTAAGTTGAATTTTTTAGATATTAGAATTGATGTTAAAATACACTTATCATAAAAATTCTAATTCAAAATGACCTCTGGATTAAAAGATATTAAATTTTGAGTGTCAAATGATTTATTTTAATAAAAATAAATTACGAGAATTCTTAAAAATCACTTAAATCAATTAACACTTCCTAAATTCATAACTAAATGTAGAAAAATAAAAAATATATAAACTTAGGTTCATTTTAAAGATATTTTAGAGACGATTCCAATAAAATTGTTTCTAATTGAATTTATTAGTAGATTTTCCTCAATTAGGGTTTATTTGAAAACTTAATAACCCTAATTACTCCCTAATGACTTCATTAATTAATTCAAAACTTCTCAAACATGTTTAGTGGGATGATTTCTACCTCCCATAATTTTCTTAAAATTTATTAATGAGTTAATCAGAGAAATTAATTAATGAATCTCTAATCACTCTCTTAATGTAATTAAGATTAATTAAGCATGTGAACAGTGATTTAACTCCTTGATTAAGTTAATTAAATTTTTTTAAGTGATTAGGAGGTTTATGGAATGATTTTGGGATTCTTTTCTTAAGTTATTCCCTAAACCCCCTTTCTTCCTTAATCTAAGCTTAATTAAGGGCTAATCCACTAATGACCTACTTAATTAACTTGATAAAATTTTTTAACTTTCCAGAACTTAACTAATCCTTCTTGGGTAGATACTTAGGTGTTCAATAACCTAAGTAAATTTAAGGAAATCATACCTAACCCATATGTGTGGGAAAGGTTATGAAAGTACTTAAATTAAACCCTTTAGCTTAATTAATCATTAATTGTGAGCCAATTGCATTATGTACTTTTCTTTCCTAGGATGCATTGCTAATTTAAATTTCTTATGATTTTATGTCATACATTGGCTCATAATTATTAGATTAAATATGTTAAAGTGACATAGGTAAGGGGTAATTAATGAACTTAATCTACACCTTAACCTAACCAAAGCATAAAATTAATCTAATCACAAAAAAATTAAAATAATACACACATGTGGGAATGGGTAAGGACCAGCAAACCTTCTCATACTTTTCTAATTCAAATTAAACTCAAATCAAAATGAAAGTCTCTTTAAATAACTTTTGATTCTCTTTAAATAATCTTATGAAGTAAGATTATCTTTAGGAAATTAGAGTGAATGAAATTACATGCTTATATCATTTTATTTCTCTCCTAGCATGCTAAATGTGTATGTCATATGAAAATCATGCATTCATGCTTTTCTAAAATCAAATTCAAAATGAAATGTTTTCTTTATGTCAAATTGTTTGTTTTGACTAAATAAAAAAATATGAGTTGCTATTATCACTATTAAATTTAAAACTATTTTTAAAATCTATAAATCAAATACCTAAAATTGAAAATGTGCTACTTATAATTTATTTATAACCTTGCATGTGAATATAAAAATGTGTCTTATGTTTTCTTCCTTTCTTTCCTCTTAATATGGATTTGAATAAGATTTTTAAAGTGTATAGTTCTTTTAAAAGAACATAACACTTGCTTAAATCTATTCTTATCCTCTTCCATATTATGACTTAAGAAAGATCCTTACACTTACACATATAAATTGCATAACCAAGTTCAAACATAAGTACAAACTTTTGCATCTGTCTTTTTCCATTAATTTCTTTTGTACATATGCTTGTATTTAAGGAAAGTGATATATTAGTCTGAAAAACCCTGGGGTTGTAATGCTCTAAGTAGCCCTAAGTAGGTCTTGTATCTTACACCACTGGTTAACAATAGCATCGTACTCACTTATGCCTTTCTTGCATACATGTGTGCATGTGAAAAATGGATAAGAAAACCTCTTTTCTACTTAATGAAAATCATGCATCATAAAATTCAAATTTTCTTAAGTAGCTCACTTAGCATTCTCTTTCATGTATTTCTTTTTTGTACATGCACATGTATTTAAGAAAAGTGGTATATTAGTCTAGACAACCCAGGGTTGCGGCTTTTAAGTAATATAAGTAGGTCTTCTACCTTATACCCCTAGTTAATAATATCATCGTACTCACTTATGTCTTTTATACTCGTAAATGTGCATATGAAAAATGGATAAAAGAATCGCTATCTTCTACTTAACAAAATTATTCATACATAAAACCTTCCAAGTTTTCTTAAGTGACCTCTATTAGAATCCATTATTAAGATGTGTTAAATACTTGCATTGCATGTATAGATATGCTTAGGATTCATTCATGTATGATACATATGTGGAAAGAAATAAAATGTTGTGTGTTTTTATAATAATTCACTTTACTTAATCTTAAAATGCCTTTCTTTTGAATAGGTTTGCTTAGAAAATCTAAACTTAAGATTAATTAAAATACATAAACATTCACTAAATAAAATCCTTAATGAATCTACCTTAGAAATCACTAGGTAGGGAGGAAAGAAGTTCCCTTCTCTTTCTCTCTTTACAACCTTTAGTAATTAAATAGTTCATTCAAACAAATCAAATCATCAAATAAAATTAACCATATCAACTAAACAACTTAAATGAGACCACCCTTCTAAGTTGAACCTTTTCATACTTGGAAAATCCTAACCATAAAGCCTAGCTAAGCACACCACATAAACCTTACATGGCACACACATTAGGCTAAGTCACCACTTCTAGTCCTATGTTAGGGCGATGCATGATTTGATGTTTATTTTGTTTTATCATGTGATATTTTAGTTTGGATGTTAGGGTGTATGCGTGTAGAATGAATGGTAGGACAATTTAGTTTAATCATTATTTTGTGCAGGGGATTGTGCTTAAGGGGTGTTGTAATAAAATATAATACTTTGTTTTGTAGGTTGTTTATACCCTAAGCATAATCCAAAATAGGTCAGGTGGACTTGGTTACCTATGTGTGGGGTGCTAAGTCCAATTTGTTTATATACATGCTTGGGAATGTGTGGTTTGTTTAGCTAATCTCTATTTTGTAAGTTTTAGTTAGATTTACTTTTTTTTTTTTTATGTAATTTTGCAATTAGGATTTTGGAATGATTGTTATGGGGATTAGGATGAGCATTGGTTATAAGGCCATGCCTTATATACCATGTGAAACCTTTGGAGCATTTACCTTCCAACCATTCAAGAAGGAACTAATGAAGAAAGAAAAGAAGAATGAAGAAATGAAGCTTGAAGACCCCCATAACATTAATTCCTTACTTAATTGTAATTAATTCATTTATATTTTAGGTTGTATAAGGGTAGAGCTCGGCTACCCAATTTGTTTTCGGGTTTGTGTGGTGGTGCCCAACCACACTTCATCTTTTATTCTTTTACATTAGCTTTATAAAATATTTGATATTTTGTTTAGCTTTTACTTTAGAAATGACATCCTTTTCTAGTTTCTTCCTAACTTTGATGTATAGCCTGGATGAGGATTAGGCTCTTAGGAAAAAATAAATCTTCTACCAAATTAATCAACTCAAAATTAAAAATAAGCAACTTATAACCTCATTTAAAGCCTAAGCTAAAAATCAAGATAAAAGAATTAGCAACTCCTTATCTAGATGAGTATTTCTTTTACAACATCATGCACAACTGCATATTACTTCACAATTGATTTGGAGGGCTTCCACCTATACTAGAGAACTTGGCTTGACCTTTGAGAGCCATGGTGGAAACACACCTCTCATCTTGATTTTGGCCCATAATCTAATTTCTCATGCATTAGGAATAAAGAATCCTATAGCCTGAGTCAAATGATTGTCCAAAAATGAAAATAATATCTAATATGATTTACAGTAGATTTAGGTCATTTGAAGCATGCCCTTACATAATCTAGTCTCTTTAGAAAGTGAGTTTAAGGACTTAGTCTCTTTCTAAATAAATAATAACCTTGTTATCTTGCATAAAGCATAAAACTTGCCTACATGTATTTAAAATCATAGGAGGAGTTAGTTGGTGGCCACCCCTAGGCGGTTGTAAGTTCAAGCAGTCGGGTGGTTTGTCCTCTTTTGTGGAGGCACACTGAATACCCATTTTCACCTTAGATTTAGGTGTGCTTTTTGACCCTCACCAAAGCTCCTAGATTTAGGTTAAATTTCTTCTCCTATGGGCCATAAGTATAAATCCTCACCTTTATGTTTTCCATAACCTAGTATTGTGTAAGACTAAACTTCTAATAAAATTCAACTCAAACAAATAATTTCCCTCAATTTCAAAATGTAAAGCCCAACCATAGGATAGTTTGGGATATTTACTAGGCTTCCTAGTATCCATCCCTACTCATCTCCATTTGGCTTGATAAGAACTCCCTCATCTTGATCGATCCTACTTGATTTTCTAAAAATAAACTAATCGATTGATAGTCCTTTCCTATTGAAATCTTTAAAGGCAACGATCATTTACCTTAATCGAGAGTTTTTCTAAGGAATCCCCATTCTTAAGGATGTAATTAACTATGGGAGTTTGCCCATGCAGGGAATTTAACGAACTCGATTTATAATAAATCCTACTTTACTTTTTCATGTAAAATAGGGAAAGAATCTCTGGTATATATACATACCCATCATCCTTAGGCGTCCTTATTGAGGTGATTGGGTCCATTAAAGGGTAGTGACTTCTATCTTTCGAGATAGTACACTATTCTTTGATGACGTACTCGATCACCTGAATAAGTACATCTGCAGATCTGCACGGTGTCCTAATAAGATGAATTTTTATAGCCTTGTCTTTCTTTTCTCACCACAGATTTGAAAGGCGACTCTATAGAAATTTTTCTCCATAGATTTTTTTGGCGACTTGGATGGTTCCTCTCTCCATCTTTGGTAAATGATCATTGTCTTTGGGCATCAGTAGTGGGTTTGTACTTTGGTATGAATCCAAGACTATCCTTCTTTCTGTTGGCACTTAGCTCATTTCATTCTTGAGTCGAGGTAGCCAACATCTTTATGTTTTAGGATCACATTCCTCGTTGGTCTTAAAACCCCCATTGATTTTTTCAATGGGTAAAATGAAAAGATCTAAAATAAAAAGAAACATCTTAAAGACTTCCTCCTTATCATGTTCATGGTAAGGAAAGGTTCATATTAAAATAATAAATCTTCCATAAAGAACTTTGCTTTTCAAAAGCACCTTTTTCAAAAATGCACTTAATGAAATATTTTTCACAAAATTTTGTCACCTTCATTTAACAATTCCCATAATTGTTATATGTAGGAATTTTTAAAAATAAAACTAATAACATTTTCCAAAAGCATAAATGAACATCTTCTTTCAATTCACTTTGATGAAGATTTCATTTTCAAAATAAAATGAACAATCATGTTTTCCAAAATCACAATCATAATCATAAAATTTAAAAGCACATGGATCTTCTATTCAATACACTCACACTTATTGAATTGAAAGTTCATTGTAAACAAAATAAAATTTTCAAAAGCACATGATGAACATCTTCATTTAAAATACTCAAGTTTATTAAATGAAGAATTCATTCTCAACTAAAAATAAAATATCTTTTGGAAAATCCTACTTAAACATATCTCACATATGTTTTAAGTTGGAATTCCTCTCTTTCAAAAAAGCAACAATCACACACCTAACAAAAATTTCATATTTCAAAATAAAAATTGACCTCCATTCCATATATCTAAATTTGTTGAATGAAGGTCCCCTCTTTCAAAAAAAAAATAAAATTTCAAACAATCATATTTCAAAAAAATTTCAAACATACATTTGGAATTTCACTTAGCACAATCAAATTTGCTAAGTGAAGTTTCCAAATCCAAAATCAAAATCAACCAACATATTTCAAAAAATTTTAAAGCACATTTTGGAACCTCACTTAACATACCCAAATTTATTAAGTGAAGTCTCCAAATCCCTAAATTCAAAGTTTTTAAAACACATTTTGGAACCTCACTTAGCATAATCAAATTTGCTAAGTAAAGTTTCAAAATCCAAAATCAAAATCAATAATCATATTTCAAAAAAAAAAAAAAAAACATACATTTGGAACTTCATTTATACTTTTAGCAGTTTGTTTGATTCCTAAAAAATACCCAAATTTATTAAGTAAAGTTTCCAAATCCAAAATTCAAAATTTTCAAAACATATTTTGGAACTTCATAGCATACTCAAATTTGCTAAGTGAAGTTTCCAAACTCAAAACAAAAAAATTTCTTAAACACTTTGAACTTCTTCCTTAGCATACCAAATTTGCTAAAGAGAAGTTTCCATTTTTCAAAATCAAAAATTAAATCAAAATTTTAAACACACCATTTGGAATTTCATTTAGCATACTCAAATTTGCTAAGTGAAATTTCCATTTCACAAAACTAAGTGGGACTTCCTTAGCATATCAAATTTGCAAAGTTTAATCTCCACTTTCAATCAAAATAAACAAACACTTAGGATCTCCTTAACATACCAAATTTGTTAAAGGATCCTACCTTTTCAAAATCAAACATTCCAAATACAAATGAAACACTTAGGATTTTCTTAGCATACCTAAATTTGCTAACAATCCTATTTTCAAAATCAAACAAAATACACTTGGATTCTTCACTAAGCATACCTAAATTTTCTAAGTAAGAATTCCAAAATTTTCCAAAAAAATCAAACAAAACAAATTTTCAAAAAGAAACAATCACTTTTACTTCATTTAGCATACCCAAATTTGCTAAGTAAAATTCTAAAATAATCAACAAAAACAAAACCAATTGACCTTACTTAACATACCTAAATTTGTTAAAGGAAAGGGTCCTCAAATCAAAAAATCAAATTCAAAACAATGAACCTATGGAAGCATCCATCTAAATATTTGAATCCATATTTCAACATACCCAAATTTTGAAGTTTGGATTCATATTCAAATTCCTCTTTCAATCAATCTTTCTAAATTCATTTGAACCACACTTAATACTTCCAAGTTGTTGGATGTGGGTTCAAATTTTCAAAATTCAAAATTAAAAATTAAAAATCAATGGAGACAGAAAACTGATACAAGTTCATTTCTCATCGCAGATCCCTTTCTCAAGTGCACAATTCAATTAGTTTACTATATGCTGCAAAATGGTGTTCCCATTTGTCTTTACATTTCCCCAGGTATGGCTTTGGGATCAGATGACTTCCTCGTCTAGACCATACCCACTTGATCCACTTGAGGATTTGAGGGGGTGATCACTTGTGGGCACTCCCCACATCACTTAGCAAAGAAGGTTATCGTGCGTAAGTCGGTCATAAAGTACTTACCATCGAGGATATCTCCTCATAAGATGAAGGGCATAGTACTACCATTTTTAGTGAATATCGCAGTTCAGTTGTAGTTCATCTAGTTGCACATGTTACCCCAGTGCTAGCACCCCACCATCTGACCTCCAAGGGTAAGGCTCCTTAATTTCGTGGCTTGCCTCACTTTGAGTATGGGTCTAGTACTCCTCTCCCCCACTGCCCAGATAGAATAAGAACCATATGGTCTAATGGTTCCACACCAGGATAGCTAGGGAGCTAGAGGCAATAGCTTGCTTAGCCATGGATGAGTCTCCTATTGTCACATCACCACTAGTTATGAAAAATTAGTTTCATCCTCTCGTGACAGAGAGGATGCTAGAGGATTCATTCACACCTCCGGGTGCACTTACAACCAGTAGTTTCTAGAAGTAGGAGGTCGTACGTCAGCCTTCACTCTGTTCTATGCTGTAGGCGAGCTATGGCCGAGTCCATCAGCTCGATCTTTAATTTGTTATCCCCCGCAGTATAGGGAGGAGATTCATCAGGAGAGGGCCTGTGAGGCCTATACATCACACATTACTAGAAAAGAGGAAGGAGGTTCAATGCGCCGCTTCCGCTTTGGTTGATTTTCCAGCTGCTACCCACACCAATAATAGTATTCTCCTCACGGAACCACCACCATGAGGGGGCCTCATAGAGAGTTAATGGTGTCTCCACCCCACCACTCTACCCCATGCCCGCCATTGCCAGTGTAGGTTTCAGCATCACCCATTCCATCTAAGGCCATGAAGGCCGCATCCAGGGAAAAACATACCATGTTGGTGATCCAGCTATGGCCAAGGGATCCTACTCCTCCTACACCACCCATTATAGTAGGGCTGAGCTCTCTTGCTCAACCTTCTGCCCCAGTGGTGATGCAGAAGGAGTGGCGACCTCAGAGCATCGTGGTCGTTCCTTCACAAACTCCACCCATACTGTCGGATGTGGAGATGGTGATAATTATCATGGATATTCCTAGGATTGAATTAATGGTGATCACTAGAGTATCATTCTTCTAGTGAGTACACCCTCGTGATTGATTCTCCGAAGATGGAGGTCCGGGTGCCTCACAAGCATGATGTGGATCCCACCACCAATCAACCAAAAGCATTTGTGCTAGTTCTAACAGAGCATTCGGTTGATGACATAGTAGCTCACTATTTCATGGAAAAGAAGGCGATACAAGGATATAATTGGTTAGATGAGGATAAGATCAGCTTCGATCCTAATGAAGATAATTTATTGGGAGACTCAGCCGGGGTCTATATGGTAGACACCAGGGGATCCCTCCTCAGAGAGCATCAGACTATGGAAGGTGTTGGCAGAAGACACACCTACTGACTCCCAACACCTCAAGCAAATCAAGGAAGGATGAAAAGATAGAAAGGATGGAGAAGAGGCGAAGATCTTTTAGCGCTATCTTAGCATTGCAACCAAGCCTAACAGTTCATCCTACCATAGACCCAGTTGGTGCATGTCTTGGACCCAGCCAAGACTTTACCTCCAGTAGAGCAAGGTAACACCAGCATGTATAGGAAGGTAGTGGATAGTACCTCCGAACAAGAAAATGATATCAAGTCCATGGTTGAGCAATTGGTGAAGGAAGCATTAGCTCAAACCCGGGGGGGATCATCAGTTCCAAAGGGTAGACCCTACCCAGAGGAATTTGATGCAATCCAATATCCTGGGTTTGTGCCACCTTCCTTCAAGAGTTGTAGTGGAAACCAAGGCATATTGCACACGTGGCCGTTATTGCAACACTGGTGGCAGTGACACTTTACTCTTCCATCTCTTCATCAGTAGCTTAGTAGGGATAGCTTTTGATTGGTATGTTGAACTTCCCAATAGTTCAGTAAAGACTTTTTCTGAGTTGGAGTAACTCTTCATCAAGAGGTTTGCTGAAGCTCAACAAAAGGTCACTGTTGGCGATCTCATTGTGGCTCAACAAAATTATGGTGAGTCCCTTGTTGATTACATTCTCAGATGATATAATTTGAGTATGAAATGTGAACCACAACTATCTGAACAACATGCCATCGAGATTCTGCTTAAGAATATCCATTGCCCGATCACCTTCATGCTCAAAAGTTTCACCATCAAAACTTTTGAAAAATTAATCAACAAAGCGACTAGCATACAAGGAGAAGCCAAACATTTACTTTCTCCAGATCTACCAACAAAGCCAAAGCTGCAGAAGATATATGAGAAGAAACCCGGGGCAGTGATAGCAGTAGATAAGGGGAAATAGCAGGAAAGAAAGTAGTTTGAGAGACCTCGTGGTCCATAGTCACGCTCGCCTCCTCTACCACACACCAGGTCCCCAGGCCTCAAAGAATCTCCATGATCACCACCGCCTTAGCTACCATCATAAAACACATACCGCCAGTGTAGCTACCATTTACCTACTCTTATGGATAAATTAAACAAACCATATTCATTTAAGAGGGAGGTAGTTAGAAAAATCTTTAAGAATCTTTTAAAGAAACCTAATTTCAGCTTCTCAAACCTAGAAGATCGGAGGAAGTGGGCAAAAGCAATGATCCTAACTTTTGTTCCTTCCACCGCATGCTAGGTCATGTTTTGGAGGATTGTTTTACATTCAAGGACTGGCTTGAACATAGCTTCAAGACCTATAGTCATCCCAAGGAATACCTTGTGGAACAACCATCCGCCCATTAGGGTAATCCTTGGGATGACTGATCCTTCCAAACCAAAGAAGGTTGGGATATCTTATCCAAACCTCTAAAAGATTATTTAGAAAATCAAGAAACTTTCCTCAGGTGCTGAGTCACCTCAAACCTCCAACATCAAGGAAGAAAGTTGCAAAGCAACTGGAGAAAGGGGAGCTCAGGCATGTGCCCGGATAGCCCAAGAGTGCAACCACCAATCGAGTCCTCCACCTGGCTTTCCACACCGGACTTCTTCCACTCGCTAGCTTTCTTCTTCTAGTAGAACTCTTATATCAGGATAAGGGCATCAAATCCCTTACCCACTCATTTTACTTGATTTCTACTTTGTACCTCCACAAATTCTAAGAAATTGAAGAATAAAGCTAGTTTGAATTACATCTGTCACCGATGGGTTCTATTTCTATTCTTAATGATAACTCTTCAAGTCAAAATAAATATAATAATAATCTTCCTCTTTTGATTTAGAGTTGACTCAACTCGAATACTATGGGTTCACCTCTTGAGATAAACTTGGAATCATCGATTTGGGTCCCATAGAGAAGCTAGGTGAGCAAAGTGTGTAGAACCTTCACACTTGCCAAGAGATCACCAAAGTCCTCCAGAGGTCAAGTTCTACCTCCTAGGGCGACCTCAAGATAGGGAAACAAGTCATTGTTGAGGATCGAGAAGCCCCTCCAGGATGCTCCACCCTTGGATATGCTTGGAGGATCGCCAAGGTGGACAATGTCCTCTCTCACCTAAGAAAGTTGCCATCTAAGCTAAGCATATACGATGCCCTTGTCTTATCCAAAGAGATAAGGGAATCATTAATCAAGGCTCTCCTTGATCCTGAGATATGCTTAGCTCAGCTGACCACTATTGGTGAGGAGGACATTATTCTAAAAAAGCTTAAGGAATCATTTTCATAGATGAAGACCTTCTTCTAGGGGATTTGGAGCACAACTGTACCCTCTACATTACAGTTGACATAGATTCATACTGCGAGTTCTCATCTAGTGCATCGAAATCATAAGTCTAAAGACCCTTGCTTATTTGAAGATTGGCATCTCTACACTCCGAGGA
Organism: Cymbidium sinense; assembly: GCA_021442155.1. Taxonomy (NCBI): domain Eukaryota; kingdom Viridiplantae; phylum Streptophyta; class Magnoliopsida; order Asparagales; family Orchidaceae; genus Cymbidium; species Cymbidium sinense. Next base: position 122,908,157 of record CM038218.1, read on the forward strand.
GATTGAATGATGTTGAGAGGATTCAATGAACAAGGTGAGCGAGCTTTAGGTTCCATAGTGTTACCTATGGAGATAGATCAAAGACCAAGTTTTCATAATTGATTCAATACTCATTCACCGCTCGCAGCCTTGGATACATCAAAAATAAGATGATTTCATCCTCCTCCATCATGCATGAAGTTCGTGAAGGATGGGATTGAGTATTGTCAAAGGAGATGAAAGCCATTTTCGTTAGAGAGGTTGAGATATATGAGGATGACCTACTATCTTCCTCAAAACACCTTTTCTCGTGAACTTGGACAAAACTCAAATTAAAAAAGCAAAAGAAAATGAAGAAAAGAAAAGAAAGAAAAGAAAAAAAAAGAAAAGGAAAATCTAAAGTGAACAAGAAAGGAGAATTGAAGAAGAAATAGATGATATCACATTCCACCCATTCATTCCATCATATGGACATGTGGGTAGAATGACTCAACCTCCACCAAGAGGCAGAGTGAGAAAAGAGGCGTTCTGAGGTGGAAGACTAGTTGGCCTTCACCAATAGAGTTGTTCTAGTTCATGGAGTACCCCTACTATTCATAGATTGGAATCTAGTTTGGAGGATGAGTCTAATGTGATTAGTATACCGCCCAACCCTCGGTTCCATTAGAGGTGACTTTCAATCCGCAAGCTGAAGACCGGGCCTCTGACAAAAAGCAAAGTATTTAAATAAGATGTTTGTAAAACTACCAGGCAGCAGTTGGAAACCTTAGCTCTAACCTCACTTTCACCCCAAAAAATTGAAGGTTTAGTAGTTAAGGAAGCCCTTAACTCTTCCAATGATATGAAATGAAGAGATTCTTTTGGGATCATCATCTTAAGTCAAGTTGATGTAGAACTTGAGGAAGATACATTTAAAGAATTAATGAATTACCATTTGACTTTTACCGCCTTGTGTTCATAATCTTATAGAAAGGTTTGGTTCATCACACATGGTCCAGAAGTGTCGAGTATTTTGAAAGTTGGGAACAATATAGGCAGGGAAGCACAATCAAGGGTAGGACTAGGATTTTGTACAGTGGGTCCAGTCAATGATGAAGATTACTACTTAATTGTTACCAATCATTTGGAGTCTGATAGGTTCTTCTCACACACCACTAACTCTTATGAGAATGTGTGTTTAGAAATCTCAGATGATCGAGATGATCTCCAAATCAAAGATGCACCACCAATTTGAAGAGGAGATCCATTCAATCTAAACTTAAAGAAATCAACCTCACAGAAGAAAATCCATGCCCAACATACATTATTGTAATGAAGAAGAAACCAATGACTTAGTTAGGCTATTGATTGAGTTTAAAGACTTACATGAGTTATGAAGAAATTCTGATTATCTCCTCGAGTCCACAAGCTAGCAATAACGCTAACCCTATTAAGCAAGCTCTAGATGCATGCTATTAAAAATCAACAATGGTCAGAAAGTCAAGAAAGATCGATGTTGGTTTCATTTGGAAGAAAATATCCTACCGTTAGTTAGTGTCATCCCGCTTAAGAAGAAGAATGGCCAAATTTCATATGCCAATTTTAGATTTAAATAAGGCATGTCTAAGGATGAGTTTCCTTCTATACCGAATTAATGGTGGACATCACCTCTCTCATGCATTTTTCTCTTTGGATGGGTCATCCGCTATAACCAAATCAAGATGGCCAAGATGAAAAAAAACACTAAACCCCGAGAATCTATTATAGGGTCTCATCTTTCGCCTTAAAAAGTACATACCAACGGGCCATGACTCAGATCTTTAATGAATTCAATCATCCTTAGGTTGAGTGCTATGTTGATGATTTAGTAATCAAGAGCAAAGAAAAGGAAGACTATCTTTTTGACTTGAGAGTAGTTTTTGAATGGTTAAGATAATATAACCTCAAAATGAATCCCCTGAAGTGTGCATTTAGAGTAGCTTCTTGAAAATTCCTTGTTTGTTGTCACACTGGGAATAAAATATAACCTAAAAAGATCAAAGCTATCTTAGAAATGCCACCTCCTAAGAGTTTAACTCAACTCAGATCCTTTTAAGGATGGCTGGTGTATCTAAGATGCTTTATTTCCAACCTATCAGGGAGATGCAAGCCATTTTCAGCACTTGCCAAAAAGGATGCCAAGTTTAAGTGGAATGACAAGTTCCAACATGCCTTTGAAGATATCAAGTAGTATTTGATGATGCTCGTCTAGTAGCCCCATCAAAGGCCACCATCCTCTACACTCATGCATTAAATGACTCTCTGCTTTTATTGGCCCAAGCCAATGATGAAGGAAAGAGTGCTCTTACTCAACCATCGCCTAATTCCTCTAAGTGAACTATCCACCTATTGAGACATTGCCTAGCTTTGATCTTTGCCTCAAAAGCTACATATATGCTTTCTTCATAAGGTGAACTTGATTTTAGAACCAATCCAGCAAGATTCTCATGACAACAATGCATTCAAATTTATTTGATGGCCCATGATCTTCAATTTGATATCACATTTGTATCTCTCTAAAAGATCTGACTAGATTTTCTTAGCCATTAATGAATTTTTGATTCTTACTTAAAGATAATCTCCGAAGAAACAAATCATGAACTTGTGGGAGGTACAACCAATGAGACATTTGTGGTGCACTTTCATAAAAGGGAATACCATGATCTACTCTCCAATAGTTCTCCAATCAGACCATGATGTGATGATTCTAAATCTTTTCCAAATAATTGCACCAAACAAAATGAGTATAAGGGCTTTTGATTTCTATGGAGTTATCCATCACTATCCAAGTCATGGATCAACATCTTTGACATGTTTTCATCAATCAAATTATGGGTCCTACAAGATTCACACTAATTTATTGGCACTATGTATACCCATGAGTCATATTCCAAATCCATATATTTGTTTAGAAATCAAATAGTTCCATTGAAAGAATTATCAGAGTGCACCAATCGATCCAAAATGAAGATAAAGATCAAGAGACTAGATACTAGGCCTATGATTACATAATGGATAGTGAGATGTCATGTGTGTACAATGGTCTCCACTAACCACCCAACATATAACCTACATTGGCTTATGGATTGAGTGTTAAACATTGTGGGTCACGATCCTCCTTCCAAGTCATGTTCATCTTAAAGAATGACTTTTTAAGTGGGTGGAGGCAATCCCACTCAGAGGTCACAACACAAAGATGTGCTTAATTTTTTAGAACCATATTGATAGTTCGGTGCCTGAGAATTATATCCAATAATGGTAGCATTCAAAAACTAAAATCAATAGCTTAAGAGACAAGTGTTTGGAGATCCCACCCTAAAGACAAAGGTCAAAAACATTCAACAAAATCAATGAAAAAATGGAGAAAGGAAATAAAACCAAAAATAATTAATGTTGACCTAAATATGAAGAAAGAAATATAAAAAAATGTTTTTATTATCAATTTAAAAATCAAAAATCTTGTCTTCTTTCAAAGCATTGTTTCCTTGTCTTGTGAATCCATCATGACGTGTTTAGGGTAGGTGTAAGAGTCCCCCAGTGGCATCCTATCCCTCTTTCACAACACAAACACAATCTCTCAATGCTATTAGAATAGGTGTAAGAGAACCCGAGAGGCATCCTAACTCGATTAGCATAACTAAGTTAGGTGTGAGAGAACCCAAGTAGCATCCTTTCCTAGTGGGAATACTATTTGCCATCTATGGTATTATTTCATCAAAATTGCCTAACGTGTTTAAGGTAGGTGTAAGAGTTCCCCAAAGGCATCCTATTTCTTTTAACACATCATAAAAATGTAAACACAAATCTTTATCTCGTTATTTGATGTGGGAGCAAGCCCGTGGCACTCACTCATTAGCTACTCTGGGTTTACATGCTACCTCGCTAGTATGTCACCCCTTGATCACTTTGTTTGGAGGATGTGAGTCCCCATCTTTCTTCAAATTTGACTATGAAACCAATGAGCCTTTAGTATGTTATTGTCACCGTACCAAGAAGCTACCTCATGATTTTATTAAGAAGATGTGAGTCCCCATGATTTCTTTCTCTTGAACTAATCATCATGATCTAACTAGGTTAGTATATATTGAGGTTTAGATAAGTCCCCTGTGAGGCTCTTTCCTTGACTACATTTGAGTTGATATAAGTCCTCGACATTCGCTCAAAAGTTCCCTAGGTCGGATAGCACTGCCGAGTCAAGATATCCCAACAGTCGCCATAGAGGATGTGAGTCCCCGAAGCTTTCTTCCTAGGATTATTGCAAACCATGGGCATCTTAGGTTGGTTGATGTTCATCCATGAACTCACTGGATACACCACTCTTAAATGTGAGTCCCCAAGCTTCTCCTTGACTTGGCCACCAAATACCTATTTGATATATGACTAGCCATGTCATTCTCCGGTTTTGGATTAAGCCTTAGAGGCCCCATCCTGGGCACTCTATTTGGATCATGTCCTTTGCACCCCATATTACACTACTGGGTTACTCAGATTGGACAATCCCCTTTCTAGTAGCCACCCCATGGTTGGAAAATTTGTTTAGGATGAGATTCTCCCTTGTTCAAGATTTAAGATATCTAGGATATAAGCTCCTTCTCGGTTGATCTCTCAAACTAATAGGGTCCATGATAAACAAACAAACACAAATAAAAAAATTAATTTGTTTGTAGATTAGAATTCAAGCCCCAAAGGGCCCCTTTTTCCCAAGCAAGCATCTATATCTAGGCAATATCACCAACTCCCTATAAGAATTGCTTACTTGAGGAGATAAATCCCTGGTTGGTACTCACTCAGCCTTTGGTTCAATCTATTTTTCCAAGTAGTTACCCTGATCATTTTTCCTTGAAAGATATAAGACTATGATGCATTCTTTCTAGCATGACTCAAATAAAGTGCTCAGTCGGTTTGATTTGTTGCCTAAAGCAACGATCCCCCAGGTGTTTGTAGGAAGATGTGAGTCCCCAGCTTTCTTCCCAATTGATCATTGCAAACCAAAGGCACTCCTTTGTCGATAGTTCTCCCATCGTCGAAGCTACTCCCTTTGGTTCAAGAATTTGAGATAGGTCTAGGCTGATATAAGCTCCTTCTCAGTGTGATCCATCAAAAACCAATAGAATCTATCAAAATAAAAAAAAAATTAAAATAAAATTAATCTTTACTATCCTTGAGTTGGTCTAAGTCCCCCAGCGGCATTCACTCAATAGTCAGCCCTAGGTCAGGTTCAATTTGTTGCTCAAAGCAATCGATCACCCTAGTGGTTCCTTATTTTGGAAGATATGAGTCCACGCTTTCTTCCTAACTTGATCATTATACACCGAAAGGCATCCCTCTAGTTGGTTAGTCCTACCTTGTGGTATAATACACCCTTTGGATTGGTAAGTTCAGTTAGCAGCATGGCCTTCTCGCGCCCATCACAAATCGATGGGACCCATCAAAACAAATTTAAAAATGAAATTACTTTTAACTATTTTTGAGCTGATTTAAGTCGACTAGAGGCATTCACTCAATAGTCAGCCCTAGGTTGGGTTCGATCTATTGCCTCGCCAATGGATCTCCCCATCAACTGGTCCTTACTTTGGAGGATGTAAGTCTACTATGCTTTCTTCCTAGTACAACTGCTACACATTAAAAGGCATTCCCTTTGGTTGGCTAGTCCTACTATGTGTTTAGACTACCCTTGATTAGTAAATGAGTGGTCTAGCCTCCATGGCTCCTACCATGCATCCATCAAACCAATAGGTCCATTTCAAAATCCAAAATAAAAAAAAATATGAAATAAAAAAATAATAATCAATCAATCCAAATCAAACCTTTTGCTCCTCCTCAGTGAGATGCAAATCTTTCTAGTTTCTTAGAGGATCCAGAATTCTAATCTCTCAACGGATTTCACAACATTTCTTCACTTTGTGGATGACTTGAGCTCGCTTCCCTAGTGGAGAGTTCACTTGTCTATCCCCAGTGGAGTCAAAACAAACACAATTAAACAAACAACAAATTGAAACAAACTCAACCCTCTTCCCTAGTGGAACTTAACAAATCAAATCAAATTTCTTCTTAGCGAGACTCAAATCAAATCAAACCGCTCATCCCCTTGTGGATGATTTGAGCCTGTTTTCCTAGTGAAAGGTTCACATACTCTATCCCTAGTGGATTCCTCCTTATGTCCTCACAAGTAGACATATTGCACTAAGCTCGATTCCTTCTATACCTCAGGTCAGGAGTAGATTGTCTCTGTTAGTGCTTATGATCATTCGATATTGTTGATCATTTTGGTCAACACCAATACGCGGTGTTCCTTGTTAGTCATACCCACCTATTGGGCGCCCTTTGTTGACCTCATTTTTGGAATGAGCTCTCAACCCCTCAATCTTAGACATAGGACTTCTCTTAGACTTTCAGAATTCCTTAGTCTTAAGATACATCTAGTGATTAGGTGGACACTTAACCTAGCCCTAGAGACTTAGAAGAGTTATCCATAGAATAGGTCATGCCTTAGGGTGTTAGGAAAATTTGCCTACCCTATAGCTTGAACCAACTCCTCACTTCCTTCCTTCAAGTCAAAATCAACTCCAAACTCATATCAACTTCAACTCAAATCAAATCAACAATCTTCAATTGATTTTCAAACTCAAATCAATTCCAAATGATTGAAACCATGATCAACTCAAATCGAAGCTAAAATTCCAAATTCAAAATCTTTCCAAATTATATCTTATGAATTTAGCTAAATCAATTCCAAATGATTGAAATCATGATCAACTCCAAATGATTAAACTCAGATTGAAATTCTTATCCAAAATCTTTCCTAACCTTTAATTCCATCTATGGACTTAGCTCAAATCAAATCCAAATCAATTCAAATTCAAGAAATTTTCTCATAACCCATTTGTATTCTCATTTATATTCACAAATATAAATGAATTATAAATTCAAATATCCAAGAATCAATTCAAAAATCAAATCCAAATTCAATCAAAAATCCAACCTAAGCCTTTAAGAAAAAATCTTGAACTTAGCCAAATCAAACTCAAATCAAGCCAAACTCTTGATTTTTCTTCATGATTCAATCAATCCTACAATCATGAATCCAAATATAAACATAAACTTCAATCATCAAACCAAAACTAAATTCAAAAATCAAACCCAAGTCAAACTCATGTTCACCCTTTGACTTGAAATTATCAAATGAATCAAAACCCATTTGACTTCAAATCTCTTGCAAATGGATTTATATTTCAATCATAAATCCATATGTGAGTTCAACCAAACTTGAATCAAGCCTTGATCAAACCAACTAAACCCAATTGGCTCACTTGACCCAAAGTGGCCAATTTGACCTACATGAATCAAAATTCAATTCAATCCAAATCAAAGTGAATTAATCCAAACTTCATGTCATGTTTGTTGATCATCATAGGTTAACCAATTGTCATGAATTAATCAAAGTCAACATAGCCGTTGACCAAGTCAACCCTTTAACCCACATGAACCCAAACAAGCCAAATTGTAAACTTAAACCAAATTGATTGGAAACAAAGATACCAACCATTTTCAAATGATCAACCATACCCAAACCAAGCTATGATTCAACAAATTTGGTCAATTGGTCAACAACTTAGCAAATTGACCTAAAGGATCAAATTGGCCAAAATCCAAATTAAATCCAAATTAATAAAACCAATTGAACCAATATACTCCAAATATTCATTTGAACTTGACTAACTGGTTTGACCCAATTTGACCAATTGGTCAACCTAACTTTTGACCCAAATGGGTCAAATTAACAAATTAAACCAAATGAACTTCAAATGACATGAAATTTGTCCAACTTTTTTGACCTATTTCAAATCTACCCAAATCAAATTCATATCAAATGACCACTTTTCTTGGGTCAAGGCATTCCATGAGAAAATGCACTTTCCCAAGTGGTCATTTCTCTCATTACACTCATCCTTGGTCCACATGGCACCAAGGATACCAATTTTTTTGACCCAATGAGGTTTCAGCCATGACTCATGGGAGGTGAAATCACCACACCTCTCCATTGGAACACTTGGCATGAAGGACACTCACCTCCCCTTGGCTGGGACACCTTGTCCTTCATGACTACTTTCCATGCCTTAGCCAACCATAGGGAGCCACCTAGTGATTCTTCCATTCCGAACCACCATAAGCTAAATGACATGAGTTTGGAGCCAAAATTTTAAATAAAAAGTGGAAAAAGGCTCATTTCACTACACTTTTGATTCTAAGGCTTGAGTGGCTAAAAAAACCCCGATTCCTCCCATTTTCCTCCTCCTAGAACTCCCAAAATCTATTAGCAATCATCCACTTCATTTTGAGAGAAATACCAAAACTAAGGGATTTGAGAAACGATGATTCCGAGGAAACTCATTTCTGAAGGAGGATCTAAGCTAGTCCAAGGCTTCTTCCCTCACTCAACACATGCTGAGTCACCATTGCCAAAATCATCCTAGTGAGGTAACCTTCAAAACCATTGTCGCCTTAGATCTTTCATTTTGTGATGGATTTTGCATGATTTGGAATCTACCCTAGATAATCCCACATTTTACTTTAAATCATCCCAATTAAAAAAATAAAATTTTTCTGCAAATCGATCCAAAATGAGTCCATTTGGACAAGTTTTCACTTAGAAATTTTCAAAAAAATTATCATCGCAGAGAGTACAAACCCCATCCAATCGTAGTTCGATCGACGGATCTTATGGATCGTGTGATCAGGATCGCTGATGATGGACCATCCGCATGCGCTTCGGAATCATAGCGATTATCATCACGCGATCAGGCCTCGATCACGGATTCGATCTGGACCAGACTGATCGATGAGCGACCCGCATGGTTTTTCACCGGACCGCCATTTCGCCAAAGCTCCGCATGCAAATCACGCCATTCATGCGCATGCATGCCACGCTCGACGTAATCGCATGCCACATGGCGCCGCAGCCATCAACGCATTTTCTAATTTAAAAAATTAATAAAAATTCTCAAAAACATCAAAATTAAAATGATTAATCTAAAATTATAAGAGTTTGGATTGTTCCAGGAAATCCAACAAATAAAAAATCTCTAAATTTACAATATTTTGAGCTTAATTGGACTTTTAGTGAAAAAAAATTTCTTTAATTAAATTAAAAAATGATTAAGAAAATTTTCAAAATTAAAAGATGTTAAAATACAATTACCATAAAAATTTCAAGTCACCTCTGATTAAAAGATATTTAATTTTGAGTGTCAAATAGTTTATTTTAAATTAAAATAAATTACTAGAATTCTTAAAAATCACTTAAATCAATTAAAACTTCATAAATTTATAAATAAATGTAAAAAAATAAAAATACAAACAAGTTCATTTTAAAGATATAGAGGAGAATCCAATAAAATTATTTCTAAATTTGAATAGTTTTAATTAGTTTATTTAAAAACTTAATAATCCTAATTACTCCTAATGACTTCATTAATTAATTCCAAACTTCATGTAGTGGGATGACTTCTACCTCCCCTAATTTTCTTGGAATTTATTAATGAGTTAATTAGAATTAATTAATGAACCTAATCAGTCTCTTTAATGTTTTAATTAAGCATGTGAATAGTGGTTTAACTCCTTGATTAAGTTAATTAAAATTGTTTAAGTGATTAGAGGTTTATGGAATGATTTTGGGATATTTTTCTTAAAGCTATTCCCTAAACCCCTTCTTCCTTAATCAAGCTTAATTAAGGGCTAATCCACTAATGACCTACTTAATTAACTTGATAAAATTTTCAAAACTTTCGAGAACTTAACTAATCCTTCTTGGGTAGATACTTAGGTGTTCAATAACCTAAGTAAACTTAAGGAAATCATACCTAACCCATATGTGTGGAGAAGATTATGAAAGTACTTAAATTAAACCCTTTAGCTTAATTAATCATTAATTGTGAGCCAATTGCATTAGGTACCATTATTTCTTAGGTTGCATTACTAATTTAAATTTATTGTGGTTTTATGTCATACATTGGCTCATAATTATTTGATTAAATATGTTAAATATGTGGTAAGGGTAATTAATGAACTTAATCTACACCTTAACCTAACTAAAGCATAAAATTAATCTAATCACCTAAAAATTAAATACACACATGTGGAAATGGGTTAGGACCAACAAACCTTCTCATACTTTCCTAATTCAAATCAAACTAAAAATAAAATGAAAGTCTCTTTAAACAACTTTTGATTCTCTTTAAATAATCTTACTTCATAAGATTATTTAGAATTAATTATAGTGAATGAAATTATATATTTATATCATTTTATTTTTCTCCTATCATGCTAAATGTGCATGTCATATGAAAATCATGCATTCATGCTTTTCTAAAATCAAATTCAAAATGAAATATTTTCTTTATGTCAAATTGCATGTTTTGGCTAAAAAAAATATGAATATTATCACTATTAAATTTAAAACTATTTTCAAAATCTATAAATCAAATACCTAAAATTTGCTACTTATAATTTATTTATAACCTTGCATGTGAATATAAAAATGTGTCTTATGTTTTCTTCCTTTCTTTCCTCTTAATATGGATTTGAATAAGATTTAAAGTGTATAGTTCTTTAAAAGAACATAACACTTGCTTAAATCTATTCTTATCCTCTTCCATATTATGACTTAAGAAAGATCCACACTTACACATATAAATTACATAACCAAGTTTAAACATAAGTACAAACTTTTGCATCTATCTTTTCCATTAATTTCTTTTGTACATATTTGTATTTAAGGAAAGTATATATTAGTCTGAAAACCCTAGGTTGAATGTTTTAAGTAGCCCTAAGTAGGTCTTGTACCCACACCTGTTAACAATAGGCATCTCACTTATGCCTTTCTTTACACATACATGTGCATGTGAAAATGGATAAGAAAACCTCTTTTCTACTTAATGAAAATCATGCATCATAAAGCATTCAAATTTTCTTAAGTAATTTAGCATTCTCTTCCATATTTTTTTGTACATGCACATGTATTTAAGAAAAGTGGTATATTAGTCTGAACAACCCCGGGGTTACGAGGATTTAAGTAGGTCTTGTACCTTACACCCGGTTAACAATGTCATCACTCCTTATGACTTTATACTGTAAATGTGCATATGAAAATGGATAAAAGAATCACTCTTCTACTTAAAATCATGCATACATAAATTCCAAGTTTCTTAAGCAACCTCTATTAGCATCCATTATTAAGATGCTAAATACTTGCATTGCATGTATAGATATGCTTTAGATTCATTCATGCATGATATATGTGGGAAAGAAATAAAATAGTGTGTTTTGTATAATAATTCACTTTACTTAATCTTAAAATATCTTTCTTTTGAATAGGTTTGTTTAGAGAAAATCTAAACTTAGGATTAATTAAAATATAATAAAAAACATTCACTAAACAAAATCCTTAATGAATCTACCTTAGAAATCAGGTAGGAAGGAAGAAGTTCTTCTCTTTTCTCTCTACAACCTTAGTAATAGGTTCATTCAAACCAAAATCAAATCATCAAATAAAATTAACCCATATCAACTAAACAACTTAAATGAGACCACCCTTCTAAGTTGAACTTTTCATACTTGGAAAATCCTAACCTTAAAGCCTAGAAATACCACATAAAACCTTACATGGCACACACATTAGCTAAGTCACCACTTCTAGTTTATGTTAGTGCATGGTTTGATGTTTATTTTGTTTTATCATGTGATATTTTAGTCGGATGTTAGGTGTATGCAGAATGAATTAGATTTAGTCTAATCATTATTTTCTGCAGGGGATTGTGCTTAAGGGTGTTGTGATAAAAATATAACTGCTTTTGTTGTGTAGGTTGTTTATACCCTAAGCATAATCCAAAATAGGTCAGGTGGACTTGGTTACCTATGTGTGGGGTGCTAAGTCCAATTTGTTTATATACATGCTTGGGAATGTGTGGTTTGTTTAGCTAATCTATTTTTGTGTTTTAGTTAGATTTATTTTTCCTTTTCATGTAATTTTGCAATTAGGATTTTGGAATGATTATGGGGATTAGGATGAGCATTGGTTATAAGGCCATGCCTTATACCATGTGAAGCCTTTGGAGCATCCACCTTCCAACCATCCAAGAGAAGGAAAAGAAGAAAGAAAAGAAGAATGAAGAAATGAATTGAAGACCATAACATGAATTCCTTTTAATTAATTAATTCATTTATATTGTATAAGGGTAGAGCTCCACCCAATTTGTTTTGGTGGTGGTGCCCAACCACACTTCATCTTTTATTCTTTTGTTAGCTTTATAAAATATTTGATATTTGTTTAGTTTTTACTTTAGAAATGACATCCTTTTCCTAGTTTCTTTCTTACTTTGATGTATTTGATGGGATGGCTCTTAGGAAAAAAAATAAATCTTCTACCAAATTAATCAACTCAAAATTAAAAATCAACTCATAACCTCATTTAAAGCTAGCTAAAAAATCAAGATAAAAGAATTAGCAACCCTTATCGATGAGTATTTCTTTTACAACATCATGCATAAAAGCATTATTTCACTTGATTTGGAGGGCTTCCACCTATAGAAACTTGGCTTGACCTTTGAGAGCCATGGTGGAAACACACCTCCTATCTTGATTTTGGCCCATAATCTAATTTCTCATGCATTATGAATAAAGAATCATATAGCCTCAATCAAATGATTGTCCAAAAATGAAAAAAATATTTAATATGATTTACAGTAGATTTAGGTCATTTGAAGCATGCCCTTACATAATCTAGTCTCTTTAGAGAGTGAGTTTAAGGACTAGTCTCTTTCTAAATAAATAATAACCTGGCTATCTTGCATAAAGCATAAGACTTGCCTACATGTATTTAAAATCATAGAGGAGTTAGTTGGCCACCCCCGGTTGTAAGTCCAAGTTGGGTGGTTTGTCCTCTTTTGTGGAGGCACACTGAATACCCATTTTTCACCTTAGATTTAGGTCGTGTTTTTGACCCTCACCAAAGCTCCCTAGATTTAGGTTTTGAGATTGCTTATCTCTTCTATGGGCCACAAGTATGAATCCTCACCTTTATGTATTTCCATAACCTTGTATTGTGGAATTATAAGCCCTAAACTTCTAATAAAAATTCAACTCAAACAAATAATTTCCCTCAATTTCAAAATTGTAAAGCCCAACCATAAGATAGTTTGGGATATTTATTAGGCTTCCTAGTATCCTAAACATCCCCTACTCATCTCCATTTAGCTTGGATAAGAACTCCCTCCTCTTGATCGATCCCACTTGGTTTTCTAAAAATAAACTAATCGATTGATAGTCCTTTCTTATTGAAATCTTTAAAGACAACGATCATTTACCTTAATCGAGAGTTTTTCTAAGGAATCCACATTCCTAAGGATGTAATTAACTATGGGAGTTTGCCCATGTAGGGAATTTAACGAACTCGATTTATAATAAATCATGCTTTACTTTTTCATGTAAAATATGGAAAGAATCTCTGGTACATATACATACCCATCGTCCCAGAGTCCTTGAGGTGATTGGGTCCATTAAAGGGTGTGACTTCTATCTTTGAGATAGTACACTATTCTTGATGACGTATTCGATCACCTAGAAGAAGTATCTCTGATCTGGTGGTGAATAAGATGAATTTTATAGTTTATCTTTCTTTCACCACTAGATTTGAAAGACAGAAATTTTTCTACATAGATTTTTCTCATGACACTGGGATGGTTCCTCTCTCCATCTTTGGTAAATGATCATTGTCTTTGGGCATCAGGATAGTGGGTTTGTACTTTGGTATGAATCCAAGACTATCCTTCTTTCCGTTGGCACTTAGCTCATTTCATTCTTGAGTCGAGGTAGCCAACATCTTTAGGTTTTAGGATCGCATTCCTCGTTGGTCTTAAAACCCATGTTGGTTTCTTCAATGGGTAAAATGAAAAGATCTAAAATAAAAAGAAACATCTTAAAGACTTCCTCCTTATCATGATAAGGAAAGGTTCATCTAAAATAATAAATCTTCCATAAAGAACTTTGCTTTTCAAAAGCACCTTTTCAAAAAATGCACTTAATAAAATATTTTCACAAAATTTTGTCACCTTCATTTAACAATTCCCATAATTATTGATTTTAAAAATAAAACTAATAATATTTTCCAAAAGCATAAATGAACATCTTCTTTCAATTCACTTTGATGAAGATTTCATTTTCAAAATAAAATGAACAATCATGTTTTCCAAAAATCACAATCATAATCATACAATTTTTAAAAAGCACACATGGATCTTCCAATTCAATACACTCACACTTATTGAATTGAAAGTTCATTTGTAAACAAAATAAAAATTTTCAAAAAGCACACATGAACATCTTCATTTAAATTACTCAAGTTTATTAAATGAAGAATTCATTCCCAACTAAAAATAAAATAACTTTTGGAAAATCCTACTTAAACATATCTCGCATTTATTTTAAGTTGGAATTCCTCTCTTTGAAAAAAGCAACAATCACACACCTAACAAAAATTTCATACTTCAAAATAAAAATTGACCTCCATTCCATATATCTAAATTTGTTGAATGAAGGACCCCTCTTTCAAAAAAATAAAATTAAATTTCAAACAATGATATTTCAAAAAAATTTCAAACATACATTTGGAATTTCACTTAGCACAATCAAATTTGTTAAGTGAAGTTTCCAAATCCAAAATCAAAATCAACCATCATATTTCAAAAAAATTTAAAGAACATTTTGGAACCTCACTTAACATACCCAAATTTGTTAAGTGAAGTCTCCAAATCCCTAAATTCAAAGTTTTTAAAACACATTTTGGAACCTCACTTAGCATAATCAAATTTGCTAAGTAAAGTTTCAAAATCCAAAATCAAATTCAATAATCATATTTCAAAAAAAAAAAAACATACATTTGGAACTTCATTTAACATACCTAAATTTGTTAAGTGAAGTTTCCAAATCCAAAAAATTCAAAATTTTTAAACATATTTGGAACTCCATTTAACATACCCAAATTTATTAAGTAAAGTTTCCAAATCCAAAATTCAAAAAATTTCAAAACATATTTTGGAACTTCACCTAGCATACTCAAATTTGCTAAGTGAAGTTTCCAAACTCAAAACAAAATTTCAAACACTTTTGAACTTCTTCCTTAGCATACCAAATTTGCTAAAGAGAAGTTTCCATTTTTCAAAATCAAAAATGAAATCAAAATTTTAAACACACCATTTGGAATTTCATTTAGCATACTCAAATTTGGTAAGTGAAATTTCCATTTCGCAAAACTAAGTGGGACTTCCTTTTTAGCATATCAAATTTGCTAAAGTTTAATCTCCACTTTCAATCACCTCAAAAATAAAATAAAACACTTAGGATCTCCCTTAACATACCAAATTTGTTAAAGGATCCTACCCTTTTCAAAAAATCAAAACATTCCAAATACAAATGAAACACTTAGGATTTTCTTAGCATACCTAAATTTGCTAAGAATCCTATTTTCAAAAGTCAAACAAAATACACTTGGATTCTTCACTAATCATACCTACATTTTCTAAGTAAGAATTCCAAAATTTTCCAAAAAATCAAGACAAAACAAAGTTTTCAAAAAAGAAACAATCACTTTTACTTCATTTAGCATACCTAAATTTGCTAAGTAAAATTCTAAAAGAATCAAACAAAACAAAACCAACTTGACCCTTACTTTAACATACCTAAATTTGTTAAAGGAAAGGGTCCTCCAAATCACAAAAACTCAAATTCAAAATAAAATAATGAACCTATGGAAGCATCCTATCAGAAATTTTGAATCCATATTTCAACATACCTAAATTTGGTGAAGTTTGGATTCATATTCAAATTCCTCTTTCAATCAATTTTTCTAAATTCATTTGAACCACACTTAATGCTTCCAAGTTGTTGAATGTGGGTTCAAATTTTCAAAATTAAAAATTAAAAATTAAAAATCAATGGAGATAGAAAACTGATACAAGTTCATTTCATCAGATCCTTTCGAAAGTGCACGCATTTCTTTAATTTCGCTTTACTACGCAAATGGCAGGTTCCCAAAAATTTGTCTTTACATTCCCCCACGGTATGGCTTAGATCAGGATGACTTCCCTCATCTAGACCATACCCACTTGATCCACTTCAGCTAGGGATTTGAGGGGGTCAGGATCACTTGTCGGAATTCCCACATCACGCACAGAGAGAAAGTGGTCGCGTAGTCGGTCATCGAGTAGACTTACCATCGATTCGATATCTCTCACCACTAAAGGGGCATTCACTGCACTTCAAGTAGTCAAGCATCGGCCAGCTGTAGTTCATCCTAGAGTTGCACATACCAGCAAGCACCCTACCATCTGTACCCTCCAAGGGTAAGGCTCCCTTAGTTTCAGGGCTTGCCTCCCCCGCATTTGAGTATGGGTCTAACTTGTACTCCTCTTGTCCTACTCGTACCCAGCGTAGGAACAAGAACCATATAGTCTAATGGTTCCACACCAAGATAGCTAGGGAGCTAGAGGCAATAGCTTGTTTAGCCATGGATGAGTCTCCTATTGTCACATCACCACTGGTTACGAAAAATCAATTTCATCCTCTCAATTAGATGAGAGGTTGCTGAGGATCCGTCATCACCTCCCTCCGGTGCACTTATAGCCGAGTTTCTAAGGAGGAGGTCGACGTTTTCACTGCCTATGCTAGGTGGCATACACTCAGTCTCGATACCTAGTTTGATCTTTAATTTGTTATCCCCATGTATGGGAGAAAAATTCATCGAGAGAGGCCCAGGCCTATACATCACATTACTAGAAAGAGAATAAGGTTCATACCACTAATGCTTTGGTTAATTTTCTAGCTGCAGTGCTACCCGTCAATTACTAATAGTATTCTCACGAGAACCCCACCACTGAGGCGTCGTGAAGAGTCGATGGTGTCTCCACCCCACCACTCTACCCCATGCCCTCCATTGCTAGTGCAGGTTTTGACATCACCCATTCCATCTAAGGCCATGAAGGCCGCATCTGGGGAAAAACATACCATGTTGGTAATCCAGCTACGGCCAAGGGATCCTACTCCTCCTACACCACCCATTATGAGGTGAAGCTCTCCTGCTGACCTTCCGATGGTGTGAAGCAACCCATCGTAGTGTCCTTCACAAACTCCACCCATACAGCCGGATGTGGGAGATGGTGATAATTATCATGGATATTCCAGATGTGCAGTAGCGGGATCATCCTAGGATTGTTACCTATTACCCAAGATCAATTAGAGTATCATTCTTGTAGTAGTCCTCACATAATTGATTCTCCAGGGGAGGTCCGGCTCACATAGAGATGTGATCCCACCGATCAACCAAAAGCATTTGCTAGTTCTCATCATTCCTTGACGAGTAGCTCATTTCATGGAAAGAAAGGCGATACAAGGATATGATTGGGATGAGGATAAGATTAGCTTGATCCCAATGAAGATAATTTATGGGAGACTGTGGTCCGGTGGTAGACACTGTGGATCCCTCCTAGAGCATCAGATGAAAAATAGAAAGGATGGGGAAGAGGCTTGAAGATCTTTTAGCAGTTGTCTTAGCATTGCAGAACCAAGCTCCAATAGTTCATCCTACCATAAGAGACAGTTGGTGCTTGGGACCCACCAAGACTTTACCTCCAGAGCAAGGTAACACCAAAGATGTATAGAAGGTAGTGGATAGTACCTCCGAACAAGAAATTGATATCAAGTCCATGGTTGAGCAATTGGTGAAGGAAGCATTAGCTCAAGCCTGGGGGGATCATCAGTTCCAAAGGGTAGACCCTACCTAGAGGAATTTGAAGCACTCCAATATCCCAAGGGTTTCATACCACCTTCCTTCAAGAGTTTTGATTGTAGTGGAAATCCAAGGCAGCATTTTGCACACTTCAGGGCCAGTTGTTGCAACACTGGTGGCAGTGACACTTTACTCTTCCATCTCCTTGTCAGTAGCTTAGTAGGGATAACTTTTGATTGGTATGTTGAACTTCCCAATAGTTCAGTAAAGACTTTTTTTGAGTTGGAGCAACTCTTCATCATGAGGTTTACTGAAGCTTAACAAAAGGTCATTGATCTCATCACAAAATCATGGTGAGTCCCTTGTTGATTACATTCTCAAATGGCATAATTTGAGTATGAAATGTGAACCACAGCTATCTGAACAGCATGCCATCGAGATTCTGCTTAAGAATATCCATTGCCCGATCACCTTCATGCTCAAAAGTTTCACCATCAAAACTTTTGAAAAATTAATCAACAAGGTGACTAGCATACAAGAAGAAGCCAAACATCTACTTTCTCCAGATCTACCAACAAAGCCAAAGCTGCAGAAGATATGTGAGAAGAAACCCGGGGCAATGATAGTAGTAGATAAGGGGAAATAGCCAAAAGTAGCTTGAGAGACCTCAGCTACTGTTTCCGCCTCTACCACCACCGAGTAGCCTACGGCCTCCAAAGCAACCTCCACACACGCCTCAGCCATACCATCGCAAAGAAATACATACCCGCCACCAGGTAGCTACCATTTACCTACTCTTATGGATAAATTAAACAAACCATATTCATTTAAGAGGGAGGTAGTTAGAAAAATCTTTAAGAATCTTTAAAGAAACCACTACTTTCAAACCTAGAAGATCGGAGGAAGTGGGCAAAAGCAATGATCCTAACTTTTGCCCCTTCCACAACATGTAAGGTCATGTTTTGGAGGATTATTTTACATTCAAGGACTGGCTTGAACATAGCTTCAAGACCAGTGCTATAGTCATCCTGAAGGAATACCTTGTGGGACAACCATCCAATTCCATTAGGGTAATCCTTGGAGATGACTGTGATCTTTCCAAAACTAAAGGAGGTTGGGATATGTCCTTATCCAAAACCTCTAAAAAGATTATTTAGAAAATCAAGAAACTTTCCTTGTAGGTGAATGAGTCAGCTCAAACCTCCAACATCAAGGATGGTTTGCAAGTTGCCAGTGGCAACTTGAGGAAAGGGGAGCAGCAGCAGAAGCATGTGTCGGCCCGGGATAGCCCAGTAGTGCAACCACCAACCGAGTGTAGCCTCCAGCCTACAGTTACAGCTTCCACACCAGTGACTTCTTCCACTCCAGCTAGCTTTCTTCTACTAGTAGAACTCTTGTATCAGAGGATAAGGGCATCAAATCCCTTACCTCACTCATTTTAATTGATTTTTACTTTGTACCTCCACATAATTCTAAGAAATTTAAGAATAAAGCTAGCTTGAATTACATCTGTGTCACTTCTGATGGGTTGTCTATTTCTATTCTTAATGATAACTCTTCAAGTCAAAATAAATATAATAATTTTAATCTTCCTCTTTTGATTTAGAGTTGGACTTCTCAACTCTGAATACTATGGGTTCACCTCTTGAGATAAACTTGGAATCATCGATTTTGAGGGTCTCATAGGCGAAGCTATAGGTGAGCCCTAAAATCGTAGAACCTTACCATCTTGCCTGAGATCACCAAAGTCAACCTCCAGTGTCAAGTTCTACCTCCTAGCGCACCTCAAGATAGGGAAACAAGTCATTGGTTAGGATCAGCCCTCCAGGATGCTCCCCTTGGATATGCTATGGAGGATCAGCCTGGGTGGACTACAATGTCTCTCTCACCTAAAAAGTTGCCATCTAAGCTAAGCATATATGATGCCTTGTCTTAACCAAAGAGATGAGGGAATCATTAATCAAGGCTCTCCTTGATCGAGATATGCTTAGCTCGGTGACACTATTGGTGAGGAGGGCATTATTCTAGAGAAGCTTAGGGAATCATTTTCACGGATGAAGACCTTGGGGACTTGGAGCATCCCTTTACATTTGACATGGATGGGACTAGTTCTTGTCGATCTAGATGCATCAGTAAACATTATAAGTCTAAAGGCCCTTGCTTATTTGAAGATCGACATCTCTACACTCCAATGAGATCGGATGATGTTGAGAGGATTCAATGAACAAGGTGAGAGAACTTTAGGTTCCATAGTGTTACCTATGGAGATAGGTGATTGGAAGACTAAGTCAAGTTTTTCATAATTGATTCAAATATTTCATTCACCGCTTTGCTCAGTAGGCCTTGGATACATCAAACAAGATAATTTCATCCTCCCTCCATTAGTGCATGAAGTTCAGGAAGGATGGGATTGAGTATTGTGTCAAAGGAGATGAAAAGCCATTTTCAGTTAGAGAGATTGAGATATATGAGGATCGACCTATCTTTCCTCAAAATACTTTCTCATGAACTTGGACAAAACTCAAATTCAAAAAAAAAAAAGAAAGAAGAAAAGAAAAGAAAAGTAAAAGAAAAAAATAAAAGAAAAGGAAAATCAAGTGAACAAGAAAGGAGAATTGAAGAAATAGATCGCATATCACATTCCACCCACAGTTCATTCCATCATATGGACATGTGGGTAGAATGACTCAACCTCCACCAGGCAGAGGCAGAGAGGCAGTTAGAGGTGGAGACCCCTGGTTGGCCATTGATAGAGGTCGTGTTCTAGTTCATAGGAGTACCCCTACTATTCATATAGATTTGGAATCTAGTTTGGAGGATGAGTCTAATGTGATTAGTATACCAGCCAACCACTCTTAGCGGGTTCCATTAGAGGTGACTTTCGATCCAGGATGAAGACCTCGGACAAAATAAAGTATTTGAATAAGATGTTTGTAAAACTATCAGGTAGCAGTTGGGAACCTTAGCTCTAACCTCACTTTCACCCCAAAAAATTGAAGGTTTAGTAGTTAAGGAAGCCCCTAACTCTTCCAATGATATGAAATCGAAGAGATTCTTTTTGGAATCATCATCCTTAAGTCCTGA
Organism: Cymbidium sinense; assembly: GCA_021442155.1. Classification (NCBI taxonomy): domain Eukaryota; kingdom Viridiplantae; phylum Streptophyta; class Magnoliopsida; order Asparagales; family Orchidaceae; genus Cymbidium; species Cymbidium sinense. The sequence goes on from CM038218.1 coordinate 122,929,014, forward strand.
AGTTGATGTTGAACTTGAGGAAGATACATTTAAAGAATTAATGGAATTACCATTGACTTTTACTCCTTGTGTTCATAATCTTATACAGAAAGGTTTGGTTCATCACACATGGTCTAGGCACAAGTCAGAGTATTTTGAGAAGTTGTGGAACAATATAGGCAGGGAAGCACAATCAAGGGCAGGACTAGGATTTTGTACAATGGGTCCAGTCAATGATGAAGATTACTACTTAGTTGTTACCAATCATTTGGAGTCTGATAGGTTCTTCTCACACACCACCAACTCTTATGAGAATGTGTGTTTAGAAACCTCGATGATCGATGATCTCCAAGTCAAAGAGAGCACCAGAATTTCATTCAATTCGATAAAGAAATCAACCTCGAATAGAAGAAAATCCACGCTACATACATCAGTTCATTCTGAATGAAGAAGAAACCAATGACTTAGTTAGGGTTATTGACGAGTTTAAAGACTATTTGCATGGAGTTATGAAGAAATGCGGATTATCTCCATAGCAGTCCACAAGCTAGCAATAGATCTAACGCTACCCTATTAAGCAAGCTCTAGATGCATGCGATTAAAAATTGAACAACGGGTCATTTCTGAAGTCGATCTTTGGTTTCATCGGGAAGAAAAATATCCTACCGGTTAGTTAATGTCGTCAGTTAAGAATAGAATTGCATATGCTTCAATTTTAGGGATTTAAATAAGGCATGTCGAGGATGAGTTTCTCTTCCTATACCGAATTAATGGTGGACATCGCCTCATCTCATGCATTTTTCTCTTTCATGGATGGGTCATCTGGCTATAACTAAATCAAGATGGCCCCCGAAGATGAAAGAAACACTACTTTCTGAACCCCGATCAGAATCTATTATTATAGGGTCATGTCTTTCAGTCTTAAAAATGCAAGTGCTACATACCAATGGGCCATGACTCAGATCTTGAATGAATTCATTCATCATCAGGTTGAGTGTTATGTTGATGATTTAGTAATCAAGAGCAAAGAAAATGAAGACTATCTCTTTGACTTGAGAGTAGTTTTTGAATGGTTAAGATAATATAACCTCAAAATGAATCCCAAGTGTGCATTTGGGTAGCTTGAAAATTCCTTGGGTTTGTTGTTGACACCGGAATTGAAATAGAACGAAAGATCAAAGCTATCTTAGAAATGCCACCTCTTAAAAGTTTAACTCAACTCAGATCCTTTCAAGGACGGCTGGCATATCTAAGACACTTTATTTCCAACCTATCAGAGAGATGCAAGCCATTTTCAGCACTTGCCAAAAAGGATGCCAAGTTCAAGTGGGATGACAAGTGCCAACATGCCTTTGAAGATATCAAGTAGTATTTGGTGATGCTACCAGTTCTAGTAGCCCCTATCCTAGGAAGGCCACTCATCTTCTACACTACTGCATTAAATTACTCTCTCGGTGCTTTGTTGGCCCAAGCCAATGATGAAGGGAAAGAGAGTGCTCTCTACTACCTCAACCATCATCTAATTCTTGCTGAAGTGAACTATCCACCTATTGAGAAATATTGCCTAGCTTTAATCTTTGCCTCCCAAAAGCTACGACACTATATGCTTTCTCATAAGGTTTCTAGAACCAATCCATGTGTATCTCATGACAAGCTATCTAAACATTTGGCATGATGATTCTCTCATAATTTGATATCACATTTGTACCCCTCCATTGTAAAGGACACTATTTCTTAGCAATACACCCACTTCTTCTGATTCTACTTAGTGATAATCTCACGATGAATAAATCATGAACTTAGGGAGGTGAACGCTAATGGGAGATGTATTTTGATGGTGCAGCTTCTTTTCATAAAAGGGAAGTACCATGATCTACTCTTCGAATAGTTCTCCTACCTCCAGATCGTGATGTGATGAGATTCTCATATTATCTTTCCAACCACTACACCAACAATGAAGCTGAGTATAAGGCTTTGATTGCTAATCTGGAGTTATCCATCACTATCAATGTCAAGGGCATCAACATCTTTAGGGATTCATAGTTCTTCCTCAATTAAATTATCGGGTCCTACAAGGTTCACAAACCCAAGCTTCGTCATTACCATGACTATACCATGATTTGTTGGCCCAAATCCAAGTCACCATCTCAAGGTTCCCTGTAGAGAATGCGTAGATGCTTTGGCCAAACTTGCCAAAGAATTGGCATGAAGATGAGTCCATTCAATAAAGGTCCAAAATAGAGTCATCCTTATTGATGCTAAACTCATCAAGAGAAATTCTCATGAAGGGGATGTTGACATTGCTTATAAGGACAAGGAGCTGGATTGGAGACAACTGTTCATAGATTATTTGAACATGATAAATACCTCAAGAAAATCACAAACCCATCGTGAAATAGAGCTCTCTCTATGCTCTTATTGATGGCACCTATCTTTGATGACCAAATGTGGTTATGTTGTTTAGATAAAAGCCATGGCATTATAAGGTACATTTGTCTGTCTGAGCGCAATCCGATCCAAAAAATGAAGATGAAGATCAAGAGACTAGGATACTACTTGGCCTTGATGATTACATGCATGGATGTAGCTAGGAGATGTCATCGGTCAAGTGTGGTTCTCCACCAACCACCCAACATTCTACACCTACATTGGCCTTATGGCCATTTGAGTGTTGGGGTACCAACATTGTGGGTCATATCGATCCTCCTTCTTCCAAGGGTCATTTGTTCATTGCTACCACTTTTCCAAGTGGGTGGAAATCCCACTCGAGAGGTCACAACACATGTGCTTCATTTTTTCAGGAACCATATCGTATATAGGTTCAGGGTGCCTCGATGAATTATATCAATAATGGTACTGCATTCAAAAATACTAAAATCAATAGCTTCGCCAGAGGACATAGTATAGATTGGAGATACTCCACCATCTACTACCCCAGAACAAATGGTTTAGCAAAAACATTCAATATAACTCTCATCCAAATACTAAAGAAGACACTTGATGACAATAAGTGATAGTGGATTGCGCAAGCGGTTGAAACCTTGTGGCCCTATCACACCACATACCGAACTCCAACTCAATCTACCCCTTTTATCTTAGTGTATGAGTTTGAAGCTGTTCTACCTTTAGAAGTTTAACTCCCATCACTAAGGATAGCTTTAGGTAGGAAGATCACTATAGAGCAGAATGCAATGTTGTTGTTAGAAGAGCTCGAAGGTTTGGAGAAAAGTTGCCTACGTGTGTGAGAGCTTTGAGTTATACAAGGCCAAAATGATTCAAGCTGTCATAGGTCTTTTTAGTAGAGAACTTGTGTTAGTCTAAGAGACCAATTGTTGCTTGAGGCAAGTTTGAACCCACTTGGGAAGGCCCCTATGTCATAGAGAAGGTCTACCAAGGAGGATCTTATCTGCTTATTGATTGTAAAGGGGAACACCCGATGCTTCCAATTAATGGGCTCTATTTGAAGAAATAAAATATAATAAATTAATGTTTGAAAATAATTATATCAATCAACAAAAATCTTATCCATTTATCAAAATCTTCTCTTCTTTCAAAGCATTATTTCCTTGTCTTGTGAATCCATCGTGGCGTGTTTAGGGTAGGTGTAAGAGTCCCCTAGTGGCATCCTATCCCTCTTTTACAACACAAACACAATCTCTCAATGCTATTAGAATAGGTGTAAGAGAGGAGGCATCCTTTCGATTAGCATAACCAAGTTAGGTGAGAGAACCCAAGTGGCATCCTTTCTAGTGGGAATTTGCCATCATGGTATTATTTCATGAAAATCCCTTAGCGTGTTTAAGATAGGTGTAAGAGTCCCCCAGAGGCATCTTATTTCTTTTAACACATCATAAAAATGTAAACACAAATATTTTATCTCGAGCTATTTGATGTGGGAGCAAGCCCCCTGTGGCACTCACTCATTAGCTACTCTATCTCGGGTTTACATGCTACCTCGTTAGTATGTCACCCCAGTGATCACTTGTTTGGAGGATGTGAGTCCCCAAGCTTTCTTCCAAATTTGACTATTGCAAACCAATGAGCACCTTATTAGTATGCTAGTTTTCACTATCCAACCAGTAAGCTACCTCATGATGATTTTGTTTAAGAAGATGTGAGTCCGCATGATTTCATCTTGAACTAATCATCATGCTCTAACTAGGTTGAGTATATTTGAGGTTTATGATAAGTCCCCTAGAGGTTCCTTTCCTCTTGACTATATTTGAGTCGATATAAGTCCTCGGTGGCATTACTCAATGGTCTCCCTAGGTGGATAACTGTCGAGCGAAGACTATCCCAACAATGGGTTATTATGAGGATGTGAGTCCCGAGCTTTCTTCTAGGTTGATTATTGCAAGCGATGGGCATCTTAGGTTGGTTGATGTTCCTATCTTTGATGACTCACGGTGGATACACCACTCTTGGCATGTGAGTCCCAGCATTCTCCTTGACTTGGCCACTGAATACCTATTTGATATATGACTAGCCATGTCATCTTCTCCAGTATTTTGGATTAAGCCTTTAGTGGCCCCATCCCTGAGGCATTTGGATCATCCTTTGTGACCTCATTTAGACACTACCGGGTTACTCTGGGTGGACAATCCCCTTTTCCAGTAGCCACCCTATGGTTGGAAATTTGTTTAGTGATCTGTGATTCTCCTTGGTTCAATAAATTTGATATCTCTAGGTTGATATAAGCTCCTTCTCGGTTTGATCTCCAAAAGGGTCCACGATAAACAAACCAACAATAAAAAAATTAATTTTGCTAGGAATTCAAGCCCCAAGGCCCTTTTCCCAAGCAAGCATCTATCTCTAGGGTGTCAGAACTCCCCATAGAATTGCGACTGAGTTGAGATAAATCCCAGGTACTCACTCTGTAGTCACCTTTAGGTCGGGTTCAATCTATTTTTCCAAGCGGTTACCCAGTCATTCCACTTGAAAGATATAAGACTATGATGCATTCTTTCTAGCATGAGCTGATCGATCAGCCCTAGGTCGGGGTTGATTTGTTGCCAAAATGATCACCCGATGGTGTTGTAGTGGAAGATGTGAGTCCCGAGCTTTCTTCCCTAATTGATCATTGCAAACCGAAGGCACTCCTTTGGTGGATAGTTCTCCCATTCGGGAAGCTACTCCCTTTGGTTGAGAGATAGGTCTAGATAATAGCTCCTTCTCGGTGATCCATCAAAACCAGCGAATCCATCAAAATAAAATTAAAATAAAATTAATCTTGACTATCTTTGAGATGATCTAAGTCCCATAGGGGCATTCACTCAATAATCACCCTAGGTCGGGTTTAATTTGTTGCTCAAAAAATCACCCTAGTGGTTCCTTATTTTGGAAGATATGAGTCCCCGCTTTCTTCCTAACTTGATCATTATACACTGAAAGGCATCCCTCTAGTTGGTTAGTCCTACCTTGTGGTTGGTATAATACACCCTTTGGATTGGTAAGTCTTAGTTAGGTCTAGGCCTCTATGGCCCTTGCTCAGTGTAGTCCATCACAAACTGATGGGACCCATCAAAACAAATTTAAAAATGAAATTACTTTTAACTATTTTTGAGCTGATTTAAGTCCACCAGAGGCATTCACTCAATAGTCAGCCCTAGGTTGGGTTCGATCTATTGCCTCGCCAATGGATCACCCCATCAACTGGTCCTTACTTTTGGAAGATGTAAGTCTACTATGCTTTCTTCCTAGTACAACTGCTACACATTGAAAGGCATTCCCTTTGGTTGGCTAGTCCTACTATGTGTTGATACTACTTTGGATTAATACATCGAGTTAGTTGCATCCATGGCTCCTACTCAGTGCAATCCATCGCAAACCAATAGGGTCTATTTCAAAATCCAAAATAAAAAAAATCTGAAACAAAAATAATAATAATCAATCAATCCAAATCAAATCTTTTGCTCCTCCTCAGTGAGATGCAAATCTTTCTAGTTCCTTAGAGGATCCATAATTCTAATCTCTCAATGGATTTCACAACATTTCTTCACTTTGTGGATGACTTGAGCTCACTTCCCTAGCGGAGAGTTCACTTGTCTATCCCTAGTGGAGTCAAAACAAACACAATTAAACAAACAACAAATTGAAACAAACTCAACCCTCTTCCCTAGTGGAACTTAACAAATCAAATCAAATTTCTCCCTAGCGAGACTCAAATCAAATCAAACCTCTCATCCCCTTGTGGATGATTTGAACCTGTTTTCCTAGTGAAAGGTTCACATACTCTATCTCTAGTGGATTCCTCCTTCCCTCTCTTATGTCCTCGACATAAGTAGAGCCATATTGCACTAAGCTATGGATTCCTTCTATACCTCAGGTCAGGAGTAGATTGTCTCTGTTAGTGCTTATGATCATTCGATATTGTTGATCATTTTGGTCAACACCATATGGTGTTCCTTGTTAGTCACTATTGTGTTGACCTCATTTTTGGAATGAGCTCAATCCCTCAATCTTAGACATAGGACTTCTCTTAGACTTTAAGAATTCCTTAGTCTTAAGACACATCTAGTGATTAGGTGGACACTTAACCTAGCCCTAGAGACTTACAAGAGTTATCCATAGGAATAGGTTATGCCTTAGGGGTGTTAGGAAAGTTTACCTACCCTATAGCTTGAGCCAACTCCTCATTTCCTTCCTTTAAGTCAAATTCAAATCAACTCCAAACTCATATCAACTTCAACTCCAAATCAACTCAACAATCAATTCCAACCTAATTGATTTTCCCTAAACTCAAATCAATTCCAAATGATTGAAATCCATGATCAACTCTAAATGATTGAAGCTCATGATTGAAATTCCAAATTCAAAATCTTTCCTAAGCCTTTTGATTCTATCTTATGAATTTAGCCTAAATCAATTCCAAATGATTGAAATCTATGATCAACTCCAAATGATTGAAACTCGTGATTGAAATTCCTAATCCAAAATCTTTCCTAAGCTATTTAATTCCATATTATGGATATAGCTCAAATCAAATCCAAATCAATTCAAATTCAAGAAATTTTCTCATAACCCATTTGTATTCTCATTTATACTCACAAATATAAATGAATTATAAGTTCAAATATCCAAGAATCAATTCAAAAATCAAATCCAAATTCAATCAAAAATCCAACCTAAGCCTTCAAGACAAAATCTTGAAGTTAGCCAAATCAAACTCAAATCAAGTTGAACCCTTGATTTTTCTTCATGATTCAATTAATCCTATAATCATGAATTCAAATATAAACATAAACTTCAATCATCAAACCAAAACTATATTCAAAAATCAAACCCAAGTCAAACTCATGTTCACCCTTTGACTAGAAATTATTAAATGAATCAAAACCCATTTGACTCCAAATCTCTTGCAAATGGATTTATATTTCAATCATAAATCTATATGTGAGTTCAACCAAACTTGAATCAAGCCTTGATCAAACCAACTAAACCCAATTGACTCACTTGACCCAAAGTGGCCAATTTGGCCTACATGAATCAAAATTCAATTCAATCCAAATCAAAGTGAATTAAGCCAATCCAAACTTCATTTCATGTTTGTTGATCATCATAGGTTAACCAATTGTCATGAATTGGGTCAAACCAAGTCAACATAGCCTGTTGACCAAGTCAACCCTTTAACACACATGAACCCAAACTAGTCAAATTGAAACCTAAACCAAATTGATTGGAAACAAAGATACCAATCCATTTCAAATGATCAACCATACCCAAACCAAGCCATGATTCAAGATAATTTGGTCAATTGTGTCAAATCAGTCAACTTAGCCCAAATTGACCTAAAGGATTAAGTTGGCCAAAATCTAAATTAAATCCAAATTAATTAAAACCAATTGAACCAATATACTCCAAATATTCATTTGAACTTGACTTAACTTTGGTTTGACACAATTTGACCAATTGGTCAACCTAACCTGTTTTGACCCAAATGGGTCAAATTAACACAAATTAAACCAAATGAACTTCAAATGACATGAAATTTAGTCCAACTTACTTTTGACCTATTTCAAATCTGCCCAAATCAAATTCAATATCAAATGACCACTTTTCCCTTGGGTCAAAGGCATTCCATGAGAAAATGCACTTTCCCAAGTGGTCATTTCTCTTCCTTGACCACTTGGCACTCATCCGTTGGTCCACATAGGCACTAAGGATACTAATTTTTTGACCCAATGAGTGGTTGGGGTAGCCATGACTCATGGAGAGGTCAAATCACCTCACCTCTCCCATTGGAACACTTGGCATGAAGGACACTCACCTCCCTTTGGGACACCCTTTTCCTTCATGGCCACTTTCCATGCCTTAGCCAACCATAGGGAGCCACCTATATTGATTCTTTTCCATTCAACCACCATAAGCTAAATGACATGAGTTTGGAGCCAAAATTTTCAATAAAAAGTGGAAAAAGGCTCATTTCACTAAACTTTTGATTCTAAGGCTTGAGTGGCTAAAAAAACCCCAATTCCTCTCATTTTCCTCCTCCTAGAACTCCCAAAATCTATTAGCAATCATCCACTTCATTTTAGAGAGAAATACTCCAAAACTAAGGGGATTTCGGCAAGAAAATGATGATCACCGGAGGAAACTCATTTCGACGTGAAGGTGAGGATCTAAGCTTAGTCCAAGGCTTCTTCCCTCACTCAACAGCGTGCTCAAGTCACCATCGCCCAGAAATCATCCTCGGTGAGGTAACCTTCAAAAACCATTGTCGGCCTTAGATCTTTCATTTTGTGATAGATTTTGCATGATTTTTTTGGAATCTACCCTAGGTAATCCCACATTTTTACTTTAAATCATCCCAATTAAAAAATAAAATTTTTCTGGTGCGAATCAATGTGAAATGAGTCCATTTGGACAAGTTTTCACTTAGAAATCCCATTTTTCATTAAAAGGCTATTTTTGCTCGCCCAATCATCCAGGGATTAAGGATCGGACGGCTGGATCGCAGCGTGGATTGTGATCAGGCGATCACCTAATGCCACGGACTATCCCATGCGAGTTTGTGCAATCGATAGTCCAGTTGCGGTCGATCGCGATCATGGCCTCGATCGTGTGACTGATCCACCGTCGTCGGTGATCGGACGGTCAAACGCAGTCATTTTATTTGGCCGGTCATTTCCCACTCAAAGCTAACACTCATCGCAAATCCGTGTGGCGTCTTGTGGCGCATGCGCACCCGTGTCAATCAGCCGTGCCACACATGGACATCGATTTTCCAATTTAAAAAATTAATAAAAATTCTCAAAAACTTCAAAAATTCACAAAAATTAAAATAATTAATCAAAATTACAAATAAGAGCTTGTTGGATTCGTCTCTCCGAGGGAAATCCAACAAATAAAAAATCTCTAAATTTTACTAATATTTTGAGCTTAATTGGACTTTTAGTGAAAATCAAATTTCTTTAATTAAATTAAAAAATATGTCAGATTAAGTTAAAATTTTCAAATATTAAAACTGATGTTAAAATACAATTACCATAAAAATTTCAAGTCAAAATTCCCTCTAGATTAAAAGATATTTAATTTTGAGTGTCAAATAGTTTATTTTAATTAAAATAAATTGCTAGAATTCTTAAAAATCACTTAAATCAATTAAAACTTCATAAACTTATAACTAAATATAATAAAAAAAAAATACAAACACAGGTTCATTTTAAAGATATGTGAGAGAAGAATCCAATAAAATTAATTCTAATTGAATTTGAAGAGTTGGTTGTCCTTAATTAAGGTTTATTTAAAACTTAATAATCCTAATTACTCCATAATGACTTCATTAATTAATTCCAAACTTCTGAGGCATGTTGAGTGGGATGACTTCTACCTCCCCTAATTTTCTTGGAATTTATTAATGAGTTAATTAGGGAAATTAATTAATGAACCTCTAATTAGTCTCTTAATGTAATTAAGGTTAATTAAGCATGTGAATAGTGGTTTAACTCCTTGATTAAGTTAATTAAAATTGTTTAAGTGATTAGGAGGTTTATAGAATGATTTTGGGATATTTTTCTTAAACTATTCCTAAACCTCCTTCCTTCCTTAATTTAAGCTTAATTAAGGGCTAATCCACTAATGACCTACTTAATTAACTTGATAAAATTTTTACTTTGAGAACTTAACTAATCCTTCTTGGGTAGATACTTAGGTGTTCAATAACCTAAGTAAACTTAAGGATCATACTAACCCATATGTGTGGAAAAGGTTATGAAAGTACTTAAATTAAACCCTTTAGCTTAATTAATCATTAATTGTGAGCCAATTGCATTAGGTACCATTATTTCTTAGGATGCATTACTGATTTAAATTTATTGTGATTTTATGTCATACATTGGCTCATAATTATTTGATTAAATATGTTAAACTGGCATAGGTAAGGGGTAATTAATGAACTTAATCTACACCTTAACCTAACTAAAGCATAAAATTAATCAAATCACCTAAAATTAAATTAAAATAATACACACATGTGGGAATGGGTTAGAACCAGCAAACCTTCTCATACTTTCCTAATTCAAATCAAACTCAAAATAAAATGAAAGTCTCTTTAAACAACTTTTGATTCTCTTTAAATAATCTTATGAAGTAAGATTATATTAAGGAATTAATTATAGTGAATGAAATTATATATTTATATCATTTTATTTCTCTCCTATCATGCTAAATGTGCATGTCATATGAAAATTGTGCATTCATGCTTTTCTAAAATCAAATTCAAAATGAAATATTTTCTTTATATCAAATTGCATGTTTTGGCTAAAAAAAAAATATGAATGGCTATTATCACTATTAAATTTAAAACTATTTTCAAAATCTATAAATCAAATACCTAAAATATAAAGTGTGCTACTTATAATTTATTTATAAGCTTCCATGTGAATATAAAAAATGTTTCTTATGTTTTCTTCCTTTCTTTCCTCTTAATATGGTTTTAAATAAGATTTGCAAAGTGTATAGTTCTTTTAAAAGAACATAACACTTGCTTAAATCTATTCTTATCTTCTTCCATGTTATGACTTAAGAAAGATCCTTACACTTACACATATAAATTGCATAACCAAGTTCAAACATAAGTACAAACTTTTTTGTATCTATCTTTTCCATTCATTTCTTTTTTTGTACATATGTTTGTATTTAAGAAAGTGGTATATTAGTCTGGACAACCCAGGGTTGTGAGGCTTTAAGTAATAAAGTAGGTCTTGTACCTTACACCCTAGTTAATAATGGCATGACTCATATGCCTTTCATACATACATGTGTGCATATAAAAATGGATAAGAAAATCTCTTTCTACTTAATGAAAATCATGCATCATAAAGCATTCAAATTTTCTTAAGTAGCTCACTTAACATTCTCTTTCCATGTATTTATTTTGTACATGTATTTAAGAAAAGTGGTATATTAGTGACAATCAGGGGTTTCTTAAGTAGCTAAGTAGGTCTTGTACCTTACACTGGTTAACAATGGCGTCGTACTCTCTCTTATATCTTTTATACTTGTAAATGTGCATATAAAAAATGGATAAAAGAATCACTCTCTTCTACTTAACAAAATTATACATAAATAAAACCTTCTAAGTTTCCTTAAGCAACCTCTCTTAGCATCCATTATTAAGATGTGCTAAATACTTACATTACATGTATAGATATGCTTAGGATTCATTCATGTGCATAATACATATGTGGGAAAGAAATAAAAGGTTGTGTGTTTTGTGATAGTAATTCACTTTACTTAATCTTAAAATGCTTATCTTTTTGAATAGATTTTCTTAAAGAAAATCTAAACTTAGGATTAATTAAAATACATAATAAAATATGCACTAAACAAACATCCTTAATGAATCTACCTTAGAAATCGCTTAAGGTAGGGAGGAAAGAGAAGTTATCTTCTCTTTTCCTCTATTTACAACCTTTAGTAATTAAATAGGTTCATTCAAACTAAATCAAATCATCAAATAAAATTAACTCATATCAATTAAATAAATTAATTGAGACCACCCTTCTAAGTTGAACCTTTTCATACTTGGAAAATCCTAACCTTAAAGCCTAGCTAAGCATACCACATAAACCTTATATGCCACACACATTAGGCTAAGTCATCACTTCTAGTCCTATGTTAGGGCGGTGCATGATTTGATGTTTATTTTATTTTATGATGTGATATTTTAGTCTGGATATTTGGGTGTATGTGCGTAGAATAAATGGTAGGGCGATTTAGTCTAATCATTATTTTTCTCAGGAGATTGTGCTTAATGGGTGTTGTAATAAAAATATAAGTGCTTTTGCTGTGCAGATTGCTTATACCCCTCAGCATAATCCAAAATAGGTCAGGTAGACTTGGTTACCCATGTGTAAGGTGCTAAGTCCAATTTGTTTATATACATGCTTGGGAATTTGTGGTTTATTTAGCTAATATCTATTTTGCAGGTTTTAGTTAGATTTACTTTTTCCCTTTTCATGTAATTTTGCAATGAGGATGTTGGAATGATTGTTATGGGGATTAGGATGAGCATTGGTTATAAGACCATGCTTTATGTACCGTGTGAAGCCTTTGGAGCATCCACCTTCGAAGCATTGAAGAGAAGGAACCAAAGATGAAAGAAAAGAAGAATGAAGAAATGAAGCTTGAAGGCCCCCATAACATGAATTCCTTGCTTAATTATAATTAATTCATTTGTAATCCCGGTTGTATAAGGATAGAGCTTGGCTACCAATTTTTTGGTTTGTGCGGTGGTACTCGACCACACTTGGCCTTTTATTCTTTTATGTTAGCTTTATAAAATGTTTGATGTTTTGTTTAGCTTGTGCTTTAGAAATGACATCCTTTTCTAGTTTCTTCCTTACTTTGATGTATGGTCTGGATGAGGATTAGGCTCTTAGGGAAAAATAAATCTTCTACCAAATTAATCAACTCAAAATTAAAATTAAGCAACTCATAACCTCATTTAAAGGTTAAGCTAAAATCCAAGATAAAAGAATTAGCAACCCCTTAGCTAGATGAGTATTTCTTTTACAATATCATGCAAATAGCATATTGCTTCTCTCTTGATTTGGAGGGCTTCCACCCGTGCCAGAGAACTTAGCTTGACCTTTGAGAGCCATGGTGGAAACACACCTCCCATCTTGTTGATTTTGGCCCATAATCTAATTTCTCATGCATTAGGCATAAAGAATCATATAGCCTGAGTCAAATGATTGTCCAAAAATGAAAATAACATGTAATATGATTTGCAGTAGATTTAGGTCATTTGAAGCATGCCCTTACATGATCTAGTCTCTTTAGGGAGTGAGTTTAAGGACTTAGTCTCTTTCTAAATAAATAATAACCTTATTATCTTGCATAAAGCATAAGACTTGCCTACATATTTTTAAAATTATAGGAGGAGTTAGTTGATAGCCACCCCGAGGCAGTTGTAAGTCCAAGTAGTCGGGTGGTTTGTCCTCTCTTATGGAGGCAAACCAAATACCATTTTTTGCCTTAGATTTGGGTGTGCTTTTGGCCCAAAGTTCTCTCTAGATTTGGTTCAGGTTGTTTCTCCCTTCTATGGGCCATAAGCATAAATCCTCACCTCTTAGGCATTTCCATAACCTTATATTATAGAATTATAAGCTCTAAACTTCTAATAAAAATTCAACTCAAAAAAATAATTCCCCTCAATTTCAAAATGTAAAGCCAACCATAGGATAGTTTGGGATGTTTACTAGGCTTTCTAGTATCTTAAATATCCCCTACTCATCTCCATTTGGCTTTGATAAGAACTCCCTCCTCTTAATCATTCTCACTTGATTTGCCAAAAATAAATTAATCGATTGATAGTCCTTTTTTATTGAAATCTTTAAAGACAACGATCATTTACCTTAATCAAGAGTTTTCCTGAGGAATCCCCATTTCTTAAGATGTAATTAACTATGAGGGCTTGCCCCTATAGGAAACTTAATGAACCCAGTTTAAAATAAACCCTGCTTTACTTTTTCATTTAAAGTAGGGAAAGAATCTCTGGTACATATGCAGACCCATCATCCTTAGGAGTCTTTATTGAGGTGATTGGGTCCATTAAAGGGTAGTGACTTCTATCTTTCGAGATAATATACTATTCATTGATGACATACTCAATCACCTGAATAAATACATCTACGAATCTGCGTGGTGTCCTAAAAAGATGAATTTTCATAGCCTTGTATTTCTTTTCTCACCACAGATTTGAAAGGCAACTCTATAAAATTTTTTCTCCATAGTATAAATCACCACTTGAACTTATATTGGACTTAAAAGAAATGCCTAAACCAAATATTTTAGCTTCTCAGTGGTATTTTGATAAGGCTACTTCATCACACGAGTAGTCTACTAAATGTGCCTCATAAAGAAAGACTAAGAAAAGAAGATCAAGAAGAGAACTATAATTCAAAAGATTATTAATAACTTAGAGGAGTATCATCTGACAAGACAACCATTTAGGCTTACATTTTATCTAAACTCCATATTGTTGAATTGATGAAGAAGATAATAGTGAATCTTGCCTAGTAGAGACTTGTCGAATCATTTATGTGATGTCAGATGTTTTGCAACATTAGTTACTCTAAAATGACAATAGTAGTCAGACAAACTCGACCAACCCATTAAAATTCTTCTCAAAAGGAAAGGAAGAGCTTGAGAGTTAACAACTGAATTTTGTCTAATGACTTAACAAAAGGATAATAGTTCAGATGAAGATTTATGTTTTCCAAACAGAGAAGAGAGGGACTTATCAACAATATCACATATGAAATGTATGAAGTTGAAAAGTGAGTTTAACTCTTTTGTTGAATCCTCCAAAATAAAAAGTGAATTTAAAAAAACTACTTCTTTAGAAGAATCTGAGCAAGACAAGGTGATTCAAGTTTAGTTGAAAAGTGGTAAGTCTTACCACCATCATCAAAGAAGGAGAATTCAAATAAAGATAAAGGCAAACAAATTGAAGTTAACGAACATATCATTCCCAAAAATCTTAGAGTAAAGCCTAAATCAAGCAAAAAGATAGATTATAATATTCTATCACATCTCAGAATAATCCTTGCACAATTAAGTGTATATGAGGCACTCTTAAAATCAAAAGACCTCCGAGAAACTTTGATACAAGCTCTTAAATATCTTAAGAGTTATGAACCTTCATCAAAAAATGTATGACTGAATCATTACAAACTCAAGATCTCTCAGTAATCATATTTTCTGAAGAAGATCTTATGTTGGGAACATAGATTACAACCGTCATCTATATATTATCATAGAGAGTGATGGTATATTTATTAACCGAATACTAATTTATTCAGGTTCATCTATCAATCTTATGAGTCTAAAGGCATTAAGAAGATTATCATTTGATATCCAATATCTTGGGAGGGATAAGTTATGGCTCATAGTTTCAATGAGAAATGGTAGAAAACCCTAGGCACTTTTATTCTCCCACACAAGATTCAAGATTTGCATACATAAGACATGTTTCATGTAATCAATGATGATACATGATACATAGAGCTCTCTTATGTCATGGATGCATAGTATGGCATGGTCCCATCAACTAATCGGTGTATGAAGTACCTAAAAGATGGAGAAGAGTTCAGAATTCCTAGCAACCTACAACCATTCTCTATCTATGAAGCAAAGATTTATGAAGATGCAAAATATTTCATCCATAAAGTGCCTAAGCTAACAGAGCCTCTTGAGGCGGTAGCATCCATTTCAGGAATTACAAAGCAACTTTAAAAGGTGAAAAAGTAGAAGTAAAGAGGAAAAAAGAAAGCAATGCCGACTCTCTCTAAAGCACTTGATTCTACACCTAAATTAAGAAGATCAGTTCCTCATTTGGGAAGTGACACATAAGAAAAAGAAAATATTCTGATCAAACTTAAGAGAACTTATAAGTTTTCAAAAAAGGTAAAGTATAAAATAAGTGATTCTGATTCAGACTATGATTTTGAATCTACTTATGGGAATATGGTTCAGAGGATCGCATCAAGAAGGATAGCTCACTTCGCAATGTTAAATGACTCCTTCAAAATTATACCCATTCTTCAACAGTACTTCAAATAAATCACTCCACTGGAGGTCCATAACATTGAAGAATTGATAACATTCTATGTGTCGTCGTTGAGTGAGAGTGGCAAAATAAGAACTCTATTTTACAAATCTGAAGAATCTCAGCCTCTCAGTTTTGATTGGCCTACTCAACATGAAAATTTTGATGAGATAGTGCCAACAAGAATACCAATATACTATCCACAGAAATTATGAAGAATGATACATAAGCTTGGAATTCATATTGGAACTACTAGTCATAAAACTCAAATATTTAACGATGTGGAGCCAAAGAAGTTTTCAAGCATCATGAAGAAGTGATAAGTTTATCACTAAGGGTCTTGGATTCATCCACAAATCTCATCAAAATAAAGTTTATTATAATATAATACTAGATAAAAAATATAGATGAAGAAGATGATCTCTATATAAAATTCTTCTTACAAATGATGAAAGAAAAAATTAAATGCACCTAAAGAACTCAAAGATGGTGGACAAACAGCTACTATGGATGAACTCAAAGAAATCAACCTAGGTGCCGAGGATGATCCCTGTCCAACTTTCATCAGTGCCCTTCTACCTGATGAGAAAGTTGAAGAGCTAAAAGTGCTACTTTGTGAATTTAAGGATTACTTTGCTTGGACATATGTTGAATTCTCAGGCTTATCCCCTGATGTAGCAATTCATAAATTGGCAATCAAGCTAGAAACAACACCATATAAATAAGCTTTGAGATAAATGAGATTAGAAATTAAAGAAAATGTGATCATAGAAAGCTAATTGATTTATACATGAAGATCTTGAATAGCTAATATAGTTCCCGTGAAAAAGAAAAATGGTCAGATTCGCATCTATATCGACTTCCAGGATCGTAATAAAGCTTGCCCAAAAAATGACTTCTCGCTTCTTATATTAGAATTATTAGTTGATAATACATCATCGAGATATAATCAAATCAAGATGACACTTGAAGATGAAAGATATACATCATTCAGACACCTATTGGCATATATTGCTACAGTCATGCCTTTTGGTTTAAAGAATGCTGGAGCTACATACCAAAGAGCCATTATACATATTTTTGATGATTTGATTCACCAGAAGGTGGAATGTTATGTTGATGATTTGATGGTGAAGAGCTTAAATCGAGAAAATTACTTTGAAGACTTAACAATTCTGTTTGAAAGAATCAAAAAATACAATCTCAAGATGAATCCCCTAAAATGTGCATTTGGGATGTCATATGAAAAATTTCTTGGGTACATTGTATGTCACAGATGAATTGATTGATCTTGCTAAAATCAAGGCAATTGTGGAGATGCCTCAAAGAGTTTGCGTTAACTCTATTCTTTACAAGGATAGCTTGCGTTCATCTAACGATTTATATCAAACCTATCAGGACACTGCCAACCATAAGTAAAGGGGAAAGTTCATCCGACGATTTATATCAAACCTATCAGGACACTGCCAACCATAAGTAAAGGGGAAAATCTTAGCAGATTTTCTTGCTACACATCTCATCCCTGTAGACTCTTCTCTTAATGAGGATTTGCTTGATGAAAAAAATCACAAATTTAGATAATGTACTTTGATGGAGCCTCATTGATCAAACAAGTCCAACCTCTAAATTTTCCAAGTGCAAGAGTAGGAATCGGCATCATCTTCATAACACTAGAGGGAGGAATAATGAGAAGATCGTATGGGTTGATAGAGCCAAGAACTAATAATGAAGTTGAGTATGAAGCATTAGTAGTGGGTCTTGAAGAAGCTATTTTCATAGGCATTCAAAACTTACATATTTTTGGCAATTCTCAACTTATTATAAATCAAGTACTTGGCATCTATAAAATCAACAAGCTTGAGTTAGCTTTTTATCACAAGTAAGATTTTGAGCTTATGAAGCAAATACCAAATGTCACACTAACACGGTCTCTCGAGAATAATAAAGATTACTTAGCAAAATGCTAAATGAGTATGAATGGTAATTATGTCATGATCGGAATATTTACTCTACGAGTTTTAGAGCCAACAAAGTATCAATCCCTGCAGGTTGAGGGATTATCAAATTTGACACAATAGGATGCGACTCAGGTTGCTCCTCATACTCCTCAAAATTAGTAAGGAATTATACCCAGAAGAGCTAAGAATGACATTGCTTTAGAAAAATAATGGGAAGCCTTCATAGTAGAAGAGCCACATGATTGGAGGCAACCCTTCATCAACTACTTTAAAAAAGGCAAATTATCAAATAATAAATCATTGATAGCTTAAATCGAGAAGAGAATGTTGCGCTATGCTTTCATTAATAATACTTTATATCATAGATCTTTTGAACAAATGTGGCTACGATGCCTAAATATAGATGAAGCTAGCAAAGTGATGGTTGAAGTTCATGAAGGATTTTGTGGTGCGCTTCAGTCAGGTCCGAAGATAACAATAAATATCAAAAGGATGGGCTATTATTGGCCATCTATGGTGAGAGACTATATCAATCATGCCAAGAGGTGCCATGAATATCAAGTACATAGAAATATAATTCACCAACCTCCAAATCTACTACACCCCACAATAGCATCCTGGCCATTCGAATGGTGTGGTATAGATGTAATTGGACCAATTGATCCAACGTCATCAGCTGGACACTATTTCATTTTGGCAGCGATTGATTATTTCTCTAAGTGGGCTGAAGCTACTCCATTTAAAAAAGTTACTGCTTATCAAGTGATTAACTTCTTTATGCATAATGTGGTCTATAGAATTGGAGTGTTGAGCCGAATAATTTCTGATAATGGCCCAGCTTTCAAAGGCACAAAGATTTATAGATTTGTTTATCGATACAAATTGATTGATGATATTCTTCAATATATAATCTAAGGGCAAATGGTTTGGCAGAAAATTTCAACAAGACATTGGTCAAATTGCTTAAGAAGATCTTCACTAAAAATAAGAGAGAATGACATACCAAATTGATAGAGGCATTATTGGCATATCGAACTACCTACAAGATGCTGACTGGTGCCACTCCTTATTCATTAGTATTTGGAATCGATGAAGTCCTGTAGCTTGAAGTTGAGTTGCCTTCACTTCGAGTAGACATCCAATACAATCTAACTGAAGATCAAAATGCTTATTTGAGAATGGAGGAACTTGACGGTATGATGAAGTTAGATTGCAAGCTCATCAAAATTTGGAGGTTTATTGAGCAAAGATGTCTAGGGCTTTTGATCATACAATGCGACCTCGAACATTCCAAAAGGGGAATTAGTCTTAGTGCTGAGAAGACCAATTATTTCTAATCGAAGAATTAGTGGCAAATTTGAGCCTAATTGGGAGGACCCTTTTGTCATCGAGAAAGTGTATTAAGGAGGAGCATACCAACTCTTTGACCTAAATGACGAAAGACCAATACCGCCAATTAATGGTTGATACCTGAAAAATATTATACATGATAAATATATTCTCGAGGTACAATAGAAATCCCCTTGTAAGACAAGAGCCATTTTTTGTATATCTATTTAGGTCGACATTGTGCTTCATGCTGAGATTTTTAAGTAAATATACTTACTCAATATGAACAAAATTTCCCTGAAAACTAAAGATAGCCCTAAATATCAAAAGTTTATCTCCCAGATTTACTAAATTCTGAAGATCATGTCAGAAGAATTCTCAATTTTAGAAGCTTCAATCAACTGAGTTGAAAAAATATCAGCCTCTATATCCTGAAGTCTATGACATAGATGAGTTCTAAAGGTCAAACTCAATAAGCCAACAAATAGTTGAGTTGCTGACTCTCTCCTCACTCAACAAGCCGTAAGAAAAGGCCGTAATGAAAGAGCCCCCGTTCGTTAGTTTGATGACCAAATCATCAACCCATCATAGCTTAAGTCGAAGACTCAAGTAGGTTCTAAAGGTCAAACTCAACAAGCCTATAAATTATTGAGTTGCTGATGCTCTTCTCACTTAACAAGCCAGGCCGTGAAAGAGCCCCTTCGTCACCAATGATGATATGTTCAATCTCGAGCAGATCGGTAGTTACAAGCAATTAGAATCCAAGAGATCTTTCTACTTGATCAATAGAGCAAGATAATATGAGGAAACTCTTAATTCAGAGTTGCCTCAAGTCAATCATTATATTACCTGTAGGGTGATATTTCAATTTATTATCAAATGATCTGATCAAGTACAAAGCACAGATCAAAGCCAATCTCCTCATCAAGTTCGTCAAAGCAGAAAGCACAGGACTGATGGAGCAATTCCATAGTTTATACAAAACCGATGGCCGAACTAACAGAATTTCATGGTTGTTCAATCTGTTAAAGCACACATTGACTAATAACTTCGGCATTGACTAATATAAGAGGTTTGGGTCATCTGTATGCACCCTTCAACGAGTCCGTCAATGTAGCAAACACAGGATTGAGGGCATACATACACTTCCTAACAAGTCAATATAGACAAATTATGTCAATCCTTCATCAAGTCAGTCAAGCTTAAATCTAGGACAGATAGAATTTTAAATCTCAAAATAAATAAACCAACTCCCCCATCAAACCCGTGCAAGCATGAAGTTAAGGTTAGAGAAAATTCAAATCTATAACAACATAAAAGAAATAGATCTTCAACAAACTCATTGGAGCAAAGAGTATATGATGGAAGAGTTCTTATCCATCCGACAAGTCAATTCTGACAAATCGATCGATCCCGTCATTTAGCATGTCCGAAATATGGTATGATACTAATGATAAATCTTATCAAAGCTCCGTAAGCTATTGCAATTGAAGTTGAAGTGATCCAAGTTCTGCGGCGAGCCCAAAAAGTCAACCAGTTTTCAATAAACATGACTCGCTTCATGTGCAAATCATATTTGTTGGGGCATTTGTTGACCTTCATATATGCTACATGAATCATCGAACTATAAGATAAATTCAATCGACGGATGCTTTGAGCAAATTAGAGTAAATGCACCGGATATCAAATTAGTGAAATGACTCCAATCGATAAAGCCAGCTTTCGAGAATATCAAAATTAATTAGAATATAAATATCGCTTAATATAATGGTAGATAGATCAAGAGATCGAGCAGTCAATGTGCCGACGAGCATATCGGAGTAAGGAAACTACGACGATGTCTTCGTTAAATTGATTGCACCGTTAGATTTGAAACATCAAAATCTATTAAATGAGATTGTCTGCGATCGATTCAGACAAATCTATGCATGAACATAGAGCGGTCGGAAGCGATAATGCGTATTTTAAACCAAAATTGATCCGATTAGCGTCAAGCAAAAAAGCGGTCGAGTATGTAGTTGTCAAAACGTCGAATAATCTAAAATCAATATATATACTAACTATATAATAATACAATCACAAAAGTAAAGTAAATTAAGTTGATTTTTATTTAAATTAATAAATGTCTTATAAACACTCTTATATAATCCTAAGCTCATTACTATTCACGCCCTAACTGTACCCGAGCGCTGCACCCCCCATCTTACCCGAGCTGGATCGCACATGAGCCCGCCAGAGGAAGCTTCGGCTTCCTCCTCCCCCTTGCATTCAATTCCCTCAACTGATCCCTCTCTCGATTCAAAAAATCCCTCCTCTGCATGATCCTCCGTCCTCAACTGCAGGCAAACCGCCCCATCTGCCTATTTTTCTCTTCCATTTCCTTCAAACCACAAGGAATCGAAGCATTTTCCTCCCTCTTCCATCTCTCGCCCGCAAGCTCTCTTCCTCTTGCCCAATTCGTTCGATCGAAAGTAGCTTTCCCATCGTTCTCGCATCTCCTCCATTCTCTCCTCTCACTTTCTCTAGTTCTCTCTTTCTCCAATCCATCTTATCCTCGGCTAGAAGAACTCTCCGCCGGTTTAGCCTCCTGCACAAGCACGCGAGGTAGCTTGCAAGCTTCGTCCGTCCCTGTTGTAAGTCGAGCGACCTCTCCCGTCTCTCTCGATTTTTTTCTACAGCAGCCAAGCAAAACTCACCCTCCTTCGTGCGTCGCTGCGTCTCTAAATCCAGTAAATCCTCCTACCGACAAGATTGATTAAATCCGAATTTAACTTGGAAAATACATTATTGGATTTTAATTAAATTGTAAATTTGAAAATTTTTTCATTTGTCCTATTTCTCCCTAAGCAACAAAACAGCAATACGTAACTGAACGTTCAATCGCACAATCCATAAACCGCAAGCTTGAACTCATTTTCCTGATTTTCTTTCAAACCGAAGGCTCCCATACGACTCAAAATATGAGTCAAATTGTATATTATTGTGATTGATTGTGGATGCATAAAGAAATGAATGTGAAAATTATATGTATGTATACTTCTTTTATGCAAGTTTGAAGGCAATCGTCATTAGATGTGTGAGATGAAAAATCGGTTGTAGTGTCGTAAGCAGCATTATTTCTACATCTTTGATAGGCAAGTAAGCGAAAATTGTTAGATCTGAAATATATATATATATATATATATATATATATATATATATATATATATATATATATATATATATATATCTTTCATAGTGATTGAATCTTCATTATGCTTTCATTGAGGAGTAGCGAGTTGAAATTTGTCGATGTCTTTGCTTAACTGATCAGCTTCGTGAGGCGTAGCAGAGATAGGCAAAATAATTACGATGTGGCCTTTTCGGAGATGATGTCAAAATATTGCCAAAATACTACCAAAATTTTATCAAAATTTTTAGACTTAAATTTAAAATTAATTGGATATTAAATTAATGGTGAAACATAAAGTCTTAAAACAAAATAAATTCATGAAGATTAATTGAGCAACACAAAATGAATTGAACTTAGTAGCTTATGTTATATCATGCATGAAAATATATATGCATGATATATATTAATATTAACAACACAAAACGAGCTCAATAAATATTAATATTAAACAAGAATGAGCTAAGTGAGAATGATTTTGAATAAAAAATATATATGTTAAAAATGAGATCGAAAAATGTTATTAATTGAGCAACACAAAATTAAATAACTCGCTTACATGCTATCACAATGGTTAGTTGGCTAAGAAGAACTAATTGAACTTTGTAGCTTATGTTATATCATGCATGAAAATGATTGAAAGAGAATAAGCCAAATAAAAACATAACTTTGATTCATGTCATACTGATGGGGAGGTTACATTAAGCTAGAAGGTCATTTCTTCAAATAAGATGAAGCTCAAATTAAGCTTTAGAATAAAATTCATAACAAACAAAGCCTTCTTATTTAATTCTTACATAGTAATGTCTATTTTAAAATGAATTGAAGAAGACTATAAATGGACACAAAACCAAAGCACAGGGGATTTATTGAGTGCTTGGTTTAAGAATGAAATTCAAATAAAATACAATGATTTGATAAATATTTAAAAGCTTGTTAACGGTCAAAAGTTGATATTTGAACAATACAATAAATAAATTAAGTATAAGCAAAGTTACAATACTTTGAATTGAAAATATAAAGTTAAAAAATGCACCATCAGATTCACAACACATCGTATGAGTGAACATAAGGCATTAATGAAGGCTTCAATTGAACCCTTGCACATTTTATGAAATATGATTAAACTCAAATTCAATGCCTTCAAAATTATGCAAGCAATTTTAAATATACCTGCATGGGCCCTGACACTATGCTAAATTCTTAAACTTAGTGTCTGAGGATGTTGTGTGAGTTGTTCCCAGTTTGGTCTTAGGACTGGGTCCGGGTTAACAAAACTTGAAAATCTAATTAATATAAATTTTTCAACTTATTAAAATATCTGAGAAGTTAATTCTGTTATATGATAGTAGATCTAATCCTCTATTATTAAACTAATAGAGTTGACGGGATCTTAAACAATAAAGTAAATAATCAAACAATACATACCGATGATGGTGTGTTGAATAAAGATTTCAAGGAGAGTACTTACCATCAAAATGTGCTTGCATGCTCAAATTGAATCAATCAAAATCAAATATCAATGCAAATATAAAATAGGATAAATTACTAAGTGTTAAATGCTTAAATAAAATTTAATCAATAAAATTTAAAGCAAAAAAATCTAACCCAATCCACCGCAATAATGTGTTAAAGGTGACAAATTAAGAAAACTCTAGCTCACAAAGGAGCTAATATCAAATCAAGTGTTCTACTATTTTCACTCTCAATTAATCTCATGTCACAATGTGGCGTGTCCTCCACTATGTGGTTTGGTAGTAAGCTCCACATATGATGCGATTGACCGAGTCCATGATCGGTGGCCACGAATGATACCATTATATTATGATTACAAGCTGTAGCTTGTGCTCCCAATGGCTTTGTACCTTGAGATGTGAATCATTGGTAGACTTGATAGGGAAAAAAGCCCTCTGTCACCTAAGGTAGATGTAAGATTTTTAAACACCCCCCAGATTTCTTGGGCGATGCGCTGGTGGAGGATCCTTGGTCGGGGTTGGGCATTCTTTCCTAAGTAGGTAGGAACAAAGGGATGATGGAACAATGAGATCTAGATTGACGCGTCATCATTCCCCCAACCATCCGCTTTAAGTTAATATAATGAATTTCATAACTCTTAAATTTCAAAACTTCACACACTGCTACTATACACTGTGCATTCAGCTATCTAACAACTAGCCTTAATCAAAAGTTCTCTCTCAGCATTGAGAGAGGTAATTAATTATAGGTGCTTGTGCCTATAGGAAACCTGGAACTAGATCAAAGTCCTTATAAAATGAGGGTGAAATGTCTGATTAATGAGTCACCCACTATGATATTCTAATAGATTTATAATAAAAAATTTCTATTGCAAAGTACAAATGTTTGACAAAAGAAATAATCTGCGATGGAATTCATCACAAAATTCGTGTTAATAAAAATATTAATGCTAATTCTTCAAGTTTGAAGAGCATTGTAACTTCATAAAACCATCATATGCATTTATTTCATGCAATCTTTGATTTATTTCCTTTCTCTCCATCTCTCTCTCTCTCTCTCTCTCTTCTCTTTATATATATATATATATATATATATATATATATATATATATATATATATATATATATATATATATATATATATATATATATATATATATATTGCATGTTAAAAAATTCAAGATGATAAATAGAAAGTTTATTTTTATGTAAAAAAATTTAAAAAAATTTATGTGAGTAAATTAGATAAAATAATCTGCTTTATAAAGATAGATTAAAATGATTTGATGTGCCCATCAATTGGAGAAGAAGGGATAAATAAACTCCTATAAATTTTAGAACACTAGCTTAATACCCAACATTGTAGTGAAGAATACTGGAGTAGTAGTAAAATGTGATGATGGTAATTGAATAATATTAGTCGAGCAATAGTGGCAAGCAAGCAGACAAATTATGAGATGAATGATGGTGTTCAAATGATGGTGATCAGATAATGGTGGATGGGCGATAAGTATCAGGTGATGATAATCAGATAACGATAACTACTAGCTATAACTGCTAATGTCAAACGTGAGGCAAAGCTCTAGAGTATTTTAGATCTTTAGGCACTCTTCAATTCTAGTACAGGGGGGTCTCTTTATCAAAAGGATGAGGGTTTATTAATTTATAATATTTGAAAGTGACATTTTTATAATTCTAGCCAAAAATATAAAAAATTTATTGGACAACTCACCTTAATTCCTTTAGTCATAGATTAGTACTTTAGCATTTAAATACCTTAATGATTTTAAAATTAAATTATCTTAATCTGGTTAAACTTTTCCCATCAAGATTCTCACTTGACTGTAAGCATATAGAAATATGAGATTGATTGATCCTTCAATTTATGTCATAAATACTTTTAACCATACTTTAATTGCTTGGTTTGAATTCATTTAGACTCATATTATAATATTTTTTGTGCCATTTAGCTCATATCATTAAGAAGTTCAATTGTACTGTAACAAAATAAAAAGTCTTTCTTTTTATAAGCATGTTGAAGTTCAAGTTCAGATGATTCTGAATTTTAATCATAAAATCTTTATTATAAATATTGCATACAAAATCATGCCTAATCAATTGAATCATTTTAGCACGTGTATATATATATATATATATATATATATATATATATATATATATATATATATATATATATATATATATATATATATAATTCTATGCTGAGTTGACTACATCAATCATAATACCATGTCCAGCTAGGATGATTTGGAACTCCATTAAAGGAGCTGTTTAAGTCCCAAGCCCAATCGGATAACTAGTTCTTAATTAGATTTAAGGTGGGTCAATAAGGTCGATCAGGAAGCTAGAGCTGAGTTAATTTAGATCAATAAAAGCATTTGTGATTTATTAGTTGAGCTATGTATTAAGTTTGAAACTGTAACCAGAGATAATCAGAAAGAAAATATCAGAAATTTGATTAATTTATTCTTGTTCCATTTCTGATGAAATCAGAAATATTTTTGTACATGAAGTATGATTTCTTTCTGAAAATCTTAGTTCCATACTTCCACCTCATTTTATCTCGTCTAAGTCCTTAATCACTTTCTTCTACACGATAGAAAAGTTCTTTCCATCTTTTCCAATGAATTTCTGATGCTGCTCGTTGCAAGCCCATAAAATCTATTAGTTTTTTCTTTCCTTATTATCTCCGATGGCTTATTTAATGCCAAATACTCCCTTTAATTCATTCATAGTAAGGGCTGCCATCAACAATCTATATATTGTCTTTAATAGTTATTTGATCGTTTACTCATGGCTGTTTCAGAGATTCAGTCATAGAATCCTCGAGTTATTTCTTATCAATAATGCAAGCCTATTCTGTTGAGTGAATCTTGTATTAATATTTAGTTCTTAACAATTCATGCTGCCATAAAACTAGAACTTGATGTTTTATAACAAGCATAAAGTGTAATGAACATAACTCAAAATGTTAGAAAGCATACACCGCAGTTGGAACCAGCACCAATGCATCTTTAGAAGAGGCTAAATTTATCCCTGATTTCTACTATTATTCTTAAGCTTATCCCCTCCATCATATGCCTAAAAGCTCATTTATATGTAAAGCTTCCACATACATATACACACACATACATACATACATACATATATACATACATATATACATACATATTGATACGTCGCCGAGAAAATTCGATCAACCGCAATCTCAAGGCATTTTTGAGGAAAAGTTTGATCTAATCGCGATTTGACGACTTATAATTGGTAGTCGCCGATGAGACGACATGTCAGCGTATTCGTCAGCACCGAATCGACCGGATCAAGTATCGGGCGTGAAAATGGATCACGATCATGAATGGTCAGCGACATATTTATAATTCGGTCGGCGGCTCGTCAGGCGAATCAACGAATCAAGATCACCCAATTAGACATCATTAAGGCGCGGATCATCAAAATACACCCGTCGGAGATCGCCGGGTCAGATCCGTCGGTGGTTGGAGTTTTCCACAACAATTCTGGTCGCCACTCCCAAAATCTATAAATAGAGCGTTCTCACGAGGAATGGAATCGATTTGAAGACGAGCTCGAGAACCACGGTCGACGCTTGGCCAGGATCCCACCAGGTAGTGGTGCGAAGATCGAGGAGCTCGCCTTAGGAGATCGCCCAGGGACTAGAAAAGGCGATTCTCCTTTCTCCAGATCAGAGGTTGCTCCCAGGAAGATCGGTTCTGCCGCTTTTGGGAAACTTCTCCTTGGGTTGGAGTTGAATGTGTACCACTATTTCGATATCGTTTCATGTAAACCTTCTTCTCCGAGACTAACGAAGCGGGGCATCTTTTGAACACGTAGTGAAAGTTCTGGGCCAGAAGCAGGCCGTAGTTTTCCATAACGGGTTTTCCGTATAACCCGCAGTGTTCATATCACTGCTGTGTGTTGGATAATTTTTTGAATTTCTGACGAAGATCTCATCTAGGAATAAAATTCTACAGCGCTATATATACCTACATACATACATACATACATACATATACATACATATATACATAGATATATACATACATATATATACACACACATATATACATACATACATATACATACATATATACATACATATATATATATACTCATTTATATGATATATCCATTTGTCATCACAATTATAGTTGATCCTTAGCATGGGCGATTTTGAGCTCGTTTAATTTTAAAATTAATTTTTAAAGTGAAATATATTATTCCTTACATTCAAAATCATGCTTAAAAAGATCGGATCGAGTCTTATAACTAAAGAATAATGTATTTAAAAACTTTTTTTCAAATATTATTTATGTAATTAATTACATTCATCCGCCTTGCTTTTATTATCATTATTATCCCTTCATTAAAATATGTCTTAACCGACACAAGCAAGGAGAGGGAAGCTTGACACGCTATTGCTTCTAATTAATAATCTTTCTTAAATTTATATAATAAGGTTGGTAAGTAATTAATTCTTAACTAATCCTGTCAACTTTAGGCAGCTTATTCACTTAGGAAAGCTTTTAATGTGAAGTTATTATGCCCATCGTCTAATTAAAGAGAGACACATGTTCCATATAGTTTGTGATTGCCACATTGTTCTTCTACCTTTGTTATTTATTTAATTGGCTTTATTATCACTCTCTCTTGATTCTTAAGCTATTAAATTGTGCATTAATATATTGAAAATACTTTATTATACTTTAAATTTTATAGAGTTGAAGATTCATGGGATGATGATGATGATGGATGAATTGCTTTTTTTATGTGTTATGATTTACATTTTGATTTGGAAGAGTTTTATATTGTGTCAATAAATATTTAGCATTTTTGGTGGGGGATTTTGAATAAATGATCATTTTATAAGAATTCTTATGAAATTTATAATATAAATTTTAGAGGCAAATGAGGTGTGAATGTTTATTTTATTATAATGATTTTATGATAAGTTAAAATATTATATCACTTACATGCCTTAAGTTGGAATTTAATCTATTTCATTTTATAAAAAAAAACTATAGTTAATGATGGGTGATGTGAATTATGAAAATTATTTTATATGAGTTCAATGGCATGATAATGTGAAATGCTTTAGAATAAATAATATGCAATTTCTATGGCATGTAAATTATTTAATTGCAATGGTATAATGTTTATGAAAATGAAAGTATTTAACCAATCAAAAATATGGGAGGTATGATTCACGATACCTTCCAAGGGGGAAAATTAGTGGAGCTATCTTTTTTACTACAAACTATGATATAAGATCTATTGTATATAGTGGGTGATATGAGTTATAAGCACTTGAGTTTATGCATCATAATACAACAAAAATGCAAGGATATGATATGATGTGACTGGCCTAGTGAGAATTGGCATCAATAACATAATTTTGTCTTAACTTGTGTTATAATAAGAGGATATCAGGCATCCAATAACATGAGTATGTTATTTAGTGTCCATTACTATGTGATGAATCATGAAGAAAAGTGATTAATTTTTATTGATTTATAAAATATTTATGAATATTTAGTAAATTATGAATTACTATGCTCATTTACTACATAACAAATACTAACTTTATATTTGTATTGATTATGGTTATTGATAATTACATCTTTTCATTTTAAATAAAGATAAATAAAGCAAAATAATAATATTCCATTTATGATTACAAATTATTTCTCTTATATGATATTTTTACTACTATTGACATTACATATTGCCTTAGAAGTTCATCATTATAGTGAATGAGGCACTAAATTCTTAAACTATTAAAAGAAGATAATAAACTATCATATACATTAGGTAAATACTTTAGGGGTTCACCTTAGTTATGAAGCACAACGTAACATTTAGAATAAGGCTGCATATGCACTTCATTAATTTTACTATTCATAATTCTTTGAAAATGCAAATTCTTCTCTTTAATCCAATCAAAAATGATTCCTACCTTCATTGTTGCATCATTTAGGAGTTACACACTTGAGGCATGTTCATCATAATGGGTGTGATACGACCATTCTCTTGCTTGAAATTAGGTTTTAACTTGTCAAGTCTACATAGGACTTCATGAAACCATAATAGCATTGTGGTTATTATGGATATGATTTCTAAGATGGCATACTTCATCCATGCATTAAGATCCCTAATGTTTCTAATTTATCCAAATAAATATTTAATGAGTTTAATTATATGGGTTATTGTGTACCATCATTTCTAACATATAAGTTCAATTTGTAACATACTTCTAGAATATAATATGAAAGGTGATGAACATCACCTTAAAGTTTTTTCCTTCCTTCCATCCCCATGTTGATAAAAATCTCAAGGTAGTCAATCCAAATCTAGGTAGCTTTCTTAGATATTAAAGTAATAAGAGTATATACAATTGGGACTTACACCTTATTATTAGGTTGATATATAACTCTTTTAACTATAAACTAATAGATGATGTGCTCTTTATAATTATCCATGACTTTAATATTAGGAAGCTTGTATATTTAATCTCTTGTACATCATATGTGATTTGATCATGTTGCATTATTTGCATTTTATTTGTATTACCTCCATTAACAAGTATGAAGATAGATTGAGCTAAAATAATGAAATATACTATATAATTATAAGTAAAAGAAAAAAATATTTATTTATAAGTTTATTAAAGTTAATAATGTGACGGTTCATGTACAACCTAAATAGTTTATAATTACTCAATACAAGAAATTACATATAGCTTATCTTTAAGGTGTTATAAAATGTCACCCTTAATCATTTGGATGATGATATTAGCCTTAATTATCCATAGAATAATCCTTCAAACTCAAGAAAGGTTGATATAAGATAGGCTTAACAAAATAAAAAGGGTTCAAATTAAGCATAGACATAGAACAAAGAGTTAGAATCAGACTTCAATTTTACATGATAGACTCCTTATGTGATAAACTTTTAAAAGTGAACCCTCCTTTTTTTTCTTTGAAGTAGTTTTATGTCGATGATAGTTGCTCACTCATTTTGATTATTCTATTAGCATAATCAAAAGATCTTGTAGACAATCTTAATCTTGGAGAAAAATTAAAACAAAAGTAAAGCATAAATAAAATAAAAAAACATATAAAAGAAGAAACATCAAACATTTACATGAAAATTTATAAACACCACCCTATAGCTATCAAATTTTTTTATTCCATCAAAATGTTGACAAAAAGATCAAGATGGTTAATAAAAATCTATCCATTTTAGATATTCAATTAATAAGCGCATATGTGAGACTTTCACCTTCTTATTATTGTGTTTGTTTATAGTTCTTTTAATTACAAAACTATAGATCATATACCCTTTGAGATTATCCATGATTTTAATCTTACAAAGCCTATAAATTTTATCTGTTCTACATCATAAATGCATGTTGATTGTGTTGCATCATTTGCATTCAATTTTCATTGCCTTCATTAATAAGTACTAAGAAAGATTGAGCTATAAAATGAAATATACTCGAGAACTATAAATGTAAGCAAAAAAAAATGTCATGATTTTAGAAAGGTAATCATGTATTAATTCATGTATGACTCGAATACTTCATAATTAATATAATGTGAGATTATATTGTTCTTCATCAACATTGAGTTTCTCTAGTAAGAATGTTATAAGAAATTTTTTTTCATGCCATTGATGATAGTGAACAAATAAGTCCTCAATGATAGTGATGTGATTATTATGATTTGAGTTAAGGAGAGGAGAATTGCCCGCTTGTATATAATGCCTCGATTGGAATATAATTACTCTAATTTCTCTTACAAATTTTTTTATTCTCTAAATTAGTCTATGAACTCCACCCACTTTCTCGTGTAAGCAAAGTCAATAAATTAACTATATTATTTATTGCATTAGTTTATTATATTTTTTTTATAGAAAACCTATTATGATGATTTTTAAATTAATTGATTATTTTTTATTTAAAATTTTAAAAATTATTTTTTAGCTTTATTATTGATGTCATGCGTTTAACTTTACGAGCAATGATATAACTTGATAGTGTGAATATACTTTATAGGTGAAGTTGTGATTAATGATATGCATCAATCTTATAAGAGATACTATTAGATAAAATTGGTGGGCACTGGCCTTAAAACATTGGCCTTAAAGATAAAGACGTGTACCAATATTATTAGTGATGATCAATGACAAAGTTTGTTGGTGTTAATAGCCACTAAAAGTTTCTAAATTCTCTCAAATTAATTAAAATTCATAGACAATGTATATAGATGGCTAAGTGAAAGAATGAATATTTCACAAGATAAAACTTAACTTATTTTTGAAATAATTAATTTCACAAAAGAAAAAAATGACTTGGGTTGTATAGTCAAATTACACGCACATTTGAAGATAAAGATGGTTAGCTGATGAGTTTGTTAGTTAGCTAATGAAGTCAGCTATCAGTTGGATGAGATTAGCAACCTATTGGGTAAACAGTCTCCTGCACTTATGTACTTGGCCTTCTGAAAATTTGTATTTGGCCTGTTGAACTCGGTCTTCTGTAGAAAGAACTCGTCATTTTCTAGTAAGGCAAGCTTACCAAAATTTCTGAATCATGCTTAGCTTGAATCCAGTTTGAGATATTTGGTGTACATTTTGTTCATTAATTCTCTTGTATCTTTGAAGACTAACTCAATAATAATAATAATAAATAGATGAAAATATTTAGCAATAATTATTTTAGTTATTGATTCAATAATATGATTCGTTTATTGGGTTAGTAATAATTATTTCGATTTGACATTTCAATCAACTTTTATATAAAAAAAGCTTTATAAGAATTTCCATACTGAACTACAAAAATCGGTGATCAATTGTGGATGCATTGATCCTTTGTACCTAAGAGTAGGCTTCACTTGGCGAATTTTGATTTTGATTTTGCATTTTGGGGTATTTGATTGCCTATATTTAGAGTGTAAACTAAATTAAATATAGTGTAAAAGAAATATAATATATTTGGATTACTTTAACTTGGTTGAAAACTCTAGAAATACATAAATTTTTTTTTCTTGTTTGACAAAATAAATATAATGTAAAGTATTTTTGATATTATCGACGGCAGTGGTGTATGATAATCGACATCGACGGTGATCCCGACGGCAAAGGGTCGAGGACCGACGGCTGGCGGTGGTCGGGCAACGACCGCCGGCCGGGTGGCGATGATCAAGCGGCGGTGGCGGTCGGCGGCAAGATTTGATCGACGGTCGGAAGGCGAGAGGGTCTACGGTGGGGGTGTCGGGTGTGGTCGCATGGCGCGAGGTGAGGGTTGGCGTGACGAGGAGGATGGTCGGTGACGAAATTTAATCTTCTGGCCGGTGTATTTAGAATTCATCCAAATCGAGCGAATTTCAAATACACCCAAAATGATCATTCTAATGCATTTTAAATATACTACAAATATATTGAAATTTTACTTTGCATCATACCAAACACTCAAAAAATTAAATTCCTTATATCTGATTTACTTTACACTTTAAATTCAGGCAACTAAACAATTAAAGAAAATACAAGTTGAAGACTTGCATATGCCAATTATGCTATGATTTACTTCTTCTAGTCAAATTATTTTCTTTCTATTTAACTGGCTCAAAAATGTTAGCAAGTTAAATATAAATTAGCAGAGATAAGACTCTTTTCCTAACGAAAAAAATCAATCAAAATTATAATTATTATCAAATTTTGATACAAATCAATTAGCTTCAAAATGCATTAAAAAATATGTTTTACATTATGTTTCTATTTAATCATATATGATTTTTAAAAATCCCAACAAAGGTGTGATTAAACGATAAAAAAAATTAAAAAAAAATCAAGCAAAGCGTGTACTTTTTTTTTTTTAAAGTTGAAAGCAAAACTCCAAAACGCACAATTATGCACAATAACATTAATTTGAATTATAAACCACACATTAATATTATTTCATTTATATTTATAAACTTAGAAAATATTCATCGTGAGAGGAATTTGGTGGGGATAACTCTGACCATCGAAAATGATTTTAACCAATGAGAAGTATTTCCTTGGTAATGAAGGTCTTACCTACTCAGCCTTCTTGCCCTGCCAACGATCTCATTCTTTTTTTTAATAAGCTATATAAAAAAGGAGACTTTGTAACACAGGCACGTGTTGCATAGCTCAAATATTTAAATATTTAATTTGTGAACAAAGATAAAAATGAATTGACATATATCCTTATTTGAGAAGTAAAAAAAAAACTTTTGGTGGTTGTGCTTCTGGTTGCAAGAAATAAAAAAAATTACCTAATTTATATTATTCTCATTATTTATGAGAAAAATTTACATACATCACACACAAATTATATATATATATATATATATATATATATATA
The DNA here is from genome assembly GCA_021442155.1 of Cymbidium sinense. Classification (NCBI taxonomy): domain Eukaryota; kingdom Viridiplantae; phylum Streptophyta; class Magnoliopsida; order Asparagales; family Orchidaceae; genus Cymbidium; species Cymbidium sinense. The sequence goes on from CM038218.1 coordinate 122,963,401, forward strand.
ACATTTAAAATATTTATAAATATAATATTTTTTTATACTTAAAAAATATATATTTGATACATCCTCTAAAATTAATCTGATCAAGACGAATCTCAGATTTTCGAAATGCTCGATCTAATCACCGATTTCGAAACTTACAAACCGACCGTCAATGATTTAACATAAGAACATCAGTATAGTCCGACCGAAGCTCGAATCGACTATCAAGCTATCGGAGCATGAAAATGGATCCCGATCCGCCAAATGGTCACCAAATCGACATATTTATAGATCGAAGGCTTCGAAATCTAACGAATCCAAGATCACCCAATTCGACATCATTAAGGCACCGGATCATCAAAATACACCGTCGATCGAGGGGATCGACGGCCGTCCATGGAGTGGTTGGAGTTTTCCAAATTTACAAGCACTCCCAAAAAATCTATAAATACTTCATTCTCACCTGGGGACCTAATCGATTTGAAGACTGAGAGCTCGAGAACCACCAAATACGACATCTATCACCACCGCCACCACCAGAAGGTCAAGATGAGTCGCCTGAGATTCTGGAGGACTAGAAAAGACTAGTTGCCGCTCCTTTCTCCTAAGATCAAGAGGTTGTTCTAAGATCCCTACCACTTTAAACTTCTCCTCGAGTTGGAGTTTATCATATGTATTTTCTACACTCTAATATTGTTTCCGTTAAAACACCTAACTAAAGCGACCAGATCTTTGAACACATAGTGAAAGTTCTACAAATAAGGCTGGTTTTTCCCTTAACGGGTTTTCCACGATAACTGTGTTCATATCCCCGCTTGTGTGTTGGATAATTTGGGCTAAAGATCTCGAGATCTACCGGAATAAAATTTCTAGATAACAATATTTAACTTTAAAATTAATAAAAATATTATTTTTAATATAATATTAAAAATTTAAGTGATATATATATATATATATATATATATATATATATATATATATATATATATATATATATATATATATATATATACATAAAATTATTTGATATAAATGCTCTTATTTATTAATTTGCTCGAAAAGTTTTAATTTTTAGTGTATTTTTTTATAAATTTTCTCACATGTTGGTAAAGCATTTGAATGTGATTAGAATTATATTTTAAAATTGAATTAGGGTATTTATTGGATATGAGGTACTGTATAAAAGTGAGTTTCTAATTTTAGAACTTGTCAAAATATGTATAGTTAGTTATGAGTTTTATACTTATCTTGATATTTAGCTTAAAATAATTTTAATCACTTTCAAATACTTAAACAAAGCTAAATATCAAGATAAGTATAAGGACTCATAACTAATTATACTTCAACAAATGCTCTCATTCAATTTAAAAACATAATTCTAATCACTTTCAAATACTTTACTAATATGCATGTAAATTCATATTTACATATTAAAATATTTACGATGATAAAAAAGAAATTCTTATTTGAATGATGAATGTAAATTTTGCATATTTATATAGATAAAAAGTTTGTAGTGCACAAATAACATATGATAGTCTACTAAAAAAATTTTGGATATAACCTCAAGGCATAATTTCATTATACTGATTAAAAGTTATAACTATGAAAAATTATCTTTTGTTAAATGAGGCAAGATTATAAGGTCTAAAATGTAGTAGTGACTTCAAAGATGAGTGATAATAATTATTGATGCTAATAGACTACGAGTAATTGTAGATGAAAATTTTTTTTAGATGTATTAATATAAATTAAATGTATGCATATTAAAATTATCATGTGATTTAAGCTTAATCGATAAGACCACAATCTACAGATGAGTATTTTGAAAAATAAGATACTTCGACAATATTAAGATTCCAAGTAAACTAATTAGAAGCATTACATGAAAATGAGAAGGATAATTAAATAAATTATATTTACATATTTAATATCTAAATATTAATCTTTAAATATATAGTACTTCATTCATCAATATCATATCAAAATATTATTATCACTCAATTTTAATATATATATATATATATATATATATATATATATATATTAAGCATAAAAAATATTAAATAAATAAATATTTAATTTTAAGTGTTAAATAGGTAAATGTATAAAAATTGTATCCAATGCATCTAAATTTTATTAAAATTTAATATTTAATTTATTATATTTTTATAAAAAATTTAATGATGATGATTTTCATTTGATATTAAAATTTTAAATCTTATTTATGTAGATATTAAAAAATTTAATATTAAACGATAAAAATATAAAAATTGTATCCAATGCATCTACATTTTATTATTAAACGATAAAAATGTATAAAAATTATATTCAATGCATCTAAATTTTATTAATATTTAATATATAATTTAATATATTTTTATAAAAAAATTAATGATGATGATTTTCATTTGATATTAAAATTTTAAATCTTATTTATGTAGATATTAAAAATTTTAATATTAAACGATAAAAATATAAAAATTGTATCCAATGCATCTACATTTTATTATTAAACGATAAAAATGTATAAAAATTGTATCCAATGCATCTAAATTTTATTAATATTTAATATATAATTTAGTATATTTTTATAAAAAATTAATGATGATGATTTTCATTTGATATTAAAATTTTAAATCTTATTTTTGTAGATATTAAAATTTTTAATATTAAACGATAAAAATATAAATAGGCTGATCTATCAAATCAAAATTCATTGGACCATGGGCCCACAGGCCTCCCTCGTTCCACGAAAATATCGTTTAAAAATATTAAGAAAAAGACACGTGTTCACTATACCATCCGCGCTGTGCCACCTGGGAAGGCCAAAACGGTAGCCGAGGGGCCAAGCGTTATCGATCCACACAGCCTTCGCTCGCGGGCCTCGGTATCGCCAGAGCGTTACGCAAAGCGGGCCCTATAAACAGCCCCGAGATAAGACCTGGCCCCGCCAAACGGCAAAAAAAACTCCACGTGTCCGCGGTAAGCGGGTCCTACCTAAATTTGAGGTGTAAATCGCGCAAGTCAGCTGGGTCCCACTTTTTTTTTTTAAAGATATGTGAACGAATATTATTACAAACTCACACACATAATACATATAAAAATTTGAATTTAAAATCTCTTGAAAGTCAAAATTATCAACAACTAATTAAAATTTATAAATAATTAATTATTTGTATAAATTTATTAATTTCTACTCTACTAAAAAATTTTTAATATATAAAATTTATTAGATTATTTTAATTAATTAATTGATTAAAAATATTTTTATTTTTATTTTTATTTTTATATAATATTCGATTTAATCAAAAATCAAACTGAATAAATCGAATTATAATTCGTTTTAGTTAATTCGATTTTATATGTTATTTGGATAGTTTGATTATTTTAAATTATTTGATTTAATTTATTCGATTTAACAAAAAATTCAATCAAATCAATCAAATGCTCACCCTACAAGTTTTATGGATAAAATTCCTGCACGTCGTTCATTTCTCAATTTTATAAATTTTCATTATAATTATGAGTTTATTTTTTTTCTTGCTTGATAAAATAAATATAATATAAAATATCTTTTGCAATTAAAATTGATAGTGGTGATGGTTCGGTAGTAGTGTTTTCACAAGTACAATGCAAAAGTGTTAAAAAGAACAATGGTGACCGGTGGTACCAATAAAGATATTGATCTGACCACAAATGCTTGGTCAGAATTTCACTTACAATAATCAGCTTAATTGAAATTCACTCAATTTGTGAATTCTAAATACACCATATTTCTAATATATTTCAAATACATTAAAAATATCTTAAAATATTATTTTGAATTATATCAAATACTCAAAAAGTTAAAATACATATATTTAATTTACTTTATAGTATGTATGCATCCCAATCAAACAATCCTTAAATAAAATATAGTCTAATCATGCGCTCGTTTGTGTGCTTATGTGGGATAGCATATTGATATTTAGCATGTTGATTGCTTATGACGAGTATAAAACATGAATTTCTACTCTACTTACAAAGATGCTCATAAGTTGCTATATATTTTATATTATATTTTATGTACCTATCAAATGTTTCATGCATGCTCCAATTATATGTAATAGATCAGAAGAATATTAAGTCAAATTTTCAACAGAATAAATATCTTATATAGCAATTTTTCCCTCAAATCTAGGATCAATATATAATAATATATATTTTCATTATGTACACATATTGTTACTAAGTCATTCTAAATTACCCTATAACATGTAATATAAAAAAATGAAGTTATCATTTATCAAATTTGTATTTTTATAATACAAAAAACAGGCTTAAGTATCATGATCATTTTCTCATTCACATTATCCAAAAGTATATAATAAACATGATTACAAAAATGAATATATGAATTATAGTGTTATCTTAAGTTTTATATACATTATATAATATCAATCCTTGGGTTCCTTACATTCCTTAAAATCAAATACACATAATTTATCATATAATTCAATAAATAAATAAAAATCATAAATGTTTGCAATTTATAGCAATGATTGCTCATGTACATAGTGTATAATATATGATATTTTATATTAGAAATGCATCTAAGTGAAGACCTCATCACACTCTTTTATTCATTAAAAATACTTTGCAATTCATAACATTTTGAAGAAGGATAAGTACACATCATCAAATCTAAAAATGAAGTAATTTAATAATACAACTCAACCTATGTACATTTATAGCTCTTTCCTAGCTCTTAGAGGAAATGTGTCCAAGATCACTTAACTTTATTTATGTTGGCTTTAACAATTTTGAGAAGTAAGAATGAAGAATAAAAAACTCATAACTTCCTTCTACCAATCTAATGATAAGAATATAAAGATTTTGAATAAATCATTAATGTATATATATATATATATATATATATATATATATATATATATATATATATATATATATATATATATATATATATATATATATATCATTGGAATAAGCTTAAATTAGATTAGTTAGGTCGATGCATATCTACCATTTATTGTTAAGTGTTTGCACATCACTGTATTTAAAATTAGGCCTTGATATCATATCTCTTAAATGAAGTCATTGCTAGGTGGTTTGTTCCCTTCATTTGGATATAATTAATTACATAATTGTACTTCAAAATATATATTGTGAATTTCAAGTTGGTTATATGGTCAACTAGATCTGACTTGCCCTTATATAAGTCCAAAAGGAGAAAATATTAATCAATGGAGTAAAAAATCTAGTTGATCTCTCTAGTAAAGTTTCGATTATATTCTTCATGAGATGATACAAAGATTATCTCACATCGAGTCAATAATATGGGTTATGCAATAATATATAGTTGATGTCATGATGAATCAATAAACTCTTAGGTTGGAGGAAGAGGAGAAGTGGCTTGATAGTATTTTAGATCATCATAGTAGGAAGATCTTTTATTTGTTGTAACTAATTAGAGATGTTGTAGTTATCATGTTTATTTATATGAGGTATATGATAATAAATGAAATAGTTGTTAGTAGTCTCGCCCTTCATTTGAATTATCTTTTATAGCCATTACAAGTGATATATTATCCAAAAGATATACTTAGATGCATTTTGGAATTAAAAACCTCCAATATCAAATTTAAGAGTACCATTTAAGCTACAATTATAATAAATTTAAATTCAAACTAAATATATCATTGAAAAGAACCTACTTACACTAAATGTGGCATAATCCAAATACACATGAACTCATATCAATCACTTAAAGTATGATAAAAATATATATATTAATTAAAGAATAAAATGATCTTCAAATGGTGCATGCTTATGGTGAAATCAAGTATCTCAATGAAAGAAATCCAGCAAGTTTAAGATCACTCAAGTATGACATTTTTATGATAAGAAATATTTTAAAAAATGCTTTACAATCAATGTTAGATGGAGTGCTTTAAATTTTAACTATATTTATTAGGGATGACACTTTTAAAATTTACAAATAAGCTCCCACTCTATACATAGAGTGGACTTTAGAGGGAAAGGATAGATGAAAGTTGTAAAAGGGAGAGAGCTTATAGGTTGAAAGAATCCCTAAGTTCTACTTAAGTTCAATTGTTAAATTACAACTATCATTCCACTACCCGATCATCCCTGACTACTACAATAGATTGCCACCACTCAACCATGATGTCGAATCATTTTTGCTAATCATCATCATTAGACCATTGCTAACTAATCACTATCATCAGATCACCATTGCCATCATATTAGACCAATGCCGCCAACAACCACTTTTAGATCATTACTGCCCTGATCATTATGTTAGACCATTATCGTTGATCATAATCGTTCGGCTGTCACCAACATAATTATTGAATGATTGTGATTAACCTTCATAGATCGTCCATGATCACCTCACTTTTGTTAATCATGATCAGTTGACTATTATTGCATGACTATAGTTGTATCCAATCATTAATATTTGTTTATAGTCTTGGACCATCATCACCTCTTATAATTATCTAATCATAATATTCATTTACATTCTTTTGACCATTGTCACATGAATACATTAACATCACTAATTTTATCGTTAACCACCACAAATAATATTGGTTTAGGCCTTCACCTATAAGATCAATGAACACTAATTTTATCTAATGACATCTATTACATGATTGATATATATCATTAATCATAACATCATCTATGAAGTCTATATATTATTAATTTATCATTGTTTGAAAATTTAGATGCACAACATTAATAATAATTTTAAAAAATAATATTTAAAATTCACAACAAAAATAATCAATTAATTTAAAAATTATCATAATAAATATTCTATAAAAACTTATAATCAACTAATGCAAATAAATAATAAAGTTAATCTATTAACTTTGCTTGCAAGAGGGAGTGGGTGGAGTTCACAGACTAATTTAACGAATAAAATAATAATAATAATCTTAAAAGGGGGCATTGGAGTAATTTTATTCCAATCCAAGCATTATATACAAGCGGGCAATTCTCCTATCCTCAGCTCAAATCATAGTAATCAAGTCACTGCCATTGAAGACTGAAGCCCCAAAAGCGAAACAAACTCATCAATTCTATCTAATCAATTAACAACAGCGATGGCCTCCGATGTAATCTTCACCGGACATAGACCCCTTCTGGAAACTCACGCCGCCGCCGACCACGACGAAGGCGACGAAACTGATGATGAGAAAAGCTGTAAGGCCTCCCCCTTTTCGGCGGACGATGAAGACGATGACGCCGGGCCGACGAAGGGGAGGGGATCAGGGCGAGCAGCTTCGCTCCCGGGAACTCCACGGCGGCCATGGGGGATATCAAGGGAGTGCGTCAGCGAGACGGAGTCGCGCAACGGCAACGGCCGACGCGGCCGGCGGTGGAATCGAGAGAGGAAACTGGATCGGGCGTGGGAGATGAGGAAATCTCGAGCTGGTTTTTCCGGTGGCTTCCGCGGTGGAGAGGGTGGGGAGTGTTTGGTGATGGTGAGGCCGCGGGGGAGTAGCGGGAGAAGGATCTGTATGGATATGGATGAGGTGAAGGCTTGCCGTGACCTCGGCCTTCAAATCCCCCGCGATTTCACAGTCGAGATACCCGGCGGTTTATCAGGCAACAGCAGCAGCGGAGACTCCCCCATCTCCAGCGCCGGTAAGTATTGCTCTAACCTGGTCTTCATATCATCGCAACTATGAGTGTGAAATTGACGATGCTTGAGCAATTTGATCGCAGGGGAAGATGCGAAAGAGATTAAGGCAAAGCTCAAAATGTGGGCGCACGCCGTGGCCTTTGTGTCGTCGGCGGCTCGCTCCGGCCGCTGAGCGGCCGACTGGTGAAGTGAGGAAGAAGCCCTCAGTTTTTGCTAACGGGCTTCATTGTTCATTTTCTTTTATTTTTTTAAATTTGGTTTGCTGGTTTTCTTTATACTCTGATTTGCGTTTTTCTATCTTTTTCTATTTTTAAGTTATTTTTGATGAACTTCATGAAGTGATTTACCCTCTGTTTTTTTGTTATAAGAGAGTGCTGTATAGAATATAAGACCACAGACTGTTTGATCTCTTTACTGTTTTTATTTTAAGCTTTTTTTCTTATACTTTTATACATTCTCTGCCTTAATGCTTTGCATTACTATTGTGGTTCTTCAATGTACAGATCTATTTGTCCAAATTATAATTTTTGGAACAATGAGTTTGATTTGCATTTTAATATATCTTTTTTTTAAAAAAATTTGATTGTGTTTGATTATTCTAAGCTATCTATATATATATATATATATATATATATTTTGATATGACACTGAAAATTTCACAAATAAAAGCACGAATCTTAAAATCAAAAGTAATTTAATTTTGTGTGAATACTAACTCAGATTAAGTATTTAAAATATAATTAAAAAATTTGTGATATCACTCGGCTCCTAAATATGGAGTATTTATAGTCAAATCGAGCGTCTTGACGAGTCGGATCTAACAAGTTTAAGATATGCTAATTTTGACTTTATTTGAGCATTCAAATACTTAAAATATATCATATGATCGAATGAATCATTTTGAGCCATCCGATGGAGTGGTTTGGATTTTGCATATATTTACAGAAATGTCACTCCTATAATTTATAAATAATTCATTATTTTTCACATGAGGAGAGACCAAGCTAAAGAGAAGAGATAGCTTTAAAGTTTGAAAATTCTCTAAGTATAATTATGCCACCACTCGACGGTCACGACCATTGTCGGTCGTCGACCCAGGTAGTCGGTCGTCGACCGACGCCGTTGGCCGCGGCCCAGGTCGGTGCCGTTGATACCCGTCGCCGCCAACCGCCGTCATTGCTGCCATTACGCTGTCTTCACGCTTCTGATCACCGCCGTCGGCCCAGCCGTCGACCAGGTGTGCCGTCGACGCTCATGCACTGCCGTCGGCCACATCACCGTATCATCATCATCGGTCCACCGGTGCTCACCTTCTGACCTCGTCACATTAAATCATTCGCGGACATCAAGCGGTCATCACCACCATCGTCGGATTGTTATTGACGTGGTTGTTCCACGCTTCATACATCACTAATCATTTCAACTAATCAATTTGTATAAGCTTTACAATCTGTTTGATTCCATTGAGCTTTCTCATATCAATTCACGTAATCGGAAAAAACTTTGTCTTGAACAGATATATAGTAGAAGATTTTTATTGGGCTAGGATTTTTTTATCCTCTTGGATTTTTTCAATAAAATTTTGGAGTTTTCGTTCTTCTTCTTGTCTTGTCTGGATCCCACAATAAAGCTGACGTAAACTTTTATTACCGCGATTTTCGATAATTTGGCGTCAAGAACATTCCTTTATATCACAATGGTTGTTCGACTTTATGTTGAATAACATCACCTATATGGGGAAGAAAATTTTTTACTCGAGGAACACATAAGAAGAATGAAGAGTCATCAAACTTGATTCTTTCCTTTTGTGGGGGGACAACTCTTAATCTCAAAGATTATTCAAATCATAATCGGATATCTAATTGATTATCGATTGAAGCAAATCGATATCTCTAATAAAAAAAAGGTCAAGGAGCAACTTTGGCTACAAGCTTAAACAAATGTTTTGATTTGACCCATTCTACACAAGTTAACGTCATCGAGCGAGACTCTGACAAACAATCTTGGTAGGTCAAAACTTCGTGGTTTCAATTAGACATATTTCACACAGGTTAACATCATTGAGCGAAGACTCTGACAAACAATCTCGGATAGGTCAAAATTTTAGACCCACTCCACACAGGTTAACATCATTGTGCAAAGACTCTGACAAAAAATCTCAGATAGGTCAAAAATTCTTAGCGGATTCAATTCGACATCTTCCATACAGGTTAACATCATCAAGTAACATTTTGACAAACAACCTCAGATGGGTCAAAAATCTTCAGCGGATTCAATTCGACATTTTTCATACAAGTTAATGTCAAGTAACACTTTGACAAACAACCTCTGATGGGTCAAAAATTCTCAGTGGATTCGATTTGACCTCTTCTATGAAGGTTAATGTCATCAAGTAACACTTTGAAAAACAACTCCAGTCAAAATCTCAATTATTCTCATCCATACAAGTTAAAGGCATCAAGTAACATCATGAAGAATGATACTCTGAGATTATTTGCCAGACTTTCTAAGTTGTTCGAAGGATGGTTCCTAATTGACGTTTCCCCGCCATCTTGGCAATTGTCAACTATAAAACAATCCATTGGAGTTTGAAAAAATTCAATTTCCTACAAGAAGAAGTATAAACTACGGGCTTTGAACACCTCCAAATCCGGTCGTCCGAGGGCAGATTTGCCTCTTTCGATAAAAAAAATGAAATATGAACTACGGGCCTTGATTGCCTTCAAACCCGATCGGTCCGACGATGACAGTTGATGCCTCTTTCCAGGAAAAATCGGAGCCTCGCCGTATGAACTATATGCCTTGATCGTCTTCAAACTCGGTCGGTCTGACGAGGACAGTTAATGCCTCTTTCGAGGAAAATCGGATGAACTCTCGACGCTCGATCAAACTCTGGTGTGGTCCGGCGAGGGAGTTAGCCCTCTTGAGGGAAAATCGAGCCCATGTATGAACTACGGCCTTGAATCCTCCAAACCGTCGGTCAACGATTGATTCTTCTTCGAGGGCGGAGCCTCACCGTATGAACTATGGGCATTGATCGTCTTCAAACCCGGTTGGTCCGAAGAGGACGCCTCTTTCTAGGGAAAATTGGAGCCTCAGAGATGAGCTACATGCCTCAAACCCTCGGTCCGACAAGGACAGTTTCTTTCGAGGGAAAGCTGGAAGCCTCGTCATTATGAACTGGGCCTTGATCGCCTCAAACCCAGTTGGTGAGGACAGTTCTATTTCGAGGAAAATCAGCCTCATTGAACTATGGGCCTTGATCGCCTTCAAACCCGGTCGGTTTGACGAGGCCAGTTAGCCTATTTCGAGAGAAAATCGAGCCTCGCAGTATGAACTACTGCCTTGATCGCCTCAGTTGGAGAGGAGACAATTGGCCTTCTTTCAATGAAAAACTGAAGCCTCGCCGTATGAACTACGGGCTTTGATCACCTTCAAACTCGGTCGGTCTGACGAGGATAGTTGACCCCTCTTTCGAGGGAAAATTTAAGTCTTGCCGTATGAGCTACGGGCCTTGATCAGCAAAGCGAATGATCGTCTCTTAAAAAGGTCATAACTTCGCTGACTAAAAAAAAAAAACTCTAGCTCTTGAATTTCTACTAGATAATTTTTCATCAAACGCAAAAGAACACTAGAGTATATAGGAGTTGTGTTTCCTTACTTGATAATGGGGGGTTTTTATAGATCTACTATAGGGGGAAAGAGAATAAATTTTTTTAAAAAAATCCTCTTCTCATTATGACATTAAATTTTAAAAAAAAAAATCCTCTTCTCATTATGACATTTAATTTAAAAAAAATTTCTCTCATTATTATGATATTTAATTAAAAAAAATAAAATCTTTCTAGTCATTATGACATTTAATTAAAAAAAGTTCATCTCTTTCAAGACTAAATGTCATAATGAATAAATTAATACAATATATATATATAATTAAATAACCTCTTTCAAGATTATATATATATATATATATATAATTAAATATTGATAATTAATTAATTAATAAATAATTTAATACATATAACATATGTAATTACATATCGTAATAATAAGTAAAGTTATTTTATTTTTTAAAAAATTTAATATATTTTTAGATGGAATAAGTAATATCATTCAAAAATAGGTGACAACTGATATGACACTAAAAATTTCACAAATGAAAGCACGAATCTTGATGTCGAAAGTAATTTGATTTTTAGTGAAAATTAATCCAGATCAAGTGTTTAAAATATAATTAAAAATTTTGTGATATCAGTCGGCTTCGTGCCACCACTTGAAAGTCGCCCGACCACTGTCGTCGGTCGTCGACTAGCGCCGTCGACCGTCGACCAGCACCGTCGACCGCCAACCACCGCTGACCGTCGCCGTTGGCTACCATCGCGGGCTCTCATTGCCGTCAACCATCATCATTTGGTCGGCGTCGACCACGCCGTCGATCACCACTACCGCTCGCCTGCATCCACCATCATCAATCATCGTCGTCTTCGATTACCGTGGATGGTCACTCGCCAGCTCGGCTATCGTTCGGGCTATCTCCGTGGTCATCATCATCACGGATCATCACCGCGTCGATTGGCCCGCATGCCTGTTACCATTCTGCATTACAACTCTACCCATTTACGGTCTAGCAGTGCCGCGCATTTATTATTCTGTATTAGGATTTTATTGTTGTCATGCTTTATACATTAATCCCATGTCGGAAAACTTTGTACTCAAAGATACATAGTAGAAGATTTTTTTACAGCCGATGATTTTTTACCCTCTTCCTGGGGTTTTTTTACATAAAAATTTTGGAGTTTTCCTGTTTATTCTTCAAACATCTGTGTGTGTATTGGATCCCACAATAAAGTTAAGATATAAACTTTTTTATTTACCGTAATTAATTTTATAGCACGCAACATATATATATATATAAAATTATAATTATAATTATAAGTAATATTAAAATTTTATCACTTCTCTGATTTAAATTTATAATTCCATCACTAATTATGATGGGAGAGATCCAAAGGACGTGATCTTTAATGCTTACGACAGAGAATGTCTTTAAAAAAAAAATTCAGCTATCCCTTCAGACGTTCTGATAAATATACGACGTGTGATGCGCATTGAGCAAATACTACACAAAATTATCCCAAGTGTTGAAATTCTAAGCGCCATCTTCTGAACAAATGTGTTTTTATATGTAAGAAGAAGTTTCTTATGATCTCGCTTAATGTGTTGGCTTAGTTTGAGCCAATCAATTTAGTTGAAAGTTTTTCGGTTCTTGATTGATTATGATGGCCTTACTCTGATTAGCTAAATATTTTAAAGGGTCGTTATGTTCTTAGATTATCTATTTTTTGATCTAGTCGTTGAGTAAAATCATATATTGATGTAACTTTTTTTAATCACTCTACGATAATGTGTCATGATTTGGGAGAGAAAGGAGAAGTTTGGTGCAACTTTGGAGGACTTACGGTGCTTGAGGGTGATGAGAGGTGCTCAAGCGAGTTCATTAATAATGGGAGGGCTCAAGGAAGCCTAGTTATATTATGGAGATAATAAAATATGAGGCAGATAATGAGAAGAAGAGAGGTGTTATGATGTGGATGAACTAAAAAAAAGTTGAGGACAATAAAGGAAAAGTTGTCAATGATAAGACACACTAGAGATCACTAACAATAGAAGCAACTGAGAGTAAAAGATATGATATTTTAAATCATTTTTTGACTAATTTTCAAATGCTTGAAAAAAAAAAAAGAGATTTGTAAAATGTTTTAAATATATTAAAATATTTAGTTTAAATTAAATGAAAAAATGCAGTGCATTGCAATTCTGCTCACTAAATAGATCTTTAAAACTTAGAATAGGCAATTACATACATAACACTAAAATGATTGATATTTATTAAAATAATATTCTTCTTTTGCATTTATTAAATTCTCATAAAATAATGAGATTCACAAGAAAAACTCAACCTATATTTTCTATTTTAGTAAAATTTTTAATGATTTGATTCTGTCATATTTAAATAGATGCATTCAATAGTATAACAAAATAATCAACATATTATCTCTATAAATAGGTAAGATTAGACGTTATGTATGTAACTCTTTCAACTGAAAAATAATAAAGAATTTAAATAGATTAACCAAACTGCATACGTAAATCAAAGGAGCGTATCATTTCTTAAAAATAAAGGTATATATATCTTGATACAATATTCATTGAGATGAGTAATAAAGCTCTTAGAGTTATTTTAAAACTCAAGTAATATTGATTACTTAAATATATTATATACATCTTAAAACAGGTAGTCCCAAGTCCGGATGTGAAAAGTGGAGAGTTGAGATAGACAATTGGCACTCAGCATAAAACTTGTTGAAATAATCATGACATGAATCTTTTAAAATATTGTGTTAATGATAGGGTGACCCTTGGAAGCGACGTGTATGATTTGAATATAGTGAAAAGTGTGCAACGATCGGTGCAAGTACTGTTAAATAGCAAGGGTTCACATTATGGGCGGATGCGGGCAAAAGTTAGTTCCATGAACTAGGTTAGGAACTTAGAATATAGGTACTCTTACAAGTAAATTAATGGAATTAATAGATATTATGATTTATAGAAAATATTTTATGTATTTCAATAAACTAAATGGGTTGGGGAGAAGGCCAATGAGATTGATAGTTTTGGTTTTAAACTTTGGCATTCAAGTAGAAGTTGAATAAGAAATGACGTATGTGTGATTATAGATAAAAGTTTAAAGGATAATGTTATAAATATTAATAGATGTGAAAATAGAATTATAGCTTTAAAGATTATTGTTGATACTAAGATTATTAATGTTAGAAGTGTTTATGCTCCTCAAGTAGGTTTTGGATGTAGGCTCAAAATAAAAAATTTGAAATGAATTAGAGGGATTAATATGAAAGATATCTCTTGAAGAAAAAAATATTTAATAGAAGAGATTTAAATGGACATGTTGGTAGAGTGGTAAAAGATTTTAAAATATTCATGGTGGTTATGGATTTGGAGTGACTAATGAATAAGGTAGGATTATATTAAATTTTGCTTTAGCCTATGATTTGTAGTTGCTAATATTTTATTTAAGAAAAGAGATGAGCATATTATTACTTATAAAAATAGATTTAGTAAAACACAAATTGATTATTTTCTGATAAAAAATAGATTGTGTAGATTGTAAAGATTATAAGGTCATTCCAAGTGAAAGTTTAAGTACTCAACATGGATTGCTAGTTTTAGATTTTAAGATAAAAGATTGAAAAATGACAAATAAATTAAATTATTGTCCTAGGATTAGATAGGGGCACTTAAAGAACACTAACAAAAATATTTTTAAGAACAAGCTACAAGAGCTTAGAATTTGAGATGATCATAAGGAAGCAAATATTATGTGGGAAAAAATAGCAAGTGAAATTAACCAAGTTGCTAAAAATATATTTAGAGAATCAAAAGGAAAAGCTTCTTTTAATAACAATAGTTGGTGGTGGAGTTAAAATGTGTAAGAAAAGATAAGAAATAAGAAACATTGTTATAAAATTTGGTTTATATGTAAAAACTCAGATAATTGGAAAATATATGAAGTTGTATGTAGAGATTTTAAAAAAAAGTAATATATGATACAAAAAATTTACTTTTTAGTGATTTATACAAGAAATTAGATACCAAAGAAGGTGAAAGATGTATATATAACTTAGCCAACCAAAAAAATAGAAGAAGTAAAGATCTAGTTCAAGTGAGGTTTATTAAGGATGAAAATCATAAAATATTTTTCTTAGAAAAGGATATTGAAAATTGGTGGATGAGGTGTTTTTATAAACTTTTGAATGAAGGATCTGAAAATACGATTGATTTTAGCAACCTTAATACCCAAACAAAAATAGAATTTTGTTTTATATCATTAGTAAATCTAAAGTTGAGAAGCTTTAAAGAAAATGAAATGTGGAAAAGTAGTAGGACTGATGATATTCATAGAAGTATGGAAATGTTTAGGTGATCAAGGAATTTATTGGCTTATAAATCTTTTAATGTTATTTTAAAGACTAAAAGATCACAGATGAGTGGAGAAAGAGTTTGTTGGTTCCTATATTTAAGAATAAAGGTGTTGCACAAGCGTGTGCAAATTATAGAGGAATTAAGTTAATGTGTCATAAATTAAAATTATGGGAGAGAGTAATCGAGCATTGTTGACCTTCATATATGTGTCATAAATCAAGACAAGCTCACAAATTAATTCAATGAACTTAGTGCGGCGTGTCTTGAATGCATGGATGTCATCGAAAATGATCGAAATGACCTCCGATCGATGAACGGACTTTGCCATTGTGTTCAAAATGTTGAAACTGATCGGAATATAAATATTGCATAATCCAAAGAGCGACCGATATAGCGATCGAGCTATTAATGTGTCGATGCGCATATCAAAGTCGGGAAGTTACGATGATGTTCGAACGATCTCCGTTCATGAAATTGATCACGTTGTTAGATTTGAAATATTGAAAACTATCAAATGAGATTGTCCATGCTTAATTCGGACGAGCCTGTGCAAATGTAGAATAATCAGAAGTGGCTGCGTGCAAATCGAGGTTGAAATACACAGGACATCACCAAAATTAAGTCAAATGACCTCCGATCGACGAACGGACTTCTCCATCACGTTTAGAACATCAAAATTGGTCAAAATATAAATATTACACAACTTGATGAGCAACTGATCAAGCAATCGAGTCGTCAATGTGCTTGCTTGCATATCGAGGTTAGAAGGCACCGATGCGAACCAAACTACCTCTGTTCATAAAATTGATTGTGTCGTTGGCTTTAAAATATTGAAATCTATCAAGTAAGACTATTCACACTCAATTCAGACAAGTCTGCATGAAAGTCGAGCGGTCGAAAATGGCGCACATTTTGAGCTAAAATTGACTCAATTTACGTCTTTATACCAGCGGTCTCATTGATAAATTTTATTATAAATAGCAAATAATATGATTGATATATATATATATATCTTAATCCTAATTAAACCTAATAAAACCTAGTTTCCCAAAAAAAATGAGCCCCTTAACCGTTCCCTCCCTCTTTTGCTCGTGTTTCCCCTAACCGAAAGAAAAATCCTTCCACTCTTTCTCTCAGCTCCAACTCCTCCAACCATAAGGGATGACGAGTTGCTTCCTTCTTCATTTTTCTTTTCTCCAACTAGATGATTCCACTTTTTCTCTCTATTCACGCTCTCTCAGCCTCGCATAGTAGCGCCTGAATATCGTCTGTAGGGTTATTTGCTTGCTTCACAGGAAGCTCTCTATCCCTAGAATGAAGGGAGGGAAGAGGAAAGAATCAACCAAGAAAGAAACTCCATAAGTACCAAAAGCCGGATGAAAAAAAAGTTAAAACATGATGTTAAACGATAAGGGTAGCCTAAGTGCTAAACAAAATAAGAAGGCAAAGAAGGACCCTAACAAGAAAGCCTCTGTGCTTTCTTTGTTTTCCTCAGTTCAGAGAGATTACAAGAGAGCATCTAATGTGAGTATATTCTTCAAAGTTGGAGGTGAGAAATGGAAATCAATCTCATCTTGAAAAAAGCTCCCCATGAAAGGCGCAAAGGAAGAGTGAATATGAAAAAGTCACACAATAAGTAGGAAAGTAATATTGATGATGGAGATGAGGAATATGATAGGTAAAAGTCTGAAGTTATGATGAAGATGATGAGGAAAGTAGAGAGGATGAAAATGATGATGATGAATACTTGTTGGAAGCATGGCATACAGTTCACTTATGGGTGCTTGTTGCAATGCAAAAAAAAAAAAAAAAAAACTGGAAGAAAACAACTCCTTCCTCTCTTCCCCTTCATTTTTCATGAGGTAAGCCTCGATCACCTCTCTGACAAACAACCCCTCTCTTTCCCTTGCATGTGAATCCGAGAACCTTGAGAGGGTTCTTCTTTGGGTTTCGACATTTTGATCACCCTCTGCTGACAAACAACCCTCTTTCTTCCTTTGCAAATTACAGCAAACAACCTCATGAGCGGGTTCTTCTCTAGGTTTCCAACATTTCCAACTCACAGCCTTCAACCTCTTTCTTCCCTTGCAAATGATGGAATCTGAGAAGCAACACCATCATGAGGCGGGTTCTTCTTTAGGTTTCTGGCATTTCCACTACCCCTGCGGCCAAACAACCCCTCTTTCTTCTCTTACAAATGACGAAAACTGAGAAGTAACACTGTCATGAGGCGTATTCTTCTCCTAGTTTCTAGCATCGTCTCTCTTTGTCGACTCTTCTCTTCGCCATAATCGGAGAGGAACAACATCATGATGCGGGTTCTTCTCTTGGCTTTCGCATGCCAAACCTCGTTCCCTTGCCGATCATTGCAATATGCAGAAAAGCGATTCAGAACATGTGTGATGTGTGAATGTGGATATATATACATGCTTGTGTTTCTTTGCAGGTTTGAAGGCCTGTTATTGCTGGAGCAAAAAAAGATCGGTTGCGGTGTCATAAAGACACCGCTCACTATCTCATGAGCGTCGAGTAAAATATCTATCCTTAGATATGCTCCCATGGAAATCGCTAAAATTTTGTGTAATTTCTAGACTTAGAAAAAAAAAAGGAAATGAATACATATTATATTGTATGTCTTCTTTCAGTTTTGAAGGCCTCGTCGTGCTCATGAGGGTGTGATGAGATAAAAAAGCAAGATCATGAGACACCACTCGCTATGCTCATGAAGGCATCAGAAGAAAAACACTCTCGATCGCATGCATGGGATGACTTGTAATTTAGACTAAAATTCAAGACTTAAATAAATTCAAATGGAAATTACCTAAACTTAAGTTAAATGAAAGGATATATGATAAATATGAAGATAAATGTTAAATAAAAAAGAATTAGGGGAAGAGTAGTTAAAGAAAATTTTAGAAAGAATAGAATACTCATTTAAAATGCAAGTAAAATTTGGGAGGCTAATATTAAACTCACAAACTCTAATTGCAATTCTCTATGGCTTAAATTGAAGCGGTATAGTGAGTTTTCTTTTATTCAAATTCCTCAAAATTAAATAAGACTTCATTGAAACTTGGGGAGACAAATGCAAAACTCATAGGAGGCTTGCAATAAATTTGAAGTTTAATTTTAAAATAAATATGTGATTTGATGTGGAGTTAAGGATGAATCTAAATTTGGTTTAATAACTCTTATATCAATATAGAGATGATTACAATGCTAGTGAATAAGCATGAGTCAGGTTAAAAGTAATAAACATTGAAATCGGTATAACTTATTAAAAGTGATGTAAATTGAGCATAATCAAGTTGGGAGAATTACAAAAACTCAACAAGTAAACTAAGTGCAAGTAATATTTTAAACTATAATCTAAATCAAAATGCCTTCTTCACCACCGAATCTGCAACTCTTTGTACAAGCAGTCAGAAGGCGATACTAAATCAAAAATCTACAAAAAATCATAAGCCTTCCTTCAATCAAAAATTAAGAAATCTTATTCTAATTATGATTTTCAAAATCAATGATTTCATTAATTCGATAAAATTAGCTAAGCTATAAACACACATGTGTTTGGACATAAAAATTTCAAGCACAAATTTTAATGTCTATAAAGGCTGCGCAGGCAAAGTTAGAATTAAATGAACATATGAAATCAATCTATAGATAAAATTTACTAAATTCTTAAATACACCGCATGTGCGACCTATCTTTGAATGTTTAAATTCAAGTGTCGAAGATCTGTGCGGGTTGATTTCGGTTTAATCTTAGGGCTGTTAAGTTAACAAAACTAAAATCCTATAATAAGAGTTTCAAATCGTGAAATATCGAGAAATTGATTACGTCGTGATAGTAGATCTAATCTCTATACTAACAGTTGATAGGATCTAAAGCTCTTAAACATATTCAAATTAATGAATTTTTTAAATCAAATTAAGTAGCAATCTAAAACTGCTTAAATGAAGCTCTATCATTAAAAACTTAAATCAAACTCAATCCATCCACATTTTGCAACTGTTTATTGGGGGTGATAAATTAAGAAAGCTCTAGCTCATAAAGGAGCCAATGTCAAATCAAGTGCCCTGTTATGTTCACTCTTAATCAATCTCTTTCCAGTAAGGACGTGGCCTGTGTCCTCTAACTGCATGACTTGGCCAGTAGGCTCCATAGATGAAGCAGTTACAACCATAGTCCTCTGATTGGGTGGTTTGGCCAATCGAGCTCCATTATATTAGGATCATAACCATAGCCCATATGCTCCCCAATGGCTCTATCCTTTGAGTTGTGAATCATAGGGTATACTTGATAGGGCAAATAGCCCTCATTTAAGGTAGACTTAACTGTCTCCAGACAAACACCATCCCAGTCTACAAGGATTTCTTGGATGGCGTAACCCATGTGTGTTCTTGATGAGGATCCTTCACAAGTTGTGGCTTCGACTAAGTATACTAGGGCCATGGAGGATATGAACTATGGGATCTAGATCAGGCATGTCATTCCCCAACCATTTGGTTTAAGCTAAATTGATAAATTTCATAAATCTTAAATTCTAAAACTCTACATGCTACTATTATACGCTATGTATTTAGTGATCTAATGACCAGCCTTAATCGAAAGTGCTCTCTCACTTATTGAGAGGGGTTATTAACTATAGGGGCTTGCGCCTATAGGAAACCTAGTACAAGATCTAAAGTCCTCACAAATGAGAGTGAAATCTCTGGGTAGTGTCTTATCTACTATTTCATCTGCCTTCTAAAATTACATCGACACTCAAATCATACTCTCTTCAATTCAATATTATTGAGAGGTTGGTGGCAAATTTTTGGAGCCCGCAGATTTCTGGCAACTCCGTTGGGACATGATTCTCTTTCCATTTTCGGCTAGTCATATATGTACTATAGTAGTAATAAAATTTTTGAAAATTCAAAACAATGAAATGGTAATTTAAGTGTGTAATAAATTCAATATGAGGCTCTATATAGAATGAATCATTCCATAGAGTATATCTTTATTACACCATTATTTTGTTATGTAGTACCTTTGCATCTTGAAAGTATGAGGTGAAATAATAATTGCTAATTATTAATCCCCATCTTTCACTTTTGCAGAATGGATCTACAAAGCACTCCTTTCACTGTTTCGTGGTAACATTTTGCCAAATGCCATCATCAACAGAGAGTTGAGTTACAATTCAATTTTGTAGCTTGAATTTCACCTATCGTGTTGCAACTCCGGTACCCATGGTACAGTACATTAGGAGGTCATCTTTGGAAGGCCTCAAGTTACTAAAGCTCCTTAGCCAGTGCATCAACTAGTTCGACCAACTATGTCGAGTTCTCCCCGAGAACTTGATTTTAAAAGGTCAATGAAGCTCTGATGAAAAGAATCATTAGTGGGCAAATTGTATCTTTAATGCCTCATGGTACAGCTGCTACACTGATTGAACCTTTTGTACCCAAAAAGCATGATCGTGAAGCTTCCTCATTAGGGAAAAAATTAACCAAAAGATATAGAAGAAGGAGAACAATGAGCTGAGGGCTTAGTAGATCCCTTTTGAATGACCTAGAGAACAAGTGATATTACCGCCAGAAGCGACTATCCATACCCACAATAACTTTGACAACCTAAAGTGGGTAAAAAGGAATAGCTCTAATGGTGAAGTAAAGCAATCTTTCTAGAAGAATAAACCACATCAAGCTCTACCACCATAAAGAACACAGCGTGAAATATTGTTTATAAAGGTACATAAAGTTCTCAAAGTATTCAAGGACAAAGGCCTAATGAAAAGAAGATTTCAGAGGCCTATGGTGATGGAAAATACAGAAGCTCCACCAAGAAGTTGTCATACCTTTTGGTAACTAGCCATCAAGCCCAGTCTGCTTTGCATGGTGAGCATCAGAGCGTGGAACTTGGACCGTGTGTCCAAGAATCCACTGCTGAAAGGTCCCAGCAAAAGGGTAAATAGATATGGAGGCCAAGGCCCATAATGAAATTTTGAATAATGGAAGAGGTGTGATATATGATACATATACTCAGAAATTCACCTCAAAAATAATTCATCAGAAGTGGATACCCAAAAGAAAAGATATCATTGATGAAAGACATGATGGTCGACACCCTAGAGAATCATCTAGGGGATCCCATCATCGATCAAGTTCAACCCCATAAGAGAAGGTTGACTTTGATCGCAGTCCTTTAATAGAAGAAGTATTTATTCTGCACATTAAACCAGAGATCCACTGGAAATGTCGATCAGAAATTCATGTGTAAGAAGAAAATAATGAAGAGGACACTGTGGAAGTGGAAGTTATCTATATGGTCAGTGATATAGATGAACTTTCCGCTCAGCACCATCAGCAACAACATGAATCCAAGGAATCTGAACCTGAATTTGACATTTATGAAGAAGAGTCTTCACAGAAGCAAATAAAGGATGGATCTTCGATCTTTGCTGAAGATGAAGAAGAAGAAGACCAAAATGAGAAAGATATCATGGGTGTCGAAGCTATCTATATAGTTAAAATAGGAAATGATCAGCCTGGTACACGCTTTTATAATCAACATCATCATTCATCCCTATCAATAGCTATCCCTACAAATGCACAAGGAGAAAGACAGTCAAGTTCTTCCCTTGAAAATAAGCAAGGAGTAGAACAACAACAAAAAGTAGAAGAAGAGGAAGAGCCTGTACTGATTGACGTCATGGCGCTAGCTAGAGAGCAAAGAGAAATGCAGCGTCAAATGGAGGTCAAAGATAAGGAGATTGCACAGCTTGGTACCACAATGAATGTTATGATGGTACAAATGAATATCATGATAGAGATTTGCAGAGGAATATCACATCAAGTGTAGCACCTATTTTTTCTGCTAATCAACATGCATCTAATAATAGAACTTATATACCACCAGCCACTATGCTACCTCAAGCTCCTGCAGTACATGCTACACATGAAGCGAGGAATGAAGTTAACTCACTACCTCTCTAGCCAACAATTCAAAATTTGGCTAGCACTAGAATAATACTTGTTCATTTAGAAATAATAATCAATGAAAGATAAAGAGTCATAGCCTTGAAGCGGTAGGTGAGTAAGGGTCACCCTTACCCAGCTGAATATGACCAAGTGTCATACCCAAATGGTTACTTAGTGCTAAAATTCAATACTTTTAGAGGGCCTGGTAATCCAAAGTAACATTTAACCCAATTTAAAGCTACTTGTGGTAACATAGGAGGGAATGATGCACTATTTTTTTTATCAATTCATCAGTAGCGACCTCAACCTCTTTTGAATGGTATGTAGAATTTTCAAATGATTCAGTTCAAATATTTACTGAATTAGAGACTATATTTGTGAAGAGGTTCGCCAGTGCAATAGAGAAAATCACCATCGCTAACCTTGCCTTGCTAAAAAGGAGGAAAGATGAGTCAGTGACAAAATTCATAAGTCGTTGGAGAAACCTAAGTATGAAGTGTGAGCAATAATTAGAAAAGAATATGCAATCCAATTGCTAATGAGAAATATGGATGATAAAATGACACCATTTCTATGCATGACATCGATTGCAACATTCCATGACTTGCTCGATAGGGTGGCTAAATTTGAAAAGCTGAATCTCCCTAAGTCTGAAGTCTTTGTAGATAAAGCGAAGAGAAACAAATCTTTAGACTCAAGAAGAAATGAAATCTATGCTACTTTATTTAGCTCAAATGGCAAAAAATGAGTAATATATAATGTGGATAATGAAAATAGCGATGTACAATGATGATAAGGGAAAGAAGCTTGCTTATTCTAATCTACAGCCAAAATTGGTATTATGAGGTAATGACAAACCTCAGACTTTTTCAAATAGTGAGGAGCATCCAAAATAAGCAACAAGAGATGATGAACGAATGCAGCCATCTTTTAAGGAAAAGATAAATAAAGAATATTCCTTTAGAAGGGACAGTGTGGCTAAATTATTTCAGCAAACAGTCAAAGCTAGTCTACAGTTACTAGAAATTAAAAGGCCTGAAGAAGCTAATCAAGTCAAAAATCCAAATTATTTTCCCTATCATCGGATGATCAGTCATCTTATCGAAGATTGTTATATCTTTAAAGATTGGCTAGAAAGGAAGTATCAACGGTGAATTTACACTATCTGATAGTGTTCTAGTCAACCCTAAAAGATAATCTACAAGAATGATTACGTCCGCTTTCGTATCATCCATCAAAGACAAAAAGAAGGAGAAATCAGCTCAGACTGAAAAATGGAAAACAGTAATCTCCAAAAAGATCATAAAAATGCTGAAGTAGCTAAAAGGCGTCCCTAGTGTTAAGTGAAAGTAACCACTTAAACCTATATTGGACTTAAGAGAGATGTCTAAACCAAGTATTTGGGTTTCTCAATGATATTCTGATAAAGCTACTTCATCACAACATGAGAAGCAGTCTACTAAATGCAGGCCTCATAAATCAAAGAAGTTGGCTAAGAAAAGAATATCAAGAAGAGAACTACAACTCAAAAGATCATTAATAATTTAGAAGAGTATCACCAGCCGGCAAGACAGCCATTTAGGCTTGCAGACTTCATGCCTAAACTTTGCATTGCTGAATCAAATGAAGAAGATAATGGTGAATCTTATCCAGTAGAGACATACCGAATCATATGCAGGATGTCAAATGTTCTTCGACATTAGTTACTCCAAATGACAAGGGAAGTTAGACAGACTCGACCAACCTGTCAAAATTTTTATCAGGAAAGCAAGAAGAGCCTGAGAAACTAACATCTTAATTTTATTTCATGACTCAACAAGATAATAACAGTTTAGATGAAGATCTATATTTTTTCGACGGAGAAGAGTCAGACTCATCAATATCATCGCGTATGAAATGTTTGACGTTGAAAAATGAGTCTAGCCCTTTTGGCCAATCTTCCAGAATAAGAAAGGAACTTGAAGAAACTACCTCTTCAGATGAATTTGAGTAAGATAAGGTGATTCAAGTTCAGTTGAGAAGTGATAAAGTCTTACCACCTTCATCAAAGAAGGAAAATACAAATAAAGATAAAGATAAATAAATTAAAGTTAATGAGGATATCATTCTCAAAAAAATCCTAAGATAAAGCCTAAATTAAATGAGGAGATATATTATAATATTCTATCACATTTGAGAAAGATCTGTGCACAATTAAGTGTGTACGAGGCTCTTTTGATGTCAAAAGACCTCCAAAAAACTTTGATACAGGCTCTCAAAGATCCGGAGAGTTATGAAGCTTACTTTGTTGAAAAATACATGACTGAAGCATTGCAAACTCAAGATCTCCCAGTAATCACATTTTCTGAAGAAGATCTTATGTTGGGGATGGTGGATCATAACCGTCCTCTTTATGTTACTACAGAGAGTGATGACACCTCAATCAACCGAATATTGATTGATCCAAGTTTCTCTATAAATCTTATGAGTCTAAAGGTATTAAGAGGATTATCACTTGATATCTAACATCTCGAGAGAGACAAGTTGATGGCTCATGGTTTCAATGAAAAATGATAAAAAAACTCTGGGATCTTTTATTCTCCCATTCAAGTTCAAGGATTTAAATACCAAGTTTCATGTAATCGATGTTGATACATCATTTAGAGTTCTCTTGGGCCAACCGTGGCTGCATGAGTATGGCATGATCTCATCAACTATGCATCAGTGTATGAAGTAATTAAAAGAAGGAGAAGAATTCAAAATTCTTGGTAACCTACAACCATTCTTCATCAATAAAGTAAAGATTTATGAAGATGCAAAGTACTTCATCCTTAAAGAGCCTAAGCCAACAGAGCCTCTTGAAGTGATAACATCCACTTTAGGAACTAAAAATTAATTTTACAAAGTGAAAGAGCAGAAGCAAAGAGGAAGAAAGAAGATAATGTCGACTCTCCTTAAAGCACTTGATTCTGCACCTAAGTCAAGCAAATCAGTTCCTCATTTGATAAGTGATACAGAAGAAGGAGAAGATATTCCTATCAAACCTAAGGGAACTTATAAGCTTTCAAGAAAGATAGAGTATGAAATAAGTGATACCAATTCAGACTATGATCTTGAATCTGCTTATGAAAATAGAGTTCAAATGGTCACATGAAGAAGGATAGCTCTCTTGGTAGAGTCAGATGACTCACTCAAAATTATACCCATCTCTTAGCAGTGCTTCAAAGAAATCAGTTCACTGGAGGTTCATAATATTGAAGAATTGATAACATTCTATGTGTTGCCATTGAGCGAGAGTAGCAGAATATGAACTCTATTTTACAAATCTGAAGAGTTTCAGCCTCACAACTTTGATCAGCCTACTCAACATGAAAATTATGATGAGATAGTGCCAACATGAATACCAATATACTATTCATAAAAATTATGAAGAATGATGCATAAGCTTGGAATTCATATTAGGACTACTAAATATAGAACTCAAATCTTTAACAAGATGTGGAGCCAAATAAGTCCTCAAGCATCATGAAGAAGTGATAAGTTTATCACTAAAAGTATTGGGTTCATCCGCAAATCTCATCAAAATAGAGCATGTTATAATATAATAGAAGCTGAGATCGAGGCTAATAGTAATGAAGAAGATGATTCCCATAAAATTCTTCTTAAAAATGATGAAGAAGTAGAAGCCAAGCCCATACCTGAAGAACTCGAAGATGGTGGACAAATAGCTACTATGGATGAACTTAAAGAAATCAACCTAAGAGCGAAGCGATCCATCAACTTATGCCCTTGATGAGAAAGTTTAAGAGCTAAAAATGGTACTTTGTGAATTTAGGGATTGCTTTTCCTGGACATATTATGAAATGTCAAGCTTATCCCTTGATGTAATAGTTCATAAACTAGCTATTAAATCAGATGTGATGCCTATTAAACAAGATCCTAGGCAAATGAGATTAGAGATTGAAGAATAGGTAATTTCAAAAACTAAGAAGTTGATTGAAGCAAGCTTCATCCGGGAGGAGAAGTATGCAGATTGGATTGCCAACATTGTCCTAGTTAGGAAGAAGAATGGCCAAATACATTTATGCATTGACTTCTAGGACTTAAATAAAGCATTCCCAAAAGATGACTTTTCACTTCCAATATCAAAATTACTAGTGGACAACACTTCTAAGTATGACATGTTCTCATTCATGGATGGATCATCGGGATACAACCAAATCAAAATGGCACATGAAGATGAAAAACATACAACATTCAGAACACCTATTGGCATCTTTTGCTACACGGTCATGCCCTTTAGCTTAAAAAATGCTGGAGCTACATATTAAAGAGCCATGATGTGTATTTTTGATGACTTGATCCACCAAAAAGTGGAATGTTATGTCGATGATTTGGTGGTGAAGAGCTTGAATTGTGAAAATCACTTCGAAGACTTAAGAATTGCATTGGAGAGAATCAAGAAATATGATCTCAAGATGAATCCTGTAAATATCCATTCGGGGTATCCTCTGGAAAACTTCTAGGTACATTGTACATCACAGATGTATTGCAATCGATCCCGTTAAAATGAATGCAATTATGGATTGTGGAGATGCCTCCACCGAAGAGTTTATGTTAGCTTCATTCTTTACAAGGATAGCTCGCATTTATCCATCTATTCATATCAAATCTATCAGGATGCTGTCAACCATTTGCAAGGTTGATGAAGAAGGATGCTCTATTCAAATGAGACAAAGAGTGCCAAGAAGTCTTCAATAGCATTAAAATCTACTTGTTAAATTCACCAATCCTGATAACGCCTATTCTCGGGAAGCCCCTCATTCTATACACAACTGCATTAGAAGAGTCTCTTGGAGCATTATTGGCACAACACAATAAAGAAAGTAAAGAAAATGCTCTTTATTATATCAGTCAAAGATTGATTAGAGCAGAAATGAGATACTCTCCGATAGAGAAGCATTATTTAGTATTGATCTTTGCAATCCAAAAGCTTCATCATTATATATTATCTCACAAGATTACCCTCATCTCAAGGATTGATCCGCTAAAGTACTTGATGACAAGACCAATGTTGAGAGATTGCTTGGCAAGATGGGCAGTATTACTTTTACAATTTGATATCACATATGTTTCACAGAAAGCAGTGAAAGGAAAAGTCTTAGCATTTTCTACCGCATCCCCATCTGGACTCTTCTCTTAACAATAATTTTTCTGATGAGCAAATTATGCTCATTTATGAAAGTGAAAAAAATCACAAATTTGGGAAATGTACTTTGATGGAGCCTCATCGATCAAACAAGTTAAACCTCTAAAATTTACCAAGGGTAAGAGCAGGAATCGACATCATCTTCATAACACCAGAAGGAGGGATAATGAGACGATCATATGGATTGACCGAGCCAAGAACCAATAATGAAGTCGAGTATGAAGCATTAGTGGCAGGTCTTGAAGAAGCTATTTTCATAGACATTCAAAACTTACATACTTTCGGTGATTCTGAGCTTATTATAAATCAAGTGCTTAGAATCTATAAAATCAATA
The DNA here is from genome assembly GCA_021442155.1 of Cymbidium sinense. Lineage (NCBI taxonomy): Eukaryota > Viridiplantae > Streptophyta > Magnoliopsida > Asparagales > Orchidaceae > Cymbidium > Cymbidium sinense. The sequence continues at coordinate 122,991,550 of CM038218.1, forward strand.
AGCCTGAGTTAGCTTTTTATTACAAGTGAGTTCTTGAGCTTATGAAATAAATACCAAATATTACACTAACTCAAGTCTCTCGATCTGAGAATAGCAAAGCCGGCTACTTGGCAAAATTTATCTAAGGAAATGGCAAGCATGAATGGTGATTAAGTCATGATCGACATATTTACTCGATGAGTCTTAGATCCAATAAAGTATCAATCCCCGTAGATAGAGGGATTATCAAATCTGACATAATAGGATGCGACTCAGGTTGCTCCTCATACTCTTCAAAATTAACAAGAAGTTGTACCAAGAAGAGCTAAGAATGACATTGCCTCAGGAAAATAGTGTGAAGCCTTTATTGTAGAAGAGCCATATGATTGGAGGTAACCCTTCATCGACTACTTTAAAGAAGCTAAATTACCAAATAATAAATCACTGACACTCAAATCAAGAAGAGAATGTTATGCTATGCTTTCATCAACAACACTCTATACCATAGATCCTTTGAACATATGTGGCTATGATTCTTAGATACAAATGAAAGCACCTAGGACATTGTAATCAACCCTAGCTTGATCCTCCACAAGCATATCCATAGGTGGAGCATCCTGTGGAGGGGTTATTTGCTCACTGGAACCATTGACTTGCTTTCCCTTATCCTGAGGTGCTACCCTAGGAGGTAGAACTTGGCCACTACGTAGGTTTACCTCAGTGACTTCATATGGCGGGTTGGTGAAAAGTTTTACTTACTCATCGAGTATACTTTTAACTTCTCCTATAAGACCCTCAAAGTCGGTTGACTCCAAGTCAATCTCGATGGGTGAAACGATTGATTTAGAAAAGGAAAGTCTGATTTTGAATCATAAGAGAAAGGATCCAAATTATTTGTTCTATTATTATTATTTAGACTTGGAGAGCTTTCAATTAAAAGATCATTAATCCTATTAAAAGTAGAGAATATATAAATGGAATCTGCCTTCTTCATTAATTTCTTTATGGGTGGAGATACATGATAGAAATTAAGTAAAGCAAGTGGAGCAAAGGGTTTAATGCCCTCATCCACAAATAAAATATTTATGCTAGTAGAAGAAGAGCTAGATATAGTCATAGTAGCTGCAACAGTGGATGAAATGTTAGACTCTGGTGGTTGCTACTTGGCTATCTTGGGCAAGTGTGGATTGTTGCTGCTGCTGTTGAGCTCCCACCCTTCTAGAGTTGTGTTTGGCAACTAGCAAACCTTCCTTGATGTTGGAGGTTTGAGCTGCCTTAGGCACTTGCAAGGAAAGTTTCTTGATCTTAGAAACTATCCATTTAGAGGTTCAAGATAAGAACATTTCCCAACCTTCTTTTGCCTTGAGAGGATCACATGTATCCCTAAGGATTACTCTAATAGAACTAGATGGTTGTTCTAATAAGAAATTTTTAGGGATAATTATGGCACCAACTTATAGCTGCATTCAAGTCTATCCTTGAAACTAATGCAATCATATAAGGCATGGCCTAACATGCGGTGGTATAGGAAAAAGTTAGGATAATCACTCCTCCGTTCTCTTAGGCTCTGAAATCAAAATTCTTTATGAGATTTTTAAAGATTTTTCTAACTATCTCTCTCTTGAATAAATAAGGTTTATTTAATTTGTCCAGAAGAGTAGGTGGGTAGTAGCTACCATGAGGTGGGTACGAGTATCGTTACTATGCATACTACTATGGAGGCGGTGGAGGCAGCTCCTATGGTATCTATGGTGGCTGATATGATGGATGAGATGGTGGAAGAGGAGGTGGTAAAGGAGGTTGTTGAGCTTATGGTCTCTCAAATTGAACTCTGGTCAGTTATTTTCCCTTATCTAATGACACCACTATCTTAGCCTCTTCTCAAATGCTTTTTGTGGCTTGGACTTGAATGATTGGTCATGGAAAGGCAACTGTTTAACTTTCTATTATAGACTAGTTTCCTTGTTGGTTAATTTCTCAAAGATTTTGATTGTGAAGCCCTTGAGCATGAAGGCGACTAGGCCATGGATATTCTTGAGAATAATTTAAATGACATGTTGTTTGGACAGCTTTGGTTCACATTTTATGCTCAGGTTACACCACCTATGAATGTAATCAATAAGGGACTCATTGGGATTTTGTTTTACTACAATGAGGTCACCCACAGTTACCCTTTGCTAGGCTCCAACAAATATCTTAAGAAAGAGTTATTCCAACTCAATAAATGTCTTCACTGAACTGTTGGGCAGTTTGGCGAACCAATCAAATGCAACCCCTCATAGACTACTAACAAACAAGTGGAAGAGAAGTGTGTCGCTGCCACCGGTGTTGCAATAGCCAGTTCTGAAGTGTGCCATGTGAGATCGTGGGTTTCCAATGCCATCAAAACTCTTGAAGGGAGGTTGCACAAACCCCTTGGGGTATTGAACTACATCAAATTTCTCTGGGTAAGGTCTACCCTTTGGAATACATGAGCCACCCTAGGCTTACTCCAACGCTTCCTCACTTGTTTCTCCACCATGATGTCCTTCTCATGCATAGAGGTATTATCTACAACCTTCCTATGCAAACTACCACTATCCTGATCCACAAAAGAGGCGCTCCTAGGAGGCTCTAAGATAAGTAAAAGCTCGAGTCGATCAACCTCCATAGGATTGGGCTACGAAACTAGAACTTGGTTCTTGAGTGCTATAGTTACTACCAATAAATTCCCAACTCTCCTTTCCATTTTGTTAATATGCTCATCATTCTGCTTGAGTTGTTGAAGGATGTGCTAGGTCGAGTGAGAGGTGTCTCCTTCCTCAATCATAACACCTTCCTGACTTTGATCATCTTTATGGAGGGATCGTCGGGTATCGACCATATGAACTCCTGCTGAATCCTCTAATAAATCAACATCATCGAGGTTGAAGGATACCCTTCCTTCTTATTGATCTAAATGATTGCTCCTAAGAAGTTGCCTCTACTCGATGAAGTAGTTTTCTAGGATATCATCTAGTGAATGATCTCTTACTCTATCTGGCTTAACCGGTATAAACACATGTTGACTGTTGACTGTTGACTGTAAGATTGTGCTCATGTTTATCTACGCACCAGATACTACCTACTGATGGAGTGCTCTCCCTAGGGGGATCAACTACCATGGGGACTGCACTAGTATCCCCTACCTCCTCTGCTACTACTGATGGTTGTGATGGTGACACGACCACGACACTTTTGGGTCGCCACTCCCCCTCACCATGTTTGAAATGGGAGGTTGAATGAATGGGGGGGGGGGCTCACTTTGACTAGTGGAATAATTGGAGTGGGATCCTTAGGCCATTACCGGATCACCAATGAGGATGTTCTCTCCCCGGATATAAACTTCTGGACTTTGGCAGGGACTATGGAAGGAAGGACTTGGACAGGTGATGGTGGATGGGGAATGGAGCGGCGTGGTGGTGGAGATACCGACTACCTCTCCGCTAGAGCTCTCCTCCTACAGGTGATGGTGTCTGTCAATTATATACTATTGGTGTGATCAGCACGGGAAGCTCGCCGATCTGAAAAATTAATAAGAGCAGAGGCCACCGACTGTCTGGCATACATCCTCCTCCCCCTCTTTCCTGCTTTGATTGATACTCGAGCCTCGATGGGTTTCTCCCTATGAATCAAATCACTGACACTCCTAGGGATCAAGACCTTAAGTCAAATAATGTTCCAGACTCTAAGCATCCGCGAGCTCTGCCAACCTAGCGAAGAACTATCTTGAGACCATAGGGTTTCCACCTCTCCCTAACTGATACCTCAAACTGAGCTAATGGTGGAAGCAATGTAGCAATCCTCCTATAATCCTCCTCTCCATCTAAGGCTGAGAGGGGCTGGAACCTGCTACCACTCTGTGGTAAAATATTCCCACCTTCATCTATCCTTTTGAAGAGGATAAATGAAAACAGAAATATTCACCTTTTATTAAGATATCATGTAGATCCACAGATGTTCTTATTAGGGTGATCAGGTATGACATTGAGGAGAGTTATACTATCTATAAAGGAAGAAGTCACCACCCTACAACGGACCTAATCACCTAAATAAAGACTTCTAAGGACTATGGGTCTTCATATATATCAGAGATTCTTCCCCTACTTTACATGGAAAAGTAAAGTAGAGTTTATTTTAAACTGGGTTTGTTAAGTTCCTTATGGAGGTAAGCCCCTATAGTTAATTATATCTTAAGGAATGAGATTCCATAAGAATACTCTCGATTAAGATAAATGATCATTATCTCCAAAGATTTTGAAGGTTTGACTATCAATAAATTAGTTTATTTTGGAAGATCAATTGGGATCGATCAAGAGGAGGGAGTTCTTATCAAAGCCAAATGGAGGTGAGTAGGGGATGTTTAGGATACTAGGAAACCTAGTAAACATCCCAAACTATCCTACGGTTGGGCTTTATATTTTTAAAATTGAATTACTTAATTGAGTTGAATTTTTATTAGAAGTTTAGGGCTTAAAATTCCACAATACAAGGTTATGGAAATGCCTAAGAGGTGAGGATTTATTCTTATGGCCCATACAAGGGAGAAGCAACCTCGAAACCTAAATCTAAGGAGCTTTGGCGAGAGCTAAAAGTATGACCTAAATCTAAGGTAAAAATGGGAATATGTTTTACCTCCATAAGAGAGGATAAACCACTCGACTGTTGGACTTACAGCTGCCTAGGGGTGATCGCCAACTAATTCCTCCTACAATTTTAAATATATGTAGGCAAGTCTTATGCTTTATGCAAGATAGCTAGGCTATTGTTTAGACTAAGTTCTTAAACTCACTCCCTATGAGACTAGATAATGTAAGGGCATAAAAAATGACCTAGATCTAATGCAAAAATATATTATATTTTACTTTCATTTTTGGACAATCACTTGACTCGGGCTTATAGGATTCATATGCCTAATGCATGAGAAATAAGATTATGGGCCAAAATCAGCGAGAAAGGGGAGGTGTGTTTCCACCATGGCTATCAAAGGTCAAGCCAAGTCCTCTAGCAAAGGTGGAAGCTCTCCAATCAAGAGTGAAATAATATGTCTTTATGCATGATAATAGAAAAGAAATCTTCATCCAGCTAAGGAATTCCTAATTCTTTTATCTTAATTTTAACTTAGGCATTAAATGAGGTTATAAGTTGTTTATTTTTAATTTTGAGTTGATTAATTTGGTAGAATATTTATTTTTCTAAGAGCCTAATCATCATCCAGGTGATACATCAAAGCAAGAAAGAAACTAGAAAAATATGTCATTTCTAATGCACAAGCTAAACAAAACATCAAACATTTAATAAGCTAATGTAAAAGAATAAAAGGCCAAGTGTGGTCAGGCACCACAACACAAACTCAAAAAACAAATTGGGTAGCCAAGCTCTACCCTTATACAACCCAGATTATAAATAAATCAACAATAATTAAGCAAGGAATTCATGTTATGGGGGTCTTCATTCTTCATTACTTCTTTCTTCTTTCTTCTTTTTGGTTTCTTCTTTTGAATAAATCGAATGTCGATGCTCCAAATGCTTCACATGGTACATAAGACATAGTCTTATAACCAATGTTCATCTTAATCCCCCATAATAATCATTCCAAAATCCTAATTGCAAAATTACATGAAAAGGAAAAAAGTAAATCTAACTAAAACCTACAAAATAGAGATTAGCTAAACAAATCACACATTCCCAAGTATGTATATAAAAAATTGGACTTAGCACCTCACACATGGGTAACCAAGTCCACCTGGCCTATTTTGGATTATGCTTAAAAGCTACAGCACAACAAAATCAATTACATTTTATTAAAGTGCCCTTAAGCACAATCCCCTGCAGAAGATAATGATTAGACTAAATCATCCTATCATTCATTCTACACACATACACCCTAACATCCAGACTAAAACATCACATCACAAAATAAAAATAAACATCATACCATGCACCGTCCTAACGTAGGACTAAAAGTGATGACTTAGGCTAATGTGTGGGTTTTAAAAGGTTTGTGTGGTGTGCTTAGCTAGGCTTTAAGGTTTAGATTTTCTAAGTATGAAAATGTTCAACTTAGAGATGGTTTCAATTTAAGTTGTTTAGTTGATTTGGGTTAATTTTATTTGATGATTTGATTTGGTTTGAATGAACCTACTTAATTACTAAGTATTGTAAAGAGAGGAAAAGAGAAGAGAACTTCTCTTTCCTCCCTACCTTAAGTGATTTCTAAGGTAGATTCATTAATGATTTTATTTAGTAAATATTTTATTATGTATTTTAATTTATCCTAAGTTTATATTTTCTCTAAACAAACTATTAAAAAAGAAAGGCATTTTAAGATTAAGTAAAGTGAATTACTATCACAAAACACACAACATTTTATTTCTTTGCCACATGTGTATCATGCACATGAATGAATCCTAAGCATATCTATACATGCAATGCAAGTATTTAGCCCACCTAAATAATGAATGCTAAGAGAGGTTTCTTAAGGAAATTTGGAATATTTCATGTATGCATGATTTTGTTAAGTGGAAGTGAGTGATTCCTTTATCCATTTTTATATGCACATTTACAAGTATAAAAGACATAAGTGAGTATAGTGCCATTATTAGCACCAGGGGTGTAAGGTACAAGATCTACTTAGTGCTACTTAAATCCTCGCAACCCGGGATAGTCTAGACTAATATACCACTATTCTTAAATACATGTGCATGTATAAAAAGAAATGCATGGAAAGAGAATCATGCAAAAAGTTTATGTTTGTTTGTTTGATTTTTGGATGTTTAATTTATATGTGTGATGTGGAATTCCTTCTTGAGTCATGACATAGGAGTGTATAGGAATGGATTTCAAACAAGTGTTATGTCCTTTAAAATGGATTATGCACTTTGCAAATCCTATGCAATCCTATGTTAAGAAAGAGAGAGAAAATCACATAACACATTTTATATTATTCACATGCAAGCTCATAAGTACTTATAGATAGCATACTTTTCATTTATAATTTTTGGTTTATAAGTTTTGAAAATAGTTTTGGATTTAGTAGTGAAAATAGTCATTCATATCTTACTTTAGCCAAAACATGAAATTTGACATAAGAGAAACTTTTCATTTTAATTTTATTTTCAAAAGACATGAATGCATGATTTTTATATGACATATATTTATCATGCTAGGAAAGAAATAAAGTGATGTAAGCATATAATTTCATTCACTCTAATTAATTCTTAAAGACAATCTTATGAAGTAAGATCATTTAAGGAGATTCAAAAGTTGTTTAAAGAGACTTTCATTTTATTTTGAGTTTGATTTGAATTACAAAAGTGTGAAAAGGTTTGTTGGTCCTAACCCATTCCCACATGTGTATTATTTTAGTTTAATTTTTAGGTGATTAGATCAATTTTATGCTTTTGTTAGGTTAAGGTATCGATTAAGTTCATTAATTACCCCTTACCTATACCACTTTTAACATATTTAATCAAATAATTATGAGCAATGTATGACATAAAACCATAAGAAATTTAAATCAGCAATGCATCCTAGGAAAGAAAGGTACCTAATGCAATTGGCTCACAATTAATGATTAATTAAGTTAAATGGTTTAATTTAAGTACTTTCATAACCCTTCCCACGCATATGAGTTAGGTATGATTTTCTTAAGTTACTTAGGTTATTGAACACCTAAGCATCAACCCAAGAAGGATTGATTAAGTTCTGAAATATTTTGAAAATTTTATCAAGTTAATTAAGTAGGTCATTAGTGGATTATCCCTTAATTAAATTTTGATTAATGAATGAAAGGGGTTTAGGGAATGGCTAAGGGAAAATACCCCAAACCCATTCCATAAACCTCCTCTTCACTTAAACAAAGTTTAATTAACTTAATTATAGAATTAAACCATTGTTCACATGCTTAAGTAAGCTTAATTACATTAAGAGAGTGATTAGAGGTTCATTAATTAATTTCCCTTATTAAGTCATTAATAAATTCCAAGAAAATTAGGGGAGGCAGAAGTCATACCACTAAAAATTCTTGAGAAGTTTGGAATTAATTAATGAAGTCATTAGGGCATAAATAGGGTTATTATATTTTTAAATAAACCCTAATTAAGGAAAATCTACTAGTCAAATTTAATTAAAAACAATTTTATTAGATTTACCTCTAAATTATCTTTAAGATGACTATGAGTTTGTATTTTTTGGATTTTTCTACAATTAGTTATGAATTTAGGACATTTCAATTGATTTAAGTGATTTTTATGAATTCTGTTAATTAATTTTATTAAAATAAATCATTTGACACTCAAAATTTAATATCTTTTAATTCAAAAATTATTTTTAAATGAAATTTTTATTGAAAGTGTATTTTAACATCAATCTTAATCTCTAAAACTTCAACTTAATCTCACATATATTTTTGGTTTAATTAATGAAATCTGATTTTTACTAAAACTTAAATTAAGCTCAAAATATTCAATGAAAACTTCAGCGAGCCCTTGTTTGTAATTTTTCATTAAGTATTTTATTTTCTATGAATTTTTGAAGTTTTAGGTGATTTAAAGTAATTTTTTAAATCAGAAATTCAATTTTCCTACTTGACATAGTCGGCATACCATATGGCGGCGTAACCGGCGATTGGATGGCGGTGTTACACGCGCCGCGTGCCATGTAGCGGAGGTCGCATAAGCGGGATGGGAAGTCTACTCGGCGTTGGCGCGACACACAGTTTCATCTAGACCATCTGATCACTAATCGGACGGTCCAAATCGGATCAAGCAATCCAAAGGACTGGATTGCACGATCCCGCGTGATCCGAGCCATCCGATCTCGTGAACCACAGGATCGGATGGCGGCTGCTACTCGCCCATAGTGAACAATAAAATCAAGGGGTATTTTTAGAAAAAAGTGAATTCTAAGTGAAAACTTGTCCAAATGGACTCATTTTCACATCGATTCGCACCAAAAAAATTTTATTTTCTAATTGGGATGATTTAAAGTATAAAATGCAGGATTATCTAGGGTATATTCCTAAAAATCACACAAAAAATTATCACAAATAAAGGATCCTAAGGCCGGCTATGGTTTTTGAATGTTACCTCATCAGGGATGATTTTCGACGATGATGATGGCTCAAGCATGCTATTGAACAATGGAAGAGGCCTTGGAATGAGCTTCGATATTTGCCTTCATGTTGAAATAAATTTTTCTCCGATGATCATCATTTTCTCACTAAAATCCACTTAGTGTTGAAGTATTTCTCTCCAAAATGAAGAGGGGGTGATTGCCAATGGGTTTGGGAGCTCTAAGAGAGGGAGTATGAGAGGAATGGGTGAATGCTTCAGCCTCCAATTCCTTGGAATGAAAAGTGAATGAAAATCTCTCTTTTCTTTAAATTTTTGGCTCCAAACTCATGTCAATTGGCTTGAGGTGGTTGGGAATGAAAGAGTATCATCCTAGGTGGCTCACTTGGGTTGGCTAAGGCATGAAAAGTGGCTTCCATGAAGGACAAATTGGTGTCTTAGCCAAGGGGAGGTGAGAGTCCTTCATGCCAAGTGTTACAATGGGAGAGGTGAGGTTATTTCATCTCCCCATGAGTCATGGCTGCCCCAACCACTCCTTGGGTCAGAAAATTAGTGTCCTTAGTGCCTATATGGACCAATGGATGAGTGTCAAATGGCCAAGGAAGAGAAATGACCACTTGTAAAAGTTTTTTTTCTCATTGTATGCCCTTGACCCAAGAGCAACATAGTCATTTGGAATTGAATTTAATTTAAATAGATTTGAAATGAGTCAAAAGTAAGTTAGACCAAATTTTATATCATTTGGAGTTCATTTGATTTAATTTCGGTCAATTTGACCCATTTGGGTCAAATCGGGTCAAAATGGGTTAGGTTGACCAATTAGTCAAATTGGGTCAAACTAATAGTTGGGTCAAGTTCAAATGACTATTTGGAGTATAATGGTTTAATTGGTTTCAATTAATTTTATTTAATTTGTGAATTTGATTTTTAGTCTTTGAAATTTGGGCTAAGTTGATCAATTTGAACCAATTGATCAAATTGGTCTGAAGCATGGCTTAGTTTAGGTTTGGTTGATCATTTGGAATATATTTTATGCTTTGGTTTCAATTAAATTTGGTTTAGTTTAATTTCAAGTTGATTTGACCTTTTAGGTCAAGTTGGGTTCATGGTCAATTGGGCTAGGTTGGGTCTAGTTGGCCAATTAGTCAAATTGGGTTTAATAGAGGCTTTGGTTAAGTTCAATAATCAATTTAGAGTGAACTTGAGCCATTAGTTGCAATCAATTTGGTTTAGGTTGCAATTTGGCTAGTTTGGGTTCATGTGGGTTAAAGGGTTGACTTGGTCAACGGGCTAGGTTGACTTGGTTTGGCCCAATTCATGACAATTGTTTAACCTATGATGATCAACAAACATGACATAAAGTTTGGATTAGCTTAATTCACTTTGATTTGAATTGAATTGGATTTTGATTCGTGTAGGTCAAATTGGCCACTTTGGGTCAAGTGAGCCAATTGGGTTTAGTTGGCTTGATCAAGGCTAGATTCAAGTTTGGTTGAACTCATATATAGATTTATGATTGAAATATAAATCCATTTTTAAGAGATTTGAAGTCAAATGAGTTGATTCATTTGACAATTTCAAGTCAAAATGGTGAATATTAGTTTGACCTAGGTTAGCTTGATTTTGATTTGATGATTGAAGTTTGTGTTTATATTTGGATTAATGATTGAAAAATTGATTGAATCATGAAGAAAAAATTCAAGGGTTTTGCTTGATTTGAGTTTGATTTGGCTAAGTTCAAGAATTTGACTTGAAAGGCTTAGGTTGGATTTTGGTTGAATTTGAGTTTGAGTTTGGTTTTGGATATTTAAATTTATATTTCATTTATATTTGTGAATATAAATGGGTTATGAGAAAATTTCATGAATTAGAAGTGATTTAAACTTGATTTGGTCTAAGTCCTTAAGAGGGAATCAAAGGCTTTAGGAAATATTTTGAACTTGGAATTTCAATTTTGGATTTAGTTTGATTGATTTGAATTTATATTTCATTTATATATGTGAATATAAATGAGAATATAAATGGGCTGTGAGAAAATTTCATGAATTTTAATTGATTTAGATTTGATTTGAGCTAAGTCCATAAGATAGAATCAAAGGAAATATTTTTGGAATTTGAATTTGGTTATGGATTTCAATTATTTGGAATGGATTCATGATTTGAGAAAATCCATTGAAATTGGTTCAAGGTTTGATTTGGAGTTGAAGTTTATATGAGTTTCGAGTTTGTCTTGAAAGAAGGAAGTGAGGATTTGGTTCAGGCTATAGGGTAGGCAAATTTTCTTAACACCCCTAAGGCATGACCCATCCTATGGCTAACTCTTCTAACTCTCTAGGGTTAGGTTAAGTGTTCACCTAATCACTAGAAGTGTCGTAAGATTAAGGAATTCTTAATGTCTAAGAGGAATCCTATTTCTAAGAGGGAGGATTTGAGAGCTCTTTCTAAAATGAGGTCAACAAAGGGCACCCAATATGTGTGGTGTGACTAGCAGGGTACACCGTACATATTGGTGTTGACCGAGATGATCAACAATGTCGAATGTCCACAAGCACTAATAGAAATGATCTACTCCCAAACCAAAGGTGTAGAAGAAATCAAGAGCTTAGTGTATTTGACTCTGCTCATGTCAGAGACATAAAAGAGTGGAGAAATCTACTAGGGATTGAGTATGTGAACCATCCACTAAGGGAAAAGGTTCAAGTCATCCGCTAAGAGATGAGAGGTTTGATTTGATTTGAGTCTTGCTAAATTGATTTGATTTGTTTAATTTATTTTGATTATTTTGATTTGATTGACTCCACTGGGGGAGAATTTATTTGATTTTTTAATTTATTTTGATTATTTTGATTTGATTGACTCCACTTAGGGAGAATTGATTAGATTTATTTTGTTGAATTTATTTATTGTTTGATTCCAGTGAGGGAGAAGGGTTGAATTTGTTTCAGATTTTTAGAATTTGGAGATTTTGAGATAGATCATGTTTGTTTATGGGGGGTTGTACTGAGTATGGGCCATGGTGGCCTTGATCTAGCTCGGATTCACCAATCCAAAGAGGTAGTCCAAAGTAGGGCTAGCCAACCAAAGGAATGCCTTTCAGTGTACAACAGTTGTACTAGGAAGAAAGCATAATTGTTGACCTCACTTTTATAATGAGCTCTCAACCTCTCCATCTTAGACATAGGACACCTCTTAGACTTTAAGAATTCCTTAGTCTTAAGACACATCTAGTGATTAGGTGGACATTCTACCTAGCCCTAGAGACTTAGAAGAGTTATCCATAGGAATAAGTCATGCCTTAGGGGTGTTGCGAAAATTTACCTACCCTTAGCTTGAACCATTCCTCACCTTCCTTCCTTCAAGTCAAACTCCAAATCCAAAATCTTTTCTATGCCTTTAATTTCCTTCTTAAGGACTTAGCCAAGATCAAATTCAAACCAATTCAAACTCATGAGATTTTCTCATAATTCATATTCACATATATAAATGAAATATAAATTTAAACCAATCAAACTAAACTCAAAATTCAAAATCAAATCATGAAATTTTCGTAGTCCTTTAAATTTGCCTTCATGGACTTAGCCAAAATCAAATCTAGATCAATTTAAATTCATGGAATTTTCTCATAACTCATTTATATTCACATATATAAATGAAATATAAATACAAATCAATCAAACCAAATTCAAAAATCCAAATTCAAAAATTCCATATGTTTTCTTAGTTCCTTAATTTTCTTTTAAGGACTTAGCCTAGATCATGAGCAAATCACTTCAAATCCTTAAAATTTTCTCATAACCCATTTATATTCTCATTTATATTCACATATATAAATGAAATATAAATTCAAACAATCAAAACCAATTCCAAAAATCAAACTTAAATCCATTCAAAATCCAACCTAAGCCTTTCAAGTCAAAATCATGAACTTAGCCAAATCAACTTCAAATTAAGCCAAACTCTTGATTTTCCTTCATGATTCAATCAACCCACAATCATGAATCCAAATATAAATACAAACTTCAACCACTAAGCCAAAACTCAATTCAAAAATCAAACCCCAAATTCGTTCATGTTCTTCATTTGAATATGAAATTGTCAAATGAATCAAAACTCATTTGACTTCAAATCACTTACAAATGGATTAATATTTCAATCATAAGTCCATATACAAGTTCAATCAAACTCAAATATAGCTTTGACCAAACCATTTGACCTACTTAGGCTCACAACCCAAAGTGACCTAAAGTACCTTTATGAGCCAAATTATAATCCTAACCAAATTGGATTGAATCAAACTTACATATGCCTCTCATCATGATCAACAATCACCATGAGATGATCAACAATCACCATGAGATGATCAATCAATCAAATTGGGTCAAACTAAGTCAAACCTAAGGGTTGACCAAGTCAACACTTAGCCAAAATGAAACCTAACATAGCCAAAATCCACCATAGGCCAAATTAATTGAAACCAATGATCTAAGTTCATTCATGAACTATGTTTGAACTTGACCAAGTCAACATTTGAGCCTAACCTAACCCAATTGGCCACTTGACCTAAAAAGTCAAAATGTGTCAAAACTTGATCTAAGCTAAATTAATTGAAACCAATGGGCAAGTTCATTCCAAATCACTTGTTGAACTTGACCAAAGCCTCAATTGGCCAGACTAACCTATTGACTTTGAACCCAACTTGGCCTAAAGGGTCATGTTGAGCCAAATTCAAACTTAACCAAAATTGATTGGAAATAAAGATACCAATCCACTTCATATGACTAACCAAACCTAAACATACCCATGACCTAGCTCAAATAGGTCAAATGGGTCAAAATTGGTCAACTTGACTCATTTGACCTAAATGAAGTCATATGAACCAAATTCAAACCTAAACCAAATTGAATCAAACCAAAGCTACCAAAATTTTTCAAATGGTCATATGAACTTGACCCAACCCTTGGTTTGACCCAATTTGACCAATTGGTCAACTTGACCCAAGTTGACCCATTTTGACCTAAATGGATCAACATGAGCCAAACCATATCAAATGAACTCCAAATCCAATGAAACTTAGCGATACTTATTTTCTCAACATACCTAACATATCCAAATTTAAAAATCAACCAAATGACCATTCTACTACTAGGTCATAGAATAATTTTTGGTCAAATCCATGAGAAATTTTGTCAAATCCTCTTCATACCTACTTAATACCTTAGGTCAAGTAAACTCATGGAGGGTGGTGCACCCAACCCAATGGGTTTGGGTCAGCCCAACCTGACTAAGGATAAAATTGAGCATATGGCTCAAATTGGCCATATGGAAAACCTTCTTCCACTTGTTGTGAAGCATATGGGAGGTTACCACTCCACTCTCTGGCCTAAACCGACCATATGCAAGCTTCTAATAGACCAAACAACCCATTTCCTAAGGTCAATTGGATCCAAATGGAAAGTTAAGCTTCGGTCCTCTAATTGTCATAGGGGGAGATATACTCACCCTAATTTCACTTGAATCCAATAGAGGCTAAGCTTCCTAGAAGGAATTTGAATTGGCCATTCTTAGTTTTCCTCAAGTGAAAGCAAGGGAGCTCCATTGATTTGCAAAGTTTCTCCACACACCAAATCAAGTCAATTCTCTTTGCATACTCCCTTAGGGGACTAAGTCGAGCTTTCTTAAGCTCTCTCTCAAGTTCCAAAGGCAAGGGGAGATCTAATTCCATCAAATCTGCAAGGAAGCTAAGGAGGGGTTGGACCATAGAGCTATCCACTTAACCTCAAGAGCTAATACTTTCACCACAACTTCATCTCAATCAAACGAAGCTACTCCAAGGGAATCGAGCACCGGTGATCACCTCCGATGAGGTTAGACATTTTCTGATCACTAAACTCAATGTGTGTTGGTCCTTTATGAAAGAAATTTTAATGGCATGAGAATTGAATCGTTAGATGTAATTGCCATTAGGGTTAGATGGTGTGTGCAAAGTTGCATCCCAATCCTAGCTCAATCGAGCTCAAATCAAAGCCAAGAACATGGACAGTCCCCATGGATCACAAGCTTTGGCAGGGATAGATCTCTAGCCATCCATCTGTGCATTTTGGATGGACAGCCAAGATTAAACGCACATTTTATATCCTATTTCATCCCTCTGAACCGCGGGTTAATTCCTGGTCGTTCGATCCTTAATAGAATGGCGGATACCAAACCATGTAGCACCGCCGCCACGTGACGCTACGACAAGATGTTTAAGTGTTCACTCATTGATTGACGCGTGTAAAGTGCATCTGAGTCATTACCCGTGTGTCACGCATTGGATTAAAAGAATTAATTAAGGTTTATTTAATTCTAATTAATCCTCTAAACTTTAAATATCCATATCTCTCTGAAGAAAATTCATAAAAATATGAGGTGAATTTTCACTAAAAATATGAGGTGAATTTCCAAATTTCCACTAAAAGATAATTAATTAGGGAGTAATTAGAAAATTAGTTTAAATAGATTTTGAATTGTATATTTCTCTGATTTTAACTTTTATTAGAAATCTTAATTTTCTAATTACTCCCTAATTAATCCACTGATTAATCTCAGACTTCTTGGGTATATTTTGGGGGATGATTTCTACCTCTCCTAATTTTCTTGGGATTTATTAGTGGCTTAATTGAGGGAATTTCTAATTAATTTCCTAATTACCCCTTTATGTAATTAAGAATAATTAAGGGTTTGATTAGTGTTTTAATCCCTTATTGAAGTTGATTAAGTTTAATCCAGTGAATAGGAGGTTTAGGGAATAATTTTGGGGCATTTCCCCTAAGTTATTCCCTAAACCCCCATTTTCTTTCTTAATCCCCTTTTAATTGAGGACTAATTCATTAATTACCCTCTTAATTAATTTCTTAAAATTCTAAAACTTTCCAGGACTTAATTAATCTACTTGGGGTAGATGCTTAGGTGTTCAAGAGCCTAAGTTCAATTAAGAAAATCAAAAGTCAACTCATATGTGTAAGGGGTGTTTTGAAATTACTTAAGTTAAACCCCTTAGTTTAATTAATCATTAATCATAAGCCAAATTACATTAGGCCTTTTTCTTAGGTGCATTGAAAATTTAAATTTCTTCTGAGATTTTATGTCATCTCATTGGCTCATAATTACTTCATTAACTATGCTAAGGTGGTGTAGATAAGGGATAATTAACATGTTTAATTCATACCCTAACCTAATCAAAGTATAAAATCAATATAATCATCTAAAAATTAATAAAAAAGTCAAACACATGTGGGAATGGGTTAGGAACAGCAAAATAAACTCACATTTTCAAAATTAAATCAAATTCAAAATTAAACAAAAATCATACTAAATGAACTTTGATTTACTTTAAGGTTTTTTATTTCATAAGATTGTCTTTCGAATTTAATTGAAGTGAATGTGTTTACATGATTTCATTACTTTAGTTCTTCCCCAACATGCTAAATATGTGTGTTATATGGTTTCATGCATCCATGTTTTTCAAAAATCAAATTTAAAATAAAAATACTTCCTTTATGTCAAATTGCATGTGTTGGCTAAAGTAAGAATATGAGTGGCTACTATCACTATTAAATTCAAATTATTTTCAAAACATATGAATTAATTATCAAAAGTGAAAGTGTGTTACTTATATCTTACTTATAAGTTTACATGTGAGTAAAATACAAGGATGTGCTTATTGTAGGTTCTCCTTCCCTTCGCTTTAGTATAGCTTTGAATAAGATTTGGGAAGGTGTATGGTTCATTTGAAAAGAACCTAACACTTGCCTAATTCCATATTATATTCATTCCTATACTATCCCTTAAGAAGGATATTTATGCTTGCACATATAAATTATATAAACAAAAATAAATCAACCAATACAAATTTTGCATTCTCTCTTTTCCATTCATTTCTTTTGTACACATGCTTGTATTTAAGGAAAGTGGTATATTAGTATGAAAAACCCTGAGGATGCGAGGCTTTAAGTAGCCCTAAGTAGGTCTTTTACCTTACATCTCTTGTTAACAATGGTGTCATACTTACTTATGCCTTTCATACATTCATATGTGCATGTGAAAGTTGGATAAGAAACTCCTTTTCTACTTAATGAAAATCATGCATCATAAACTTTCAAATTCTCTAAATGAATTGCTTAGCATGTATCACAAAGTGTGTTAAACATCCCCATTTGTATATATAGATATGTTTAGGAGTCATTCATATGCATGCTATACATGTTGGAAAAGAAGTGAAGTGATGTATGTTTTGTGAATTTAGTTCATTTTACTTAATCTTAAAATACCTTTCTTTTTTGAATAGGTTTGTTTAGAGCTCATATAAACTTTGAATTAATTAAAATAGTTTATCAAAATATTCACTAAACAAAACTAAAAATATGAATCCACTTTAGAAATTACTTAGGTTAGAAAGGAAAGAGAAGTTATCTTCTCTTTCCCTCTCTTTATAACTTAGTAATTAATTGTAGGATTCACTTTAACCTAATCAAAATATAAAATAAAATCAATCCAAAATAATTAAATCACTTAAACGAAACCCTCCTCTAAGTTGAACATGCTTCACACATAGGAAATTCTAACTTAAAGCCAAAGCTAAGCATACCACACAAACCTCCAAAGCACACACATTAGGCTAAGTCACTACTTCTGGCTTTAGGTTAAGGCGGTGCATGGTTTGATTTCTAATATATGTTTTAGTCTGGATGTTGGGATGTATGTGCATAGAATGAATGGTAGGGTGATCTTAGTCTAACCATTGTCATCTGCAGGAGATTGTGCTTAAGGGGTGCTATAATAAATAAAAATATATATAAATACTTTTATTGTGCATGTGCTTATACCCCTAAGCATAATCTAATAGGCTAAGTGAACTTAATCACCCATGTGTGGGGTGATAAGCCCAATATACATGGGATTTGGTGGTTTGTTTAGCTAACCTTCATTTTGTAGGTGTTAGCTAGATTTACTTTTTCTTTTCATGTAAATTTTGCAATTAGAATTTTGGATGTTATGGGGATTAGGATGAACATTAGTCATAAGATATCATCTTATGCACCATGTGAAGCCTTTGGAGCATCCACCTTCCAACCATCCAAAAGAAAGAACCAAAGAAGAAAGAAGATAAGAAGAAGAATGAAGAAATGAAGCTTGAAGACCCCCATAATAAAGAATTATTTGCTTAATTTTATTTAATTCATTTGTAATCTAGGTTGTATAAGGGTAGAGCTCGGCAACCCAATTTATTTTTAGGTTTATGCGGTGGTACCGACCATAATGGCTTCTTATTCTTTTTTGATTGGCTTTATAAATTAATTGACTATTTGTTTAGCTTATACATTAAGTGGCATCATTTTCCTAGTTTCTTTCTTGCTTTATGTATGGCCTGTATATGGATTAGGCTCTTAGGGAAAAATAAATCTTTTACCAAATTTAAAAATTAAAAATTAAAAAATAAAGAACTCATAACGTCACCTAAAGCTTAGGCTAAAAATCAAGATAAAAGAATTAGTAACCCATTAGCTAGATGAGTTCTTATTTTATAATATCATGCACAAATGCATATTATTTTCACTCTTGATTGGAGGGCTTCCACCTTTTCCAGAGAAATTTGGCTTGACCTTTAAGAGCCATGGTGGAAACACACCTCCTCCCTCCTCGCTGATTTTGGCCAATAATCTCATTTCTCATGCATTAGGCATATAAATCCTATTAGCCTGAGTCGAAATGATTGTCCAAAAATAAAAATAAAAAGAAATATGAATTACATTAGACTTAGGTCATTTGAAGTATACCCTTACATGATCTAGTCTCTTTAGGGAATGAGTTTAAGGACTTAGTCACTTTATAAATAAATAATAACCTAGTTATCTTGCATAAAGCATATGACTTGCCTATATGTATTTAAAATTGTAAGAGGAGTTAGTTAGCGGCCACCCCTGGTAGTTGTAAATCTAAGCAGTCAGGTGGTTAGTCCTCTCTTGTGGTGGCTAACTAAATACCCATTTTTACCTTAGATTTAGGTTATGCTTTCAGCCCTCACGAAAGCTCCCTAGATTTAGGTTCTGAGGTTGCTTCTCCCCTTTATGGGCCATAAGCATAAATCCTCACCTCTTAGGCATTTCCTTAATCTTGTGTTATGGAATCATAAGTCCTAAATTTTCAATGAATAATTCAACTAAACATATTAAATCAATTTCAAAGATGTAAAGCCCAATCATATGATAGTTTGAGATGTTTGCTAAGTTTTCTAGCATCGTGAACATCTCCTACTTATCTTCCTTTGGCTTTGATAATAACTCCCCCATCTTTGATCTTTCTAAAATAAGTTAATTGATTGATAGTCCTACCTATTGAAATCTTTGGAGATAATGATCATTTACCTTAATCGAGAGTATTTCTAATGGATCTCATTCCTTAGGATGTAATCAACTATGGAGGCTTGTCCTTGTAGGGAACTTAACAAACCTAATTTAAAATAAACCTTACTTACTTTTCCATATAAAATAGAATCTTTGGTATATATGCATACCCATTGTCCTTAGGAGTCATTGTTGAGATGATTAGGTCCATTGTAGGGTGGTGACTTCTATCTTTTGAGATAGTACACCTCTCTTTAATGTCATACCTGATCACCCTCAATAAGAACATCTGCAGATCTACGTGGTGTCAAAATGCATAAAAAGAGAAAGTAGATGTATATTTCCATCCTCATTTTATCCCACATAGAGTGAAGATGGAAGTATGTATCTTATTCTCTAAAATAAAATTGATAAAATTTTCACCATAATAGTAGACTTATATCCTCCAAAGAAGGGACCAGTTGTTGGGGTAATCTATTGGCAAGGCAATAAGATTGAACCCAACCTAGGGCTGACTATTGAGTGAATACCATTGAGGGACTTAGATCAGCTCAAGGATAGTCAAGAGTAATTCCATTTTAAATTTACTTGTTAGGTCCCATCGGTTTGTGATGGGTTGTACTGAGTAGGGGTCGTGGTGGCCTTAGGCTAACTCAGATTTACCATCCAAAAGGATTAGTCTGCCAACCACAAGGTAGGACTAACCAACCAGAGGGATGTCTTTTAGTGTGCAATGGTCAAGTTAGGAAGAAAACACGGGGAGTGACATCTTCCAAAATAAGGAACCACTAGGGTGATCGGTTGGCAAGGCAATAAATCAAACCTGACCTAGGGCAACTATTAAGTGAATGTCGCTCGGGGACTTAGATCTACTCGAGAATAGTCAAAGATTAATTTCATTTTTTTTATTTATTTTGATGGACGCCATTGGTTAGCGATGGATCACACTAAGAAGAAGCTCATATTAGCCTAGACTTATCTTAGATTTACTGAAGCAAAGAGAGTAGCTTCCCGGCCGATGGGAGAACTATCCGACAAAGGTGTGCCTTTCAATTTGCAATGATTGATTCAAGGGAAGAAAGCTCAGGGACTCACATCTTCCACTACAAAAGACCACTGGGGTGATCATTTGCTTTGGGCAACAAATCGATCCCGACCTAGGGATGCCCGTCAGTTTACAACAGTCATGCTAAAAAGAATGCGTCATAGTCTTACATCTTGCAAAGTGGAATGACTGCCTGGGTAACCTGTTTGTGGCAAAATAGATTGAACCCAACCTAAAGGTGACTACTGAGTGAGTACTGACCCAGGGATTTATCTAAACTTAGGTAGTCAGGCAATTCTTATAAGGAGTTTTGCTGGCACTGCCCTAAAGATAGGATGCCTGCTTGGGAAAAGGGGCCCTTTTGGAGGCTTGATTTCCTAATCCATAAGCGAATTAATTTGTTTGATTTATTTATTTATTTACCATGGACCCTATTAGTTTATGACAGATCAAATTGAGAAAGAGCTTATATCATCCTAGACCTATCTCAAATTTACTGAACCAAGGGAGAATCTACACATTCGCTAAATAAATTCTCCAATCACAGGGGTGGATACTAGGAAAGGGGGACTGTCCAATCTAAAGTAACCCTGGTAGTGTCTAAATGAGGTTGCAAAGGACATGATCCAATTAGAATGCCCACATGGGAAGGGGCCACTAAGGGCTTAATCCAAAACCTCAGAGAAGATGACATGGCTAGTCATATACCAAATAGGTATTCAGTGGCCAACTCAAGGAGAAAGTGTGGGGACTCACATCTGATAAGAGCGGTGTATCCACCGAGTGAATCACTGTCAACATAGCACATTAGCCAACCTAAGGTGTCCGTCAGTTTGCAACAATCATCCTAGGAAGAATGCTGGGGGACTCACATCCTTCTATAGCGAAATTGATTGATTGGGATAGTCTGTCTTCGGCTCGATAGGTGATATCTGACTTAGGGTGACTACGGAGTGAATGCCACTGGAGGACTTATATCAACTCAAACATAGTCAACAGGAAAGGAGCCTCTAGGGGACTTATCCTAAACCTCGAATATACTTGACCTAGTTAGATCATGATGATTAGTTCAAGAAGAAAGCACGTGGACTAACATCTTCTTAAATAAAATCAACATGGGGCAGCTTACTGGCTGGGTAGTGAAGTCTACCATACTAACAAGGCACTCGTTGGTTTGCAATGATCAAGTTTGGAAGAAAGCATGGGGACTCACATCCTCCAATAAATGACCACTGAGGTGACATACTAGTGAGGTAGCATGTAGACCCGACCTAGAGCAGCTAATGAGTGAGTGTCATAGGGGGCTTGCTCCCACATCAAAGTAGCCTAAGATAAAAGATATGTGTTTATTTTTGTGTTTTTGTTAAATGGAATAGGATGCTTCTCGGGTTCTCTTACACCTACCTTAAACACATTGAGGATTTTGATGAAATGGTGCCACAGGTGTCAAACGGGATTTCCCACTAAGAAAGAATGTCATTTGGGTTCTCTCACACCTAACTTAGTTGTGTTAATCAAAATAAGATGCATCTTGGGTTCTCTCACACCTATTCTAGTAGTACTTGGGAATGTGTTTGTGTTGTGAAGAAGGATAGGATGCCTCTGGGGGACTCTTACACCTACCCTAAATAAACCATGGCAGATTCGCAAGACAAGTAAGCAACGCTTCAAAAGAAGAGAAGATTTTGATGAATTGGAATGAAATTTTTATTGATTGATAGAATTATTTTCATACATAATTTTTATGGGTAATTATTTTTTAAATAGTGCCCATTAATTAGAAGCATCGGGTGTTCCCATTTACAATCAATAAGATGATAAGATCTTCCTTGGTTGGCCTTCTCTATGACATAGAGGCCTTCCCAAGTGGGTTTAAACTTGCCTCCCATCTTTCAACGAGCAACAATTGGTCTCCTTAGGACAAACACAAGTTCTCCTACTTGGAAAGACCTAGGGCGGACCAGCTTGTTATGAGCTTGAATCATTTTGGCCTTGTACAACTCGAGGTTATGGCACACCCGTAAGTGACTCTCCTCCAAACCTTCAAGCTCTTCTAACCACAACTTTGCATTCTACTCTGTAGTGATCTTGCTATCCAATGCTACCTTTAGTGATGAGCGTTGAACTTCTAAAGGTAGAATGTCTTTGGACCCATACATTAAGAAAAATAGGATAGATTGAGTTGGAGTTCAGGATGTGGTACAGTAGGCCCACAAGGCTTCAATCAACTGCTCATTCTACTACCATTTATTTTCATCAAGATTTTTCTTTAATATTTGGATGAGAGTTTTGATTGAATGCTTCTGCTAAGCCATTTGTTCTGGGATAGTAGATGGTGGAGTATTTCTAATCTATATCGTATCTTCTGATGAAGTTGTTGATCTTGGTGCTTTTGAATGCAGAACCATTATCAGATATAATTTATCGAGGCACCCCAAACCTATATATGATATGGTTCCTAAAAAATTGATGTACATGCTAAACTGTGACCTCTCTGAGTGGGATTGCCTCTGCCCACTTGGAAAAATAGTTGGTGGCGACTAAGATGAACCGATGACACTTAGAAGAAGGAGGATTGATAGGATCCACAATGTTGATACCCCAACACTCGAATGGCGATGAAGCCAATGTGGGGTATAGAATGTTGGGTGGTTGATGTAGAACCACACCGTGTACCTGACACTGATGGCATCTCCTAGCTGCATCCATACAGTCTATAATCATCGAAGGCCAGTAGTATCCTAGTCTCTTAATCTTTGTCTTCATCTTCGGACCAAATTTTGGCACTCTGCATAGACCTGAATGTACCTCAGTTACAATGCTACGAACTTCATGTTTGTTTAAACAACATAACCAAATGTGATCAAAGGACTGTCGGTACAGGGTGCCATCAATGAGGGCATAGGAAAGAGCTCTCTGTTTCACCTAATGGGGTTGTGATTTTTCTTGAGGTAGTTTGCTAGTGTTCAAATAGTCTATGAATGGCTGCCTCCAATCCAGCTCCTTATCCTTATAGCAACAATAACCTCCCCTTCAAGAGAAAGTCTCTTAATGAGCTTAGCATCAATAAGGGATAGGACTTGCCTATTTTGGACCCTTATTAGAATGGACTCATCTTCCGGGCTTGCAATTCTTTGGCAAGTTTGGCCAAAGCATCTACTATTGCGTTCTCTACTTAGGGAACCTTGTAGATTATGATTTCAGGGATTTGGGAAAACAACTTCATGGTATACTCATGGTAATGATGAAGCTTGGGTTTGAGAACTTTGTAGGACCCGACAATCTGATTGATGACCAATTGAGAATCCTTAAAGATGTTGATGCTCTTGACACACACTATGATAGCTAACTCCAGACCGGCAATTAAAGCCTCATACTCGGCTTCATTGGTGGTGCAGAGATTGGAAAGATAGTATAAGAATCTCATCACATCGTGGTCTAGAGTTAAGAGAACTATTCATACCCCTGCCTTTCCTAGAAGAGTAGATTGCGATGCTTCCCCTTTATGAAAAGAAGTTGCACCATCCAAATGCATCTCCCATCGGTTGTAAACCTTTCCTAAGTTCATGATTTGTTCATCAAGGAGAATGCCACTAAGCAAAGAATCAAGAAAGTGGGTGTGCTACTAAGAAATCTACTAGTGCTTATCCTTTTATCACACGGAGGGTATGAATGTGATATCAAACTGCGAGAGAATCATTGCCCGTCATGGAAAATGTCCAGATAGCATTGGTTGTGTCATGAGATATTGCAGTGGATTAGTTCTATAAATCAAGTTCACCTTATGAGAAAGCATATAGTGTCATAGCTTTTAGGAGGCAAAGATCAAAGCTATGCAATATTTCTTAATAGGTGGATAGTTTGCTTCAGCAGGAATCAGACGATGACTGAGGTAGTAGAGAGTGCTCTCCTTCCATTCATCATTAGCTTGGGGCAACAGAGCATCGAGAGAGTCGTCCAATGCAGTAGTGTAGAGGATGAGTGGTCTGCCTTGATAGGGGCTGCTAGAACTGACGGCTTCATCAAATACTGCTTGATATCTTCAAAGGAATGCTAGCACTTATCACCCTAGTTGAACTTGACATCCTTTTTAACAAGTGCTGAGAATGGCTTACATCTCTCTGAAAAGTTAGAGATAAAGCATCTTAAATACGCCAACCATCCTTGGAAAGATTTGACTTGAGTTAAAATTTTAGGAGGTGGCATTTCTAAGATAGCTTTAATCTTTTTTGGATTTATTCCTATTCTCCAGTGTCAAACAACAAACCCAAGGAATTTCCCTGAAGCTACTCTAAATGCACACTTTAGGAGATTCATTTTGAGGTTGTATTGTATTAATTGTTCGAAAACTACTCTCAAGTCAAAGAGATGATCTTCCCTTTCATCTCCTTTGACATCAACTTCAGGACTTGAGGAAGATGATCCTAAAAAGAATCTCTTTGGCTTCATATCACTGGAAGACTTAGGGGCTTCCTTAACTACTAAGCCTTTAACTTTTTGGTGTGAAAGTAAGGTTAGAGCTAAGGTTCCCAACTGCTTCCTGATAGTTTTACATGCATATGATTTGAATACTTTACTTTGTCTGAAGGCCCGATTTTCATTATTGTCTGACTTGAGTGTCACCTCCAATGAAATTCGCTAAGGGGGGTTGACTGGTATACTAATCCCATTAGACTCATCCTCTAAACTAGATTCCAAGTCTATATGAATAGTAGGGGTACTTTTATGAACTAGAACATAACCTCTATTGGAAGATGGCCAACTAGGGGGTCTTCCACCTTTGGAATTGCCTCTGTTTTCTCTACCTCTACTTGGTGGAGGTTGAGTCATCCTACCCATATGTCCATATGATGGAGTGAACTATGGGTGGAATGTGATATACGGCTCTATTTCTTCTTCGATTTCCCTTTCTAATTTACTTGGATTTTAACTTTTCTTTTCTTTTTATTTTTCTTTTTCATTTTCTTTATTTTCTTTTGCTTTATAATTTGAATTTTATCCAAGTTCACGAGAAAGGGTGTTTTGAGGAAGATAGTAGGTCGCATCCTCATATATTTCAACCTCTAACTGAAAATGGCTTCTTATCTCCTTTGACACAATACTCAATCCCATCCTTACTGAACTTGATGCACTGATGGAGGGAGGATAGAATTATCTTATTTTGATGTATCCAAGTCCCTGTCGAGCAAAGCGGTGAATGAAGTATTCAAATCAATTATGTAAAACTTGGCTTCAGTCTTCTAGTCACCTATCTCCAAAGGTATGGAACCTAAAGCTCGCTCTCCTTGTTCATTGAATCCTCTCAATATCATCTGATCTCCTTGGAGTGTGGAGATATCAATCTTCAAATAGGCAAGGGTCTTTAGACTCATAATATTTATCGATGCACCTAGATCGATGAGGACTCTAGCAATTCTGAATTTGCTCATGTCAATTATAATGTAGAGGGGACGATTGTGCTCCATATCCTCCAGAAGAAGGTCTTCATCTATGAAAGTAATCCCCTGAGCCTCTCTGTAATAATGTGCCTCCTCACTAATAGTGGTCAGCTGAGCTAAGCATATCTCAAGATCAAGGAGAGCCTTGATTAATGATTCCCTCATCTCTTTAGATAAGACAAGGGCATCGTATATGCTTAGCTTAGATGGCAACTTTCTTAGGTGAGAGAGGACATTATAATCAACCTTGGGCTCATCCTCCATAAGCATATCCAAGGGTGAAGCATCCTATGGAGGGGCTTCTTGATCCTCTAAACCAATGACTTATTTCTCTCTATCTTGAGGTGCTACCTTAGGAGGAAGAACATTGCCACTATGGAGGTTGACTTCGGTGATCTCTTATGTTAGGATAATGGAAGATTCTACCTGCACATCAGGCTCACCTACAGCTTCTCCTATGGGACCATCAGAATCAGATGATTCCAAGTCTATCTCAATAGGCGAACCCATAATATTCAAAGTAGGAAAATCTAACTCTGAATTAGAAAGAGGGAGATTGAAATTGTTGTAGTTGTTGTTTAGACTTGAAGAGTTATCATTAGGAATAGATTTAGACAACCCATGAGAAGTAACACAGATATAATTCAAGCTAGCTTTATTCTTTAATTTCTTAGATTTTGAAGGAGGTACATAGTAGAAGTCAAGTAAAGTATGTGGGGTGAGGGATTTGATACCCTCATCCATCGATACAAGATGTCTACTAGAGGAAGAGCTAGCTGAAGTAGAGGTAGTTGTTGATGTAGTAGCTGCAATGATGGACTAGAGGCTGGACTCAGTCAATGGTTGCACTATTAGGCTATCCCGGGCTAGCACATGCTACTGCTATTACTGTTAAGCTCCCCCTTTCCCTGAGTTAGCTTTGGCAATTTGTAAACCATCCTTGATGTTAGAGGTTTGAGCTAGCTCAGGCACCTACAAGAAAATTTTCTTGATTTCGGAGACAATTTTCTTTGAAGTTTTGGATAAGGAGATATCCCAACCTTCTTTGGTTTTGGAAGGATCACAGTCACCCTCAAGGATTACCCTAATTGAACTGGATTATTGTTCCATAAGATATTCCTTCAAGATAACTATAACAGCTATCTTGAAGCCATGTAGATAACTATAGCACCTGTCTTGAAGCTATGTTCAAGCCAGTCCTTGAATGTAAAGCAATCCTCCAAAACTTAACCTAGCATGCGGTGGTAGGGGCAAAAGTTAGGATCATTTCTTTTGCCCCCTTCCTCCAGACTTCTAGGTTCAGGTAGCTGAAAATCAGGTTTCTTTAAGAGATTCTTAAAGATTTTCCTAACTACCTCCCTCTAAAATGAATATGGTTTTTTTAGTTTATCCATAAGAGTAGGTGGATGGTAGCAACCTGGCGGCGGGTATGTGTACCATTGTTGCTATGGATATGGCTGAGGAGGAGGTAGTGTAGGCCATGGAGGCTGCTGTGGTGGCCAGTAGGGCTGCCTCAATGGTGGTAGAGGAGGTAGAAGTGATGGATGTGGAGCACGAGGTCTCTCAAACTGCTCTCTGGCTGGCTATTTCTCTTTATCTACTGTTATCACTGAGATTATAGCAGTTGCAGAGGGAGAAGGTGGAAACCCAGTTGCACCTATGATCATAGAACCTCCTAGGAGTGTCACTCTGTATAGAGTCAGTGATAGTTAGGAGTGTATATTTTCTAGTGAGCACATCCCTCACAGGGTTGATTGTCCGACAGCAGGGGAGGTCTGGTGCCTTACAGTACATGATGTGGATCCCTCCACTGGTCAGCTGAAAGCATTTATGCCAGTCATGATAGATCATTCTTTAGATGACATAGTAGCTCACTATTTCATGGAAGAGAAGGAGATACTAGGATATGATTGGTTTGATGAGGAGAAGATGAGCTTTGATCCCAACGAAGATGATTTGTTGGGAGACTCAGAAGGGGTTTGCATGGTAGATACTAGAGGATCCCTCCTCATATAACATTAGACTATGAAAGGTGTTGAGGCCAAGCAGGAAGACACATCCCACTCGGCCCAACACCTCCTAGCATAGATAAAGCAGAAAGATAAAAAGATAGATAGGATGGAGAAGAGGCTCGAAGATCTGTTTGCATTTGTCTTAGAATTGCAGAACTAAGCCCCAGCAGTTCATCCTACCACAACTAAGACTAGTTAGCCAAAGTTGGTGCATGCCTTGGACCTAGCCAAGACTTTACCTCCAGTAAAGCGAGGTAACACCAGCATGTATAGGAGGGTAGTGGATAGTACCTCCATACATGAAAAAGATATCAAGTCCATGGTTGAGCAGTAGGTGAAGAAAGCATTCACTCAAGTTCGAGAAGAATCATCAGTTCCAAAGGGTAGACCCTACTAAGAGAAATTTGATGCAATCCAATATCCTAAGGGTTTCATGACACCTTCCTTAAAGAGTTTTGATGGCAGTGGGAACCTGAGGCAACACATCACACATTTCAAAGTAGTTGTTGCAACATTGGTGGCAGTGATGCTTTACTCTTCCATCTCTTCGTCAGTAGCTTAGTAGGTATAGCATTTGATTGGTACACTTGAAGCTTGATTGGTGAAGAATTTCTTTGAGTTGTAACTCTTTATCAAGAGATTTGCTGGAGCTCAGTAAAGGGTCACCGTTGGCGATCTCGTTGTGGCTCAATAAAACCATGGTGAGTCTCTTATTGATTATATTCTAAGATAGCATAATTTAAGCCAGCCAGAGAGCAGTTTGAGACTTTTATTATAAGTTGTTTAAAGAGACTTTTTTTTTTTTTTTTCTTTGAATTAGAAAAGTGTGAAATGGTTAGCTAGTCCTAACCCATTCCTACATGTGTGTATTATTTTAGTTTAATTTTTAGGTAATTATATCAATTTTATGCTTTGGTTAGGTTAAGGTTTAGAATAAGTTTGTTAATTATCCCTTACCTATACCACTTTAACATATTTAATCAAATAATTATGAGCTAATGTATGCCATAAAATCACAAGGAATTTAAATCAGCAATGCATCCTAGAAAAGAAAGGTACCTAATACAATTGGCTCACAATTAATGATTAATTAAGCTAAAGGGTTTAATTTAAGTACTTTCATTACCCTTCCCACACATATGGGTTAGGTATGATTTCTTTAAGTTACTTAGGTTATTGAACTCCTAAGCATCTACCCAAGAAGGATTGATTAAGTTCTAGAATGTTTTGAAAATTTTATCAAGTTAATTAAGTAGGTCATTAGTGGATTTGCTCTTAATTAAATTTAGATTAAGGAAGAAAAGGGGTTTAGGGAATGACATAGGGAAAATACCCCAAACCCATTCAATAAACCTCCACTTCACTTAAATAAAGTTTAATTAACTTAATCAAGGAATTAAACCACTATTCACATGCTTAATTAAGCTTAATTATATTAAGAGAGCGATTATGGGTTCATTAATTAATTTTCTTGATTAACTCATTAATAAATTTCAAGAAAATTAGGGGAGGCAGAAGTCATCCCATAAAACATGAAAAGTTTTGAATTAATTAATGAAGTCATTAGAGAGTAATTAGGGTTATCACATTTTCAAATAAACCCTAATTAAGGAAAATCTACTATTGAAATTCAATTAGAAATAATTTTATTAGATTCTCCTCTAAATTATCTTTAAGATGAACCTAAGTTTGTATTTTTTTTCTTTTTTGGATTTTTTTTACAATTAGATATAATTTTAGGAAGTTTCAATTGATTTAAGTAATTTTTAAGAATTTTGTTAATTTATTTTATTAAAATAAATCATTTAATACTCAAAATTCAATATCTTTTAATCCAAAGGTTATTTTTACTTGAAATTTTTATTGTAGGTGTACTTTAGCATCAATTTTAATGTATAAAAATTTTAGCTTAATCTGACATGTAATTTTGGTTTAATTAAAGAAATTTGATTTTTTATAAAACTTAAATTAAGCTCAAAATATTCAATGAAATTTGGAGATTTTAAGTTTGTTGGATTCCTCTCGGAAAGATGAATCTAACGAGTGCTTATTTGCAATTTTTTATTTACAATTCCTCTCCAATTTTTCTACTTAACACAATCGATACCTGCTGTGGCAACGACACTACGCGTTGCGCGATTGACTCGCGATGTGTAGAGGAAAGAAATTTAGTCAATGGGTTGACCATAATGTGGTTTAATCAACCATCCATCGGTAAACTACATTGACGGTCCATATCGGTCAGCATCCAAATGGTGGGATGTGCAATCCATGTGATCGAAGATCCATGACCCATGGATCGATACTACACCGGTGGTGAATAGTAAAATCATGGTATTTTTGGAAAAAAGATAAATTTTAAGTGAAAACTTATCTAAATGGAGTCATTTTTACGTCGATTCGCATCGAAAATTTTTTATTTTCTAATTGAGATGATTTAAAATAAAAATGCGGTATTATCTAGGATAAATTCTTAAAAATTGCATGAAAAACCATCACAAAAGAAGGATCCTAAGGTCGGCTATGGTTTTTGAAAGTTACCTCACCGGGGATGATTTTCAGTGGCGGTGATGACTCGAGCACACTGTTGAGAAAGGGAAGAGTCCTTGGAATGAGCTTGGATCTTCGCCTTCAAGTAGAAATGAAGTTTTGGCTGGTGATCGCCATTTCCTCACCGAAATTTACTTAGTTTTGAAGTTTTTCTTTCCAAAATGAAGTGGGGGTGATTGCCAATGGGTTCGAGAGCTCTAGGAGAGGGAGAATGAGAGGAATGAGTTATTGCTTCAGCCTCCAATGCCTTGAAATGAAAAGTGAATGAAAATCTCTCTTTTCTTTAAATTTTTGGCTCCAAACTCATGTCATTTGGCTTGGGGTGGTTGGGAATGGAAGAGAATCATCCTAGGTGGCTCACTTAGGTTGGCTAAAGCATGAAACGTGGCTGTCATGAAGAACAAATGGGCGTCCTAGCCAAGGGGAGGTGAGAGTCCTTCATGCTAAGTGTTCCAATGGGAGAGGTGAGTTGATTTCACCTCCCCATGAGCCATGGCTACCCCAACCACTCCTTAGGTCAGAAAATTAGTGTTCTTGGTGCCTATGGACCAATGGATGTCTGCTAAGTGGCCAAAGAAGAGAAATGACCATTTGGGAAAGTGTCTTTTCTCATGAGATTCCCTTGACCCAAAGGCAAAGTGGTCATTTGGCATTGAATTTGATTTGAGCAGATTTGAAATGAGTAAGTTGAACCAAATTTCATGTCATTTGTAGTTCATTTGGTTTAATTTGGGTCAATTTGACCCATTTAGCCAATTGGTCAAATTAGGTCAAACTAATAGTTGGGTCAAGTTCAAATGACTATTTGTAGTATATTGGTTTAATTGGTTTCAATTAATTTGGTTTAATTTGGATTTAATTTGTATTTTGTCTAATTTGATTCTTTAGGTCAATTTGAGCTAAGGTGACCAATTTGACACAATTGATCAATTTGGCTCGAATCATGGCTTGGTTTGGGTTTGGTTGATCATTTGGAATATATTGTAACATTTAGTTTCAATTAATTTTGGTTTGGTTTAATTTCAAGTTGATTTGACCTTTTAGGTCAAGTTAGGTTCATATCAGCTGGGTTAGTTGGTTATTGGTCAAATTAGATTTAATTGAGGCTTTGGTCAAGTTTAATAATCAATTTGGGGTGAACTTGAGTCATTAGTTGCAATCAATTTAGTTTAGGTTGCAATTTGGCTAGTTTGGGTTCATGTGGGTTAAAGGGTTGACTTGGTCAATGGGATAGGTTGACTTGGTATGACCCAATTCATGATAATTGATTAACTTATGATGATCAACAAACATGTCATGAAGTTCGGATTGGCTTAATTCACTTTGATTTGAATTGAATTGGATTTTGATTCATGTAGGTCAAATTGGCCACTTTAGGTCAAGTGGAGCCAATTGGGTTTAGTTGGCTTGATCAAGTCTTGATTCAAGTTTGGTTGAACTCACATATGGATTTATGATTGAAATATAAATCCATTTGCAAGAGATTTGAAGTCAAATGGGTTTTGATTCATTTGACAATTTCAAGTCAAAAGGGTGAATATGGGTTTGACTTGGGTTAGCTTGATTTTGATTTGATGATTAAAGTTTGTGTTTATATTTGGATTCATGATTAAAGGATTGATTGAATCATGAAGAAAAATCAAGGGTTTGGCTTGATTTGAGTTTGATTTGGCTAAGTTCAAGAATTTGACTTGAAAGGCTTAGGTTGATTTTGGTTGAGTTTGAGTTTGAGTTTTGAATTTTGTTTTGGATATTTAAATTTACATTTCATTTATATTTGTGAATATAAATGGGTTATGAGAAAATTTCATGAATTTGAAGTGATTTGAACTTGATTTGGGCTAAGTCCTTAAGAGGAAATCAAAGGACTTAGGAAATATTTTGAACTTAGAATTTCAAATTTGGATTTAGTTTGATTGATTTAAATTTATATTTCATTTATATATGTTAATATAAATGAGAATATAAATGTGTTGTGAGAAAATTTCATGAATTTGAATTTATTTAGATTTGATTTGAGCTAAGTCCATAAGATAGAATCAAAGGGCTTAAGAAATATTTTTGGAATTTGAATTTGGTTATGGATTTCAATCATGGGTTTCAATTATTTGGAATGGATTCATGATTTGAGAAAATCCATTGAAATTGGTTCAAAGTTTTATTTGGAGTTGAAGTTGATATGAGTTTGGAGTTTGTCTTGAAAGAAGGAAGTTAGGATTTGGTTTAGGCTTTAAGGTAGGCAAATTTTTCTAACACCCCTAAGGCATGACTTATTCCTATTATTAACACTTCTAAGTCTTTATGGTTAGGTTAAGTGTTCACCTAATCACTAGAAGTGTCTTAAGACTAAGGAATTATTAATGTCTAAGAGGAGTCCTATGTCTAAGATGGAGGAGTTGATAGCTCATTCTAAAAAATGAGGTCAACACACTCAAGAGTGGAGAGGTCTCAGGAGGGGAAGCCTCGTTAGCAACATGGGAGGCAGCATCGATCACCCTGGCTTCTCGCTCATGGTACCACTTGACCTTCTTGTTCTTGTTGATACGTTGAGTGTGAGTGAGCGGGGCAAAGTGAGAGCTGGAACATACATCAAAGGTAGGGAAAACTATCTCGAAATCTACGATAACCTTCCCCTACAAAGTGGGGGAAACTAGTGAGGAGGTGCTAGCTCGCACTGGGGCTATATTAGGGACAACAATAGACTGAACTGGCCTGGGAACCACTAACACTGTTGAAGCTAGCATATAGGGTAATAGAACTAATGTTGTTGTAGGGACCTCAACAGCCTTCCTCATCAGTGAGAGAAACTTTGAGTCAGATGAAATGTCAAAATGAAGAAGTGGCTTCTGCCCTCCCACCTCCTCCTTGCTGCAGTCGTGAGGGTTGGCCCCTCATAGGTGACTCAAACAGCCTCAAAGCCACGGCCAAACTAGATGACATGTGTGGTGGTCATGATGTGTATGGCCTAATCCAAGGCTAGATCCACACCTGATGGGAAAGAGAAGTTGAACATGTTGGAAGTCATAGTAACTGAACTAAAGACGGAGAAAGAACTGACTATGCTGATACTTCTGCATTTGTTGAAACATAACTGAGTTAGACCCTCGCTTTGATATTTTGCCTTCAAGTATTAAGTTGTGATATCAATTTGGAATCTGAACCTGCACTTAATAAGTTTAGGTATGCTAAGTGGGGTTCATTGGAGAGATTTTAGAATGTAAGGAGAGACTTTGCCATAGGATTTAACATTAATTTGGATCCATATCCAACAAATTTGGGTACGTTGGATTGAGCTCATTTATTTGGAGACACTTTGGAGATGAATTTATTTTATTTCATCCTTTGTTTAAGAATTTGATTTTTTGGAATCTTCACTTAGCAAATTTGGGTATGCTAAATGATATTCAAATGTATGTTTGAAAATAATTTTTGAAAGCATTTTTGTTTGTGATGATGTTTGCCATATGTTTAATTTGATTTGAAAATGGGATCCTTACTTAACAAATTTAGGTATGCTAAGCAAGGCCCAAATATGTTGGATATTTTTGTTGATTTGATTTGAAAATGGGAGTATTACTTAATAAATTTAGATATGTTAAGTAGGACTCAGGTGCATTTGATATGTTTGTTTTGAAAATGGGACTCTTACTTAACAATTTTAGGTATGTTTAGTAGGATCCAAATGTGCTTCATATGTTTGTTTTATTTTGATTTAAAAAATGAGAACTCTTATTTAACAAATGTGAGTATGCTAAATAGAGTTCAATTTGTTTTATGTGTTGTTGTTTGATAGTGATTTTGAAAAAGGAACTCTCATTTGAAAATTTTGGGTATGTCAAATGGAGTTCAAATATGTTTTGATTTTGTGTGTGATGTTGTTTTTGAAATGTGGGAATTTTCACTTACCAACTTTGGGTATGTTAAGTGAACTTCAATGATGTGTTGATTTTCAATTTTATTTTGATTTTGAAAATAGAACACCACTTAACAAATTTAGATATATAAGTGGGGTTGGTTAATTTTTGAAAAAGGTGTTCGAAACATTTTAAAGAACACTCACTTAGCAAATTTTGGTATGTTAAATGGAGTTGGTTGATTGATTGATTTTATTTTGAAAATTGAGCTTTTGAAAATTTATTGAAAAGGGTTTTGATGATTTGAACTTGATTTTTTTATTTTGGAAAAAGACCTTTATTTAACAAATTTTAGTATGTTAAATGAGATTTGGTTATTTTTATTATTTTGAAAAGTAATTTTTGTCTTGTAAACTTAATGTTATGTAAAGTGGATTTCAACATAATTTTGTTTTAGAAAAGTGATTTTGAAAAATTTTGCAAAAGATTATTCTTATTTTAGTTTAAATTTTCTTGAATATCGAATGAACCTTGCTTCACCAAGCTAATGATAAAGAGGTTCTTAACTTAGTCATCTCCTTTCATTAACTTATTTGTATCAATTGGGGGACCTAATATAGTTTTAAGACCTACATGGAGTGAGGTCCTAAAGCCTAAGAGATGTTGGATAGCTTTGCTTAAGAATGAAATAAACCAAGTGCCAACAAAATAAAAATAGTCTTGGGCTTTTTTAAAATATAATTCCACTATTGATGCTTGGAGACAATAATTATCTACTAAAGATGGAGAGAGAAACCTTCCTCAATTGTCAAGAATGTGGTGTTTACTTTTGGATGGGGGGGACACCACGTAGATCGTAGGGATACTTATTAAATCGATCGGGTGTGACATTGAGGTATGGTGTACTATCTCAAAAGATAGAGACACCACTCTTCAATGGACCTAATCACCTAATAAGGACTCATAAAGCATGATGGGTCTTCAAATATACTAGGGATTTTTCCCCTGCTTTACATGGATGAATAAAGCAAGTTTATATTAAATTGGGTTCTAAAGTTTTTCATGGAGGCAAGCCTCTATAGTTAATTACATCTAAAGGAAGTTGAATTCCTTAGAAATACTCTCGATTAAAATAGATAATTAAAATCTTCAAAGATTTCACTATCAAAGGATTGGCCATTGTTGGTTTAAAATTTCTATAGGAATCGCCTTCAAATCTATGGAGAGAAAGAAAGGCAAGACCTATAAAAATTTATCTTTTTAGGATGCCACATAAATCCGTGGATGTACTTATTCAGGTGATCAGGTACATTATCAAGAATAATGTACTATCTTGAGAGATAGAAGTCATTACCCTTTAATGGAACCAATCACCTCAATAAGGACTTCTAAGGATGATGGGTCTTCATATGTACCAGAGATTCTTCCCCTACTTTACATGGAAAAGTAAAGCAAGGTTTATTTTAAACTGAGTTCATTAAGTTCCCTATAGGGGCAAGCCCCAAAATTAATTACATCCTAAGGAATAGGGATTCCTTAGGAAAACTCCGATTAAGGTAAATGATTATTGTCTTTGAAGATTTCAATAGGGAAGGACTATCAATTGATTGGTTTTCTTTTTGAAGATCAAATTGGATTGATCAAAAGAGGGAGTTATTATCGAAGCCAAAATAGAAGATAAGTAGGAGATGCCCATGATGTTAGGAAACCTAGCGAGCATCTCAAACTGTCCTATAGTTGGGCTTTACATTTTTTGAAATTGATTTTATTTATTTGAGTTGCATTTTTCATTAGAAATTTAGGGCTTAAGATTCCTTAATACAAGATTAAGAAAATGCCTAAGAGGTGAGGAATTATGCTTATGGCCCACAAAGGGAGAAGCAACCTCAAAACCTAAATCTAGAGAGCCTGAGGCACAAGCACTAAATCTAAGGCAAAAATGGGCAATTGGTTTGTCTCCACAAGAGAGGATGTACCATCTGATAACTTGGACTTACAACCACCTGGGGGTGGCCACCAACTAACTCCTCCTATGATTTTAAATACATGTAGGCAAGTTTTTATGCTTATGCAAGATAGCTAGGCTATTATTTATTTATAAAGAGATAAAGTTCTTAAACTCACTCCAAGTAGGGGTGTGAATTATTTGGTTTTAACCAAAAAACCAAACTGAACCAAAGTTTTTGAGTAATTTGGTTCTGTTTTGAACTTAGTAATTTGGATTTTGGTTTTAATTAAAAAAATTTTGGTTTTGGTTTTGGATCGGTTTGTTAAATAAAATTTTAGATGGAACCAAATAAACCATAGTAATTATATATAATATGGTATTATTAATTTATGTATAATAGGATTATCTATTATACACTTATTTTTATTTATTTTTTGAATGCTTGGTAGGTGCTTTTTTGGAGGACCATTATGCAATTTTTCAAAATATTTTGGTTTCATAATATGATAATATGGTTCCATCAACTTCTAAGCTCAAAACATCATTCAAGTAAGTAAAAATTAATTTTAAATATATTTTTAGCACAAAAATTATTTAATTATATTTTTTATTATATTTATGTTATTTTGCTTATTACTTGTTCATTATATAATAAAAAATTATACAAATAATTTTTAAATGTAGCCAACTTTGATTTATCCAAAACCAAACTAAATTATTATTTGGTTTGTTTTGTTTTGCATTTTATTTGGTCAGTTTGGTTCAATATTTTTAGGAATCCAAAACCAATCAGTTTTAAAAATTTATCATCCAATCCATCCAAATCAACCAAACGCACACCCCTACCCTAAAGAGATTAGATCATGTAAAGTGACATGCTTCAAATGACCTAAATCTAATGTAATTCAAATATTATTTTATTTCATTTTGGACAATTATTTTGACTCTGGATAATAGGATTCATATGACTAATGCATGAGAAAGAAGGATATTGGCCAAAATCAACTAGAATGGAGGAGGTGAGTTTCCACCATGGCTCTCAAAGGTCAAGCCAAGTTTCTCTCATAAATGTGAAAGCCCTCCAATCAATAGTGAAATAAGATGTTATTTTGAATGATATTACAAAAGAAATGCTCATCTAGCTAAGGGGTTGATAATTCTTTTATCTTGATTTTAAACAAAAGCTTTAGGTAAGGTTATGAGTTCTTTAATTTTTATTTGAGTTGTTAAAGTTGGGTAAAAGATTTATTTTTTCCTAAAGAGCCTAATCCACATCCAAGCCAAACATAAAGCAAGGTTGAAACTAGGAAAAGCATGCCACTTAATGTAAAAGCTAAACAAATCATCAATCAATTTATAAAGCTAATCGTAAAAAGAATAAAAGATCGTAGTGGTCAGGCACCACTACACAAACCCAAAAATATCAAATGTGGGTAGCTGAGCTCTACCCTTATACAACCTAGATTACAAACAAATTTAATTACAATTAAGCAAGGAATTCATTGTTATGGGGGTCTTCAAGCTTCATTCTTCTTTCTTCTTTTCTTCTTTATTCTTCTCTTTCTTCTTTCTTCTTTGGTTCCTTCTTTTGGATGGTTGGAAGGTGAATGCTCCAAGGCCTCATATGGTACATAAGATAGGATCTTATGACCAATGCTTATCCTAATCCACATAATAATCATTCCAAAAATCCTAATTGCATAAATTTACATGAAAAGGAAAAGATGGAAATCTAACTAATATCTGCAAAATAAAGATTAGCTAAAATAAACTACACAAATATTAAGCATGTTATTGGACTTATCACCCCACACATGGGTGGCTAAATCCACCTAGCCTATTGGATTATTCTTAGGGGTATAAATCAACTGCAAGCAAAAGCATTTATATTTTTATTTATAGTAAGCACAATCCCCTGTAGAAAAGAATAGTTAGACTAAGAATGTCCTACCATTCATTCTATGAGCATACACCCTAACATATAGTCTAAAATATATATCATAAAATAAAATAAACATCAAACCATGCACTGACCTAACCTAAAGCTAGAAGTGGTGACTTAGGCCAATATGTGTGCTTTGAAGGCTTGTGTGGTATGCTTAGCTTATGGCTTTAGGTTTAAATTTTTTAAGTGTGAAGAACATGTTCAACTTAGAGGAGGGTTTCATTTAAGTTGTTTAATTATTTTGGGTTGAATTTTATTTCATATTTTGATTTGGTGTAAATGGATCCTATAATTAATTACTAAGTTATGAAGAGAGGGAAGAGAAGAGAACTTCTCTTTCCTTCCCTAACCTAAGTAATTTCTAAAGTAGATTCATATTTTAGTTTCATTTAGGTGAATG
This sequence comes from Cymbidium sinense, assembly GCA_021442155.1. Lineage (NCBI taxonomy): Eukaryota > Viridiplantae > Streptophyta > Magnoliopsida > Asparagales > Orchidaceae > Cymbidium > Cymbidium sinense. The sequence goes on from CM038218.1 coordinate 123,030,195, forward strand.
TTTGATTACATATTTTAATTAATCCTAAGTTCATATAAACTCTAAATAAACCTATTCAAAAAGAAAGGTATTTTAAGATTAAATGAAATGAACCAAAATTCACATAACACACATTACTTCATTTCTTTCCTAACATATATAACATGCATATGGATGGACCCTGAGCATATCTATACATACAAATGAGAGTATTTAACACACTTTATGATGCATGCTAAGTAATCCATTTAAGAAAATTTAGAAGTTGAATATGCATGATTTTTCTTAAATAGAAAGGATTTTCCTTATCCCAATTTTCACATACACATATGAAAGTAAGAAGGCATAAGTGAGTACAGCGCCATTGTTAACCAGAGGTGTAAGGTACAAGACCTACTTAGGACTACTTAAAGCCTCGCAACCTCGATGTTGTCCAGACTAATATACCACTTTCCATAAGTACAAACATATGTATAAAAGAAATGAAATAGAAAAGGAGAATGCAAAAGTTGTTTAATGGATTCATTTTATTTGATGCAATTTATGTATGCAAGTATAGGTAAACCCTCTTAGGTGATAGCATAGAGATGAGTAGGGTATGGAATTAAGTAAGTATTGGGTTATTTTCAAATGAACCCTACATCTTACCAACTCCTATTCAAAATTATACCAACATAAGAAAGAAAAGAAACATATGTTAAGCATACCTTTATAATCTATCACATGCAAACTCATAATTAAAATATAAGTAACATACTTTCAGATTTGGTATTTGATTTATGTATTTTGAAAATAATTTGGATTTAGTAGTGATAATAGCCACTCATATTTCTACTTTAGCCAACACATGCAAATTTGATATAAAGTAAACAATTTTATTTTAAAATTTGAATTTCAAAATTATGAATGCATGAAATCACATGGCATACAACTTAACATGTTGGGGAAAGATTCAAAGTAATGAAAGCATGTAAATAAATTCACTTCACTTAACTAAAGACATTCTTATGGAATAAGAAAGTTTAAAATAAATTAATGTGAATTCAAAGAGATTTTTGTTAAGTTTGGAATTTGATTTAAGTTTGAAAAGGTGAATGAGTTTGTTGTTCCTAACCCATTCCCACATGTGTTTGATATTTTTGTTTAATTTTTAGGTAATTAGATCCATTTGTATGTATTAATTAGGTTAGGGTATGAATTAAGTAACTTAATCAACCCTTACCTACACCACCTTAGAAGAATTAACTAAATAATTATAAGCCAATAAGATGACATAAAACCTGCAAGGAATTTAAATTTATAATACACCTAATAAGAAAGAGACCTAATGCAATTTGGCTCATAATTAAAAGTTAATTAAGCTAAGGGGTTTAGTTTAAGTAATTTCAAAACACCCTTTCATACTTATGAATTGAGTTTTGATTTCCTTAATTGAACTTAGGCTATTGAACACCTAAGCATCTACCCAAAGTAGGTTAATTAAGTTCTGGAACTTTTTAGAATTTTTAGAAATTAATTAAGGAGATAATTAATGAATTAACTCTTAATTAAGAGGAGATTAAGGAGAGAAGAGGGGGTTTAAGGAATAGCATTAGGGAAATGCCCCAAAATTATTCCATAAATCATTTACTTACTGGATCTAACATTAATCAACCCTAATCATAGGTTAAAATCACTAATCATACCCTAATTATGCTTAATTACATAAGGAGGGTGATTAAGGAAACCATATGCAATTCTTCCAATCAAACCATATGCAGAAGTCATCTCCTAAAACATACCCAAGAAATTTGGATTTAATCATAGGCCGAATTAAAAAGTAATTAGCAAAATAAACTTTCCAAATAAGCCTAAATTCAAAGAAAAATATAATTCAAAACCCTCTAAAATTAATTTTAAAATAATCTAGGTTGAATTATCTTTCCATAAAATTTTATTTCACATTTTCCAAATTTTCTAGAGGGAGTTACAAATTTTAGAAGATCTCTGAATTAATAAAAATTAATTAAGGAATTTTAATTAACTCTAACTAATCCCGGCTCACGCGCGTGCGTGGCGGCATTGCTTTACATGCATGGATGAGGGGTCACTTAAGTTGTCAAATCCCTAGATGTGGCTGGCGGTGCACACAGTTTGATCCCTATCATCCGATCAAAGATCGATGGCCAGGGATCTCCCTATGGTTTTAAAATGAATAAGGAATTTCTAAACGTGCGAAATTATCTCAGCCATCCATATAAAATGCGCAGATGGACGTTGAGATCTCCCAAGTTCTTCTCCTTGATCAACAGAGATTGTCCATGATCAAGGGGAAGATCCAAGCTCGATCTAGCATGGATTCAAATCAAACTCAACCCACACCATCTAAAGCAAGAGAGCAGCAAATCCAACGGTCAAAAATCCATGGGGTGAAAATTTCTTTCACAAAGATCCACACCATATTGAGTTTAATGGTCAAAAAATCTCATATCTCACTGGAGGTGATCACCGGTGCTCGATTCCCTTGGAAAAGCTTCGTCTGGTTGAGACAAAGTTGTGTTGAGAGTATGAGCACTTGAGGTTGAGTGGATTGATGTATGGACCAACTCCTCCTTAGCTAGCTTGCGACTTTGATCCAATTAGGTCCCCCCTTGCCTTTAGAGCCTGAGGAAGAACTTAGGTGAGCTCGACTTGGTCACCTAACAAAAGAAATTACAGTGGATTGTAATGTGGAAGAAGTTAACAATTCAGTGAACCTCCCTTGGTTTCAAGCTTTGAAAACTAAGAATGCAGTTTTCAAATCCTCTCTAAGAAGCTTGGGAATGCTCTCTGATGATTGATCTGAGTTCCTTAGCTTCAATCTGACAGAGGGGAATTGAGAATTGGTTTGAATTAGGGGGAGTATATCTCCCCCTTGAAGGATTGGATGGACGGCAATGTACTTGCCATTTTGATCCAATTGAGCTTAGGTTGTGGGTTATTTGATTAGTTAAGGGTGTGTACATGGTCGATTTGAGCTAGGGAGTGGATTGCCAACCTCTCATGTGCTTGAATTTGAGTTTGAGAGGGAGTTTGATTTTCATTTTTTTTGATGGGTTTGGTCTAGGGACCAAATGTGTTGACAAACCCATTGGCTCTCCCTAGGTCCCCTTGAGCTTTTAGGAAAGACTCAAGTGAATGTGAAGAGGGTATGACAAAATTACCCATGGATTAAGCCAAAATTTGTTCTATGGCCTAGGAGTAGAATGGTCATTTTGCTATTATTCCACTTTAGATATGTTTGGTATATGGAGAAACTAGGTTAGGCCAAGTTTCATTGGATTTGAAATTCATTTGATAGGGTTTGGTCATGTTGACCCATTCAGGTCAAAATGGGTCAACTTATGTCAAGTTGACCAATAGGTCAAATTAGGTCAAACTAAGGGTTGGGTCAAGTTCATATGACCATTTGAAATATTTTGGTGGCTTTGGTCTGGTTCAATTTGGTTTAGTTTTGAATATGGCTTATATGACTTCATTTAAGTCAAATGGGTCAAGTTGACCTATTTGACCTATTTGACCTATTTGAGGTAGGTCAAGGGTAGGTTTAGGTTAGGCTAGTCATATGGAGTGTATTGGTATCTTTGTTTCTAATCAATTTGGGTTAAGTTTAATTTTGGCTCAACATGATCCCTTTAGGTCATGTTGGGTCTAAGGTCAATTTGGCTAGGTTAGGTCTAGTTGGCCAATTGAGGCTTTGGTCAAATTCAACAAGTGATTTGGAATGAACTTGACCCATTGGTTTGAATCAACTTGGCTTAGATCAAGTTTTGACACATTTTGACCCTTTAGGTCAAAATGGGTCAAGTTGGGTCAAGTGAGCCAATTGGGCAAAGTTAGGCTCAAATGTTGGCTTGGTCAAGTTCAAACATAAGTCATGAATGAACTTAGATCAATGGTTCATTAATGAAAAATTGTAGAGTATGGAGTTTGAATTTTTGAATTTGGTTTTATTGATTTATATTTATATTACATTTATATACGTGAATATAAATGAGAATATAAATTAATTATGAGAAATTCCCATGACTTTGAATTGATTTGATCAAGATTTAGGCTAAGTTCATTAATAAAAAATTAATGACTTAAGGAGATATTAAATTGGAAATTTAATTTTTGCCTTTGATTTGATTGATTGATATTTATATTTCATTTATATATGTGAATATAAATGAGAATATAAATGAGTTTTGAGAAAATCTCATGAATTTGAATAGATTTGATCAAGATTTAGGCTAAGTCCATTAATGGAAAATTAAAGGACTTAGGAAATTTTAAATTGGGAACTTAATTTTTGCCTTTGATTTGATTGATTTATATTTATATTTAATTTATATTTGTGAATATAAATGAGAATATAAATGAGTTTTGAGAAAATCCCAAGGATTTGAATAGATTTAGATCATGATGAGGCTAAGTCTTTAAGGGAGAACTTAAAGAACTTAAGAAAATTTCATGAATTGATTTGGAATTTTAAGTTTGATTTGATGAGTTTGTAATTATATCATTTATATATATGTGAATATAAATGAGAGTTGATTTGAGTTTGGAGAAAATCAAATAGAATTGATTAGGAGTTTGACTTGAAAGAAGGAAAGTGAGAAATGATCTAATGCTAAGGGTAGGAAATTTTCCTAACACCCCTAAGGCATGACCTATTCCTATGGCTAACTCTCCTAAGTCTCTAGGGATAGGTTGAGTGTCCACCTAATCACTAGATGTGTCTTAAGAAGAAGGAACTCTTAAAATCTAAGAGGAGTCCTATGTCTAAGATGGAGGGGTTGAGAACTCATTCTAAAAATGAGGTCAACAACCATATTTAGAAAATCAATCAGGATAGATCAAATGGAGAGACTTATTTTGGAAGCCAAAGGAGATGAGTAGGGAACACTCAATATACTAGGAAGCCTAGTAAGTGCTCCAATATATCCTATGGAGAGGCTTTATATGTTTGAAGTTGAAGAGAATTATTTATTTGAGTTAAATTTTATTAGATTGTTAGGGCTTATAATCCACCAACACAAAGTTGTGGAGACACCTAAGAGGTGAGTATTTATGCTTGTAACCCGAAGAAAATAACTACCTCAGATCCTAAATCTAGAGCATTAGGAAGAGCTCAAGCACAACCTAAATCTAAGCAAATATGGGCATAAGGTTTACCTCCACAAGAGAAGATAAACCACCCAACTATTGGGCTTACAACACCTAGAGTGGCCCCAGCTAACTCCTCCTATGATTTTAAAACCATGTAGTCAAGTCTTATGAATTTGCAAGATAGTTAAGCTATTATTTATTTAGAAAGAGACTAAATCTCTTAAACCCACTCCCTAAGAGACTAGAGCATGAGTGGTAAGAATAATGACTTAATCTATTGCAAAAATATTTTCAAGTTTCAATCCAATTTTGACACTTTATTTTGTCAAAAGCTTTAGGATTTTGATGCATATATGCATGATAAAAGTAGATCATTGGCTAAATCAGTAAGAAAATGAGTGTTTTCTACCACAAGGGATTTCCTCACATGTAAAGCATTCCCTTATTGTGCAACGATAGAAATCTCCTATTTTCAAGAGTGAAATAATATGATATGCATGTTGTGAAACATTCAACCATTCATTAAGGGGTTGTTAAATCTTTTAATTATTTTATTTAATGTCTAGCCTTTATGGTGAGGTTATGAATTATTTTAAACTTTAGTTATGAGTTATAGTTAGGTAGAAAATTTATTTTTATCCTAAGAGCCTAATCGCATCCAGGCCATATTAAAGCATCAATCATACAAAACTACGAAAAGCATGTTATTTCTAATGCACAATTTAAACATAACATCAATCAATTTTATAAAACTAGCGCAACAGAATAAGAGGTCGGTGCGATCTGGTACCGTCATATAACCCAAAAATGAAAGATGAGTATCCAGCTCTACCCTTATACAACCCAGAATTACAAAATAATAATAATAATTTATAATGAATGAAAGCTATATGGGTCCTTCAAACCTTCAAGTCTTCATGTCTTTTTCGTCTCTATGTTTTCATTTGATTTGATTTGCTCCACTTCATAGGCATCACATGGCACCCCAAGACAAAGCTTTCTAGGCAATGCTCATCCTAAACCTTATAGCACTAATTCTAATTCCTAATTGCAAAATTACATTAAGATTAGGAAAAATAAATTCAACTACACCTACAAAATAAAGTACATACAATCCCAAGTAGTTATATCATAATTTGGACTTAGTACCCTGCACATGGATAATCAAGCCCACATGTCCTAACTTGGATTATGCTTAGGGGCTTAAGCAACCTGCAAAGAAAGCATTTATATTTATTTTTAAGCAGCCCATTAAGCATAGTCTCCTGTAGAAAATATGATTAAGCTAATCACGGCCTACCATCCAGTCTATGAAGCATACTCTCTAGTATTTAGTCTAAAACATACATCACACCATATATCCTCCTAACATAAAGTTAAAAGTGGTGACGTAACTCTAGTGTGTGTATTGAGGCTTGTGTGGTATGTCTTACTAAGCATTAGCATTATATTTTTTTAAGTGTGAAAGGGATTTAATTTTAACCATAAAGGATGATTTCACTTCAAGTTATTTAATTGATTTGAGAATTTTAATTTGTGTTTTGTTTGGTTTCATGTGACTTACACTTAGCAACTAAGTGTTATGAAGAGAGAAAAGAGAATTTCTCTCTTTAATCCCTACCCTAAGCCACTTTCTAAATTATGTTAATTTGATTTAATTCTCTTTAGTGAAAAGCTTATCAAGCATTTTAATTAATCATAAGTATAGGTTCACTTTAAATAGCTCCATTCAATGTAAAAGGCATCTTTGGACTAGTCAGATTCAATTACTACTACATGACACATGTCAAATTATTTCTTTCCACCACATATAATATGCATATGGTTTAATCCTAAATATATCTATACATGCAACATGATTTAATCACACTTAAATGATGATAAATATGTTTATGTTTGGGATTTTATATTTTCATTTTGATTGAATCACATAAATATATAAATTAAATCTCTATCCAAATTCTAATACCAAAATACATAAGAATGAAATTACATAAGTACGTGTCACTATTGACCAGGGAAGTGAGGTAATCAAATGACCTCCTTGGGGCTACCTAAAGCCTCGTATTCTAAGAAGTTTGGACTATATACTTATTAACATTCTAAACCTATGTAAATCTATATATGAATCAAAGGGAAGAGAGCATTAGCTTATATGCAACATATACTAATTGCCTAAGTGATTATGGGATGCACGTATCTTTAATAGAGAAGTGAGTTCTAATTCATTAATTAAATACACACATACATGTATAAGAAACATAAGTAAGTACATGCCATTGTTGATCAGGAAAGTGAGGTAATCAAATGACCTCCTTAGGTCTACCTAAAGCCTTGTATTCTTGGGATGTCTAAACTAAACACTTGCTTTTATCAAATACATATAGATGTATAAATAACTAAAAGAAAGAGAGCCATGCAAAGTTATGTTTTATTTAGTTAGATTTATCTACATATGTGAATTAAAGCTCTCTTCAAATCTTAATGTAGAAATACATAGGAATGAAGAAAAGAGAACTCCATTTCACATATTTAAGTTATAAGCGCATGCAAACCTAGATGTATTCATAACTAATATCACAACAATCAATGTAATCAATTTATATACTTTGAAAAATAAATTTGAATTTATTAGTGATAATAGCCACACATATATTAAGTCAACTCATGAAAACTTTACAGAAAGAAAAATCATTTGATTTAATTAATTTTGAAAAGATGAATGCATGAATTCATGTGGCATGCAACATTTAATGTAGTTGTACATAAATAACTAAACATAAGCATATAATTCATTCAATCCAACTAATTCCTAAGGACAATTACATTAAATGAAATCATTTAAAGTAAACCAAAGTTTCTTTAATGTCATTTTTAATTCCATGTTTTAATTTGATTTAATGATGTGAGAAAATGTTTGTTGATCCTAACCCATTCCCATGTTTGTGAATTAATTTGGCTTAAGTAAATGTAATTAAGTTAATTTTATGGATTAATTAGGTTGTAATATGCATTAAATTCATTAATTAACCCTTACCTATGTTACCTTAATTTAATTAACAAATAATTATGAGCCAACATGATATGCACATGAATGGAAACTAAATTTCCAATGATCCAAAGAAATAAAAGGGCCTAATGTAATTGGCTCATGATTAATAGTTAATTTAATTAAGAAACTTAATTAATTACTCTTATAATTCTCCCACACATGTGGGCTAATTATAATTTTCTTGGCATTTCCATAAGTTGTTGAACACTTAAGGGTCTACCCAAGACTTCATTAATTGAGATTCAATGTGATTATAATTTTAATTTAATTAATTAAGCAATTTGATTAATTGATTAAACTTTGATTAATTTAATTAATGAAATAAACTTATAAAAATAGATTAGGAAGGAAACCCTAATCTTATCCCATTAGTTCATTCACTGTTAAGCAATAATTAAATACTTAATTAATTAATTTATTACTCTTTATGGGAATAATTAATTATTAATTAATTTAAAGAGTAATTAGAGTTTAATTAGTTAATTTCTCTAATTAATTAAGCAATAAATCTCAATAAAATTATGGGAGGTAGAGGTCATCTCATTGAATTAACACACAAAGTTTGAGGTTAATTACTTAAGTAATTAAGTTAATTAATTTTATAATTAAAACTTAATTAAGTCTTAATTACTATTCAAAATTAATTAATAATAGTTTTAATAAATTATCCACTGAATTACCTTCAAAACTAATTTTTATTTGTATTTTATGATTTTTTATCATTTTTTTATAATTTTTCAAAGTTTCGACTGATTTAAATAATTTTTCATACTTTTTATAAAGTATATTAATTTATTCTACTAAAATAGACTATTTGAGCTTCAAAATTCAATATCTATCAACCTAGAAATTTTTTTAACTTAAAATTATTATCGTAAGTGTTTTCATTTCAGTTTCAATCTCTAAAAATTTTAGATAAATCTGATGTATACTTTTGGTTTAATTAGTAAAATTTGATTTTCACTAAAATCTAAATTAAGCTCAAAATACAAAATATAAATTGGGGATTTTGGGCTTATTGAATTTCTCTCAAAAAGATGAATCCAACGAGGCTTATTTGTAATTTTTCATTGAGTATTTTATTTTTTATAAATGTTTGCAAGTTTCAAGCAATTTAAATAATTTTTAAAATCGAAAAAACCTTGATTTTCTTATTTAACCCAATCAGCGCTGCATGGCACTGACTAGACCACACAATTCCATGTGTCATCGTGCGATTGGGCCATGTGGTTCTATGTGACTCACAGTTCTACATGGCAAAATCAAATTGGGCCTCGCGATTCAGCGTTGTCTTTGAGTGGGAAAATGGTGAGTTTCAATCAGATCGTCTGATCGCATATCGGATGGTCCAGATTAAATCTCATGATATGATGATTAGTGGCGATGCTTCTCAATACATTCCTCTAAAGGAAGATCGGACAGCTATTATGTCATCTTCTTCTTAGCGGATGAAAATAATGCCCAAAATGGGCAAATCAAGTGGACGAATGGGAAATCGAACACCGGGGGTCCTTTTCGGGCTCGATTTCATGGTGATTCTAAAAAAAACTCCTTTTTTTGCATTAGAGATCATGTGAAATGAAGAATGCAAGGGATATCTAAGAGATTTTTTAACAATCAAGCAAAGATCGCCACAAACAAGCAATCTTATGGCAGGCTACAGGATTTGAAAATTACCTCATTGGTGATGATTTTGGTTACAGAGACAATTCAAACATGTTCCTGGATGCGAGATGAATCTGGACTCTTGCCTTGCCTTAGAACATCTCGGTCACCAACCTTCGCCGCACTTCACCGAAATCTACTCAGATTTAATGGTTTTCGTTGAAATAAACTGGGGAATGGGTTTCTCTCCCTCACTAGAGTTTCTAGAGTTTCTCTAATGCAGAACTTTAATCCCTAGGGTGACTCTTTTTCTATGTGCTTAATGGTGGCCAAAAATCACCACTAATGGAGATTTTTTAGCTCTTAGTGGGTGTCCTATGGCTGGTGGTGGTTGGGAATGGCATGAATCATTCTATGTGGCTTGGTTTGGTTGGCCAATGCTTGGGAGGTGGCTGCCAAAAGAGATTAGTGGGTGTCCTATGGGTTTCAAATGCTTTAATGATGGAGGTGAGGTGAATTCACCTCCCCATGAGTCATGGCCAACCTACCCACCTATTGGGTCAGATTGGGTAGTGTCTTAGGTGCCTAGATGGACCATTGGGAGGGTGCCAAGTGGTTAAGGAATAGAAATGACAACTTACATAGGTGATTTGTCTCATATGATACCCTTGAACTATGAGTAGAATGGTTATTTTGCATTGGATTTGATTTGGACATATTTGAAATGAGTCAAAAGTGAGTTGGGCCAAATTTCAAGTCATTTGGAGTTCATTAGGTTCCAGTTGACTTAATTTGACTCATTTAGGTAAAATTGGGTCAAATCAGATTAGATTGACCAATTGGTTAAATTGAGTCAAACCAAGAGTTGGGTCAAGTTCATATGATCATTTGGGATGTATTGGTGTCATTGGTTTGGTTTAATTTAGTTTAGATTTTATTTTGGTTCATTTGAATTCATTTAGGTCAAATGGGTTGAGTTGACCAATTTGACCAAATTGGCCAAATTGGCTTGGGTCTTGGCTTGGCTTGGGTTTGGTTGATCATTTGGGATGTGTTATAGGCTTTGATTAAATTTAACTTAGATTTGATTGGGTTTTAGGTCAGTTTGACCCTTTAGGTTAAGTTGGGTTCAATAGGTCATTTGGGTCTAGTCGGTCAATTGGGCTCAATTGAGGCTTTGGTCAAGTTCAATAGTCAATTTGGAATGAACTTGAGCCATTGGTTGCAATCAATTTGGTTTAGATTTTGATTTGACTCATCTTGGCCATTTAGGTCAATTTGGGTCAACTTGGGTCAAGAGCACTAATTGGGTTAGGTTTGGCTCAATTGAAGGTCAAGTCATGTTCAACTGTTGATTTTGGGTTGGTATGAATCATGGGTTTCAACAGATTTAGCTTAGGTTGCAATTTGGCTAGTTCAAGTTCATATGGGTTAAAGGGTTAACTTGCTCAAATGGTTAAGTTGACTTGGCTTGACCCAATTTATGATAATTAATCAACCTAGGATGATCAACAATCATGCCATCAAGTTTGGATTGGCTTAATTCACTTTTATTTGGATTGAATTGGATTTTGATTCATGCAAGCCAAATTGGCCAATTTGGGTCGAGTGAACTGGTTGGATTTAGTTGGCTTGATTTTGGATTGAGCTTGATTTAGTTGAGTTTATATATAGATTTGAGATTGATATATAAATCCAATTATAATTGACTTGAGTTCAAATGAGTTTTAGTTCATTTGAAAATTTCAAGTCAAATGGGCTAAGTTAGGTTTGACTTGGGTTGAGTTTGATTTGGCTTGATGATTGTAGATTTTCATTTATATTTGTGATGGTAATTGAAGGAATAATTGATTTATGAAAAAATAAATTGATTTTGGATTTTGGAATTAAATGGAATTTGGCTAAGTCCATAGGAAAAAATCATAAGGCTTAGGTTGATTTGATTTGATTTGGTTTGGAGTTGCTTGTAGATTTCAATCATTTGATTTGGATTTTAAATATGAATTTTGATTTAGTATTGAATGTTTGAATTGAATTTGAGGTTTGGTTTTGAGTGAGTGAACATAGATCGAATTTAGGCTATAGAGTAGGTGAGTCTCCTTAATCCCTAAGGCATAGCCTAATTTTATGATTAACCCTTCTAAGTCTCTAGGTTTATGTTAGGTGTTCACCTAATCACTAGAAGTGTCTTATGACTAGGATGTCTTAGTGTTTAGAAGACTCCTAATTCTAAGATGACGAGATTGAGAACTCACTCTAAAAGTGATGTTAATAATGACATATCAGTTGCCTTCTATTTTTGGATGATATCATCTCTATCATCCAAAAATATATGTCAAATAATTAAAACTAATAACTTCTTCAATGTTAATAAAATTTGAGGGTTCCTTAACCTCTACAATCACAGAAGAGAGTGCATGAGGCCAATCACAGGGAGCGCGAAGGCAGGCAGCGAAGCGGTGAGCGTCGAGTGCGTGACTAACTTGGTGTAGGCGCACACATCTGAGCGATGCGGATGTGGGCATAGAACATGACATGTGCTCTCATCGTAGGAGAATTCGTGGGCATCACGAGGCCCCTAGGATGTGACATGAAGGAGTCCGGGGCCCTCTAAAGCATGGTATGGGGTTCTGGCTGCTGGGCGAGGGTCTTGAGGGATATAGGAGGATAAGGACATCTACATGCACAAATGTATGCCAATGAGCACAAATAGCAATAATTCTAAATTTTTTTATATTTTCTCTTATTTTTTTATTTTCTTTCTTTTTTTCACTTTTCTAAGAGGAAGAATATATTTGATGGCAAAAATTTCAAAATCTATCCAAATATTTCAAAACTTTTTCCCAAAATTTCTCCCCTTTTTGCTTCTATTGTGTATTTATAAATCACCCCTTAGAGTCAAGTAAGGAGACATAATGTTTTCCCATATGCTCTAACATTCTCCTGCATTGGATGACAAAGTATCCAACAGAAGTTCAGGGGCTATGGGTAATAAAAAAATTTCTTTTGTCAGCAAGGCTCTGTCTTTCTTTTGGAAAAAAGGTTATTTTCCTGGTTAATTAAGAGTCGTAGTTCACGTGAAGAGGCTCCGATTTTTTCTTGAAAGAGGCATCAATTGGCCTTGTTGGACCGACCGATTTTGGAGGCAATCAAGGCCCGTAGTTCATATGGTGAGGCTCCAATTTTCCCTCAAAATAGGCGTTAACTGTGCTCGTCAGACTGACCGGGTTTGAAGTGATCAAGGTCCATAGTTCATATGGCGAGGCTCTGATTTTCCCTCAAAAGAGGCGTTAACTGTCCTCGTCGGACTGACCGGGTTTGGAGGCGATCAATGCTCATATATTCTTTGGGAAATTGATTATGTTGAAACTCCAATAGATGGTTCAATAGTTGATAATTGCTAAGGTGGTGGAGAAGCATCGATTAGAAACCATTCTTTGAAGAACTCAAAAAATCTAGCAGGCAATTTTAGCGTATTATTAGAAAAAAAAGAGATTGCTTCTTTTCTGAACTCATATATATGTATATTTTTTGTGTTTCTTTTTGAGATGTGGGACACCACGCAGATCTTATGGGGTACTTATTGAAGTGATCGGGTATGACATTAAGGAATTGTGTACTATCTTGAAAGATAGAAATCACCATCCTATAATGGACCTAATCACATAATAATGACTCCTAAGGCATGATGGGTCTTCGAATATACTAGAGATTTTTCTCCTACTTTACATAAAAAATTAAAACAAGATTTATTTTAAGCCGAGTTCATTAAGTTCCCTATGGAGGCAAGCAACAATATTTAATTACATCCTAAGGAATGGAATTTTCTAAGAATACTCTCGATTAAAGTAAAAAAAATTAAAGTCTCCAAAGATTTCAAGGCTAAAATTATCAAAGGATTGGCTATTTTAGAAAATCAAATGGGATAGATCAAGAGAAGACTTATTTTTAGAATCCAAAGAGATAAAGTAGAAAATGCTCATGATATCTGAAGCCTAGTGAGCATTCTAATCTACACTATGGTTGGACTTTATATGTTTGAAATTAAAGAGATTGATTTTATTAAAGTTGACATTTTTGTTAGAAAGCGAGGACTTATAATCCAGCAACACAAGGTTATGAAAATGCCTAAGAGGCAAGGATTTATGATAGTAACCTGAAGGAAATAGCTACCTCAGATCCTAAATATAGGAAGCTTTGACATAAGCCAAAGCATGACCTAAATCTAAGCAAAGAATGGACATGATGGTTTACCTCCACAAGAGAGAATAAATCATCCTACTTCTAGACTTACAACCGCTTGGAGTGGCCGCCAGCTAACACCTCCTATAATTTAAATCTATGTAGGTAAGTTTTATGTATTGCAAGATAGTTGGGTTGTTATTTAATTAAAAAGAAACTAAAATTCTAAGGTCACTCCCTAAGAGACTAGAGCATAAGTGATATAAGTAATGACTTAGTCTAATGCAAAATCTATTCAAATTTTATTCAATTTTTTACACTTCATTTGGACAAAGGCTTGTAACTTTTTTGTGCCTACATGCATGATGAAATTGATTATGGGCTAAATCAGCGAGAAAAAGGTGTTTTCCAACATAGAGGAGACCCTCAAAGGTCAAGCCTTCCTCTATCGTGCAAGGATGGAAACCCTCTCTTAATAAGAGTGAGACAATATGAATGCATGATGTTAAACATATAACATTCAGCTAAGGGGTTACTAAATTTTTTTAAATTATTTTGTTTGATGCCTAAGCTTTATGGTGAGGTTATGATTTGTAGAAAATTTTAGTTATGAGTTGTAGTTGGGTAGAAAATTTATTTTTCTCTAAGAGCCTAATCACATCCAGGACACACATTAAAGCATCAAACATATAAGAAACTAAGAAAATCATGTCATTTCTAATGCATAATTTTAAACATAACATCAATCAATTTGATAAAAACTAGCGCAAAAGAATAAAAGGCCAGTGTGGTCGGGTACAAATGTACAACCCGAAAAGAAAAGATGGGTAACTGAGATCTACCCTTATACAACCTAGAAAATAAAATAATAATTACAATTTACAAATGATAAATGCTATGGGGGTCTTCAAATCTTCAAGTTTTCATGTCTCCTTAATTTCTTCATATCTCTTCTCCTTTGATTTGGTAGGTGTCAAGGCATCATATGTCACCTCAGGACTAAGCCTTCTGGCTAATGCTCATCCTAAACTCTCATAGCACTAATCCTAATTTATAATGCAAACTTATATTAAAAATAAGAAAATTAAATCTAACTACACTTACAAAACAAGTGTTAGCTAAACACGCATACAACCCAAGCAGTTATATTTGTCATTTAGGCTTAGCATCCTGAACATGGGTAACCAAGCCCACATGTCCTAACTTGGATTATGCTTAGGGGCTTAAGCAACCTGCAAAGAAAGCATTTATATTTATTTTTCAACTGCCCCTTAAGCATAATCCCTTGTAGAAAATATGATTAGGCTAATCACGGCCTAACATCCAGTCTAAAATAATATATCACAAAAAAACATTCATCACACCATCCATCGTCCTAACATAAAGCTAGAAGTTGTGACTTAATCTTAATATGTGTGTATTAAGGCTTGTGTGGCATGTATTAACTAGGCATTAGTGTGTAATTTTCTAAGTGTGAATGATTCAATTTAGCATGAAAGGTTGATTTCACTTTAAGTGGTTTTATTGATTTGAGAATTTTAATTTGTATTTTCTTTTATTTCATATGGCCTGCACTTAGCAACTAAGCGTTGTAAGAGAAGAAAAGAGGTTGCCATCTTTCATCCCTACCTTAAGCCACTTTCTAAACCATGTTGATTTAATTTGATTCTCTTTAGTGAATGCTTATTACACATTTTAAATTAAGCCTAAGTTTAGGTTCACTTTAAATGATTCCATTTAATATGAAAGGCATCTTAAGATTTTGATTGAATTACTATCACATGATATATATTTAATCATTCCTTTCCATCACATGTAACATGCATATGATTAAATCCTAAGTATACCTACACATACAATTTATTATAGCACACTTAAATGATGGATGTGAACATGTACATTTAAAGTTTATATTTTTCATTTGATTGAATTATTTCATCATATTAATTTAAAGCTCTAACCAAATTCTTATACAAAAATGCATAATGATGAAATTAAATAGGTACGTGTCATTGTTAAACCAGGGAACTGAGATAATCAAGTGACCTCCATGGGGCTAGCTAAAGTCTCGTATTCTTGATATGTTCAGACTATATGCCCATTTACATTCAAACATATGTAAATAAACAAATATATATATATATATATATATATATATAGTAAGGAAGCTTCCAATTATATAACTAGTTAATTCAATCGTTTAGCTAATAATGAATGCATGTAATTTTAGTAGAAAAGAGAGATTTTCATCCTTTAGCCACATATGCACACATATGTAAAGAGAAATGAGCAAGTACATGCATTTATTAACCATGAAAGTGAGATAATCAAATGACCTCCTTGGGGCTAGCTAATGCCTCATATTCCCAGGATGTCCAGACTATATACTTTGTTATCTTACTACATATGAATGTATATGTAAATAAGAGGAAGAAAATCATGCAAAAATTGCATTTTTATTTGATTAAAATATTTATGTATATGAAACAAAGACCCATCCAAATTCTAATGTAGAAATACATGTAAATGAAATCAAATAAGTATGTGTCATTGTTAACTAGAGAAGTGAGGTAATCAAATGACCTCCTTGGGGAAAGCCAAAGCCTCGTATTCCCGGGATGTCCATACTATATACTTATTAATATTCAAATACATATAAAGCTACACATGAATTAAGGAAAAGAAAGCTTTACTTCACATACCTAAGCTATAAGCACATACAAACCTACATGTAATCATAACTACTATCACTATAATCAATGTAATTAATTTATAAACTTTGGAAAAATAATTTAGATTTATTAGTGATAATAGCCATACATATATTAAGTTAAGTCAACACATGCAAGCTTAACATAAATAAAATTTCATTTGATTTATTTTTGAAAGACATGAATGAATGATTCAAATTTCATACAACATTTAACATGACTGAAAAGGAAATACTAAATATAAGCATATAATCTCACTCAATCAAACTAATTCTTAAGGATAATCATATTAAATAAAAGCATTTAAGGGAAACCAAAGCTTGTTAATACCATCTTTCATTTTATGTTTTGACTTGATTTAATGAAATGAGGGAAAGTTTGTTGATCCTAATCCATTCATGTGTTTGCGTTTAATTTAGTTTAATGAAAAATATAATTAGGTTAATTTTATGGGTTAATTAGGTTATTATAAGGGTTAAGCCCATTAATTACTCCTTTCTTATGCCACTTTAGCATAATTATCCAAGTGATTATGAGCCAACATGATATGCACATGCTTTTGGAAATAAAATCAGCAATGATCCTATGAAGATAAAAGGGCCTAATGTAATTGGCTCATAACTATTGGTTAGTTAAGCTAAATGGTTTAATTAAGTACTCTTATAACCCTTCCACACATGTAGGCTATTTATAATTTTCTTAGGATTCTCTTAAGGCTATTGAACACCTAAGAGTCTACCTGAGACTTAAGTGATTAAGTTTTGGAATGATTTGGATTTTAGTTTCATTGATAAGTAATTCAATTAATTAATTAGCCATAATTAACTTGATTAATTAAATGAACTTGAAGGAATATATTAAGAAGGAGGTCTCAATCTTATCCCATGGGCTCATTCATTGTTGTTTAAAGGATTAATCACTTAATTAATTGATTCATTAATGTTCATCATTACTTAATTATTAATTGAATTAGGAGAGCAATTAAGGTTCAATTAATTTATTTTCTTAATTAAGCAAGCAATAAATCCCAAGAAAATTAGGGGAGGCAGAGGTCATCCCCTTAGACAACTTCAAAAGTTTGGCATTAATCCCATGGTTAATTAAGAATTAATTAAATTAATTAAGTTTGTAATTAAATCATAATTAAGCCATAATTACTATTCAAAATTAATTGAAAATATTTGTATTACATCCTCCTCTAAAATACCTTTAAAGTGAGTATTTAGTTGAATTTTCTATATTTTTATACAATTTGGTCTGATTTTTCAAAGTTTCAGTCGATTTAAATAATTTTTAAAAAGTCTATTAATTTATTTTATTAAAATAGACTATATGAATTTCAAAATTCAATATCTTTTAATCGAGAAATTATTTAGATTTGAAATTTTATGGTAGGTAGATCTTAACTTTATTTTCAATCTCTAAAAATTTTAACTCAATCTAATATGTACTTTTAGAATAATTGATGAAAATTTATTTTCACTAAAACTCAAATTAAGCTAAAACTGTTTAGTGAAATTTAAATATTTTGGGTTTGTTAGATTCCTCTCAAAAAGATAAATCCAACGAGCACTTATTTGCAATTTTTGGTTGAGTATTTTATTTTTTATAAAATTTCAAAGTTTTAGAAGATTTAATTACTTTTTAAAATCAGAAAATCTCTAATTTCTCACTTAACATAGTCAACACCGTGTGGCATTGACGTAGCAACGCGATGCCATGCAGCACCACATGATTGGTTGAATAGTTTTGCATGGCATGGGCTGGTACAGTTCCATGTGGCCAGAATGAGCGAGAACATGCATTTTGTGCAGATCGAATCGGATCATCCGATCACAGATCGGTGGTCCAGATCGCACCCGATGATCTAATGGACGGAATCAAGCAGATCTAGCATGAAATCTGGACCGTCTGATCCCTTGAATGTGGGATCGAATGGCGGGTGGGTTTCATCTCACAAGTGGATGAAAGCGACGGTGGATGAACAGTGAAAACAATAAGATTTTTGATATTTTTATGAAATCTAAACAAAATCTTCTCCGAATGGGCTCATTTTTGTGTCGATTTACACCAAAAAACTTTTATTTTCATATTGTGACTAAATAGTATGAAAAATGTAAGGGTTTTTTAAGGAAATTTCTAAAATCACGTAAGAATCCTCACTAACAAAAGCTCCTAAGGTCAATTACGATTCTTGAAAATTACCTTACCCTGGATGATTTTCGGAGCTGATGATGATCTGAACACGCTCTTGAATGCAAGAAGAAGCTTTAAAATGGATCTAGACCTTTATCTCCCTTTAAATGATGTATCCACCAATGGTTGCCGCTTTTTCACCAAAATTCACTTGATTTTGATGGTTTTCACTCCAAAACAAAGTGGGAATGATTGTGTGTTGGTTTGGGAGCTCTAAGGGAGTGAATGATATTAGGAGCCAACTCTTGGAGGCTTCACTTTTTTGTTTTTTTTTTTGGATGACTGAAAATCACCATTAATGGTGATGGGGAGATGATTGGGAGGTGATGGCTGATTGGGGACTTTGGATTTAGCTCCAAAGTCTTCCTTTGGGGCTGTGAAGTAAGCCTTCATTGCATGCAAGTGATTGGGAGGATTCAATGAGGTTAGGTGGAATCTTATATGGGGAGGACCCATTAGGGTTTTTATTGGGTTTGGGCTAACCTTAAGTAGGTTTGGGTTGGGTTTGATCAGCTCCCAAGATGTAATGGGTTGGTTTCAAAGGATTTGGCTCAATTTGGGTAATTTGGGTCACATTGGGTCATGTTAGGTTAGGTTGACCAATTGGTCAAATTGGGCCAAACCAAAGCTTAAGTTAAGTTCAAATGATGATTTAAAGTATTTTGGTATGATCAATTTGATTTAATTTGGCCTAGAATTGATTTTGGCTCATTTGCAATCAAATGGGTGAAGTTGACCAATTTGACCAAAATTGGTTAAATTGGTTTGGATTATGGGTTGATTCATGTTCAATTGACTAATTGAAAATGAATGTATCCCTTAGTTTAAATCAATTTGTATTTGATATGGATTCATGCCAAATTGACTTTAGATCAATTTAGGCTAAGTGAGTCAATTGGGTTATGTTGGGTCTAGTTTGGCTCAAGTGATGGTCAAGTCTTGTTCAAACATTGATCATGGGTTGATGTGAATCAATGGTTTCAACCAATTTGATGTAGGGTGAGTTTTGGCTAGTTTTGGTTCATTTGGGTTAGAGAGTTGACTTGGTTTGACCTGATTCATGGTAATTGGTCATCCTAGGGTGATCAATGGTCCTATTATGAGGCTTGGACGGGCTTGGTTCAATCCAATTTGGGTTGGATTAGAACTTGGCTCAAAAGGGTCCTTTAGGTCACTTTAGGCCAAGTGAGCCTACGTGGGTCAATTTGCTTGGTTTTGACTTGATTTAGGTTTAGTTGAACTTATATATGAGCCTAGGAACATAAATTCAACTGCAATCAATTTGGAGTTCAATAGATTTTAATTCATTTGAAATTTTTAAGTCAAAAGTGCTAAGTTGTGCTTGACTTGGGTTGACTTGAATTTATTTTGAAGTTTGTAGGTCTCACTTATATTCGGATAGGTGATTGGAGGAATGATTGATTCTATTAGTTTTGACTTGATTTGGATAGGATTTGGCCAAGTCCAAAGAATTGGTTCAAAATACTTAGATTGAGTTTTGATTTAATTTTTGTTTTGGTTTTGGTCATTTGAATGTAGATTTTATTTATATTTGGGAAGATAATAAAAGTAACATTGATTTATAAGAAAATCAATTAAGTTTAAAGTGATTTGAAGGCAAATTTGGCTAAGCTCATGAAGGTAAGTTCAAAGAGCTTAGTAAGGGATTTGATTTAGTTTGATTTAGTTTTGATAATTTGAGTGTAGATTTTATTTATATTTGTGAATATTATTGAAGATATGATTGATTCATGAAGAAATCAATTGAACTTGATTGAATTAGGTGGAGACTTGGCTAAGTTCATGGAATCAAATCACATGGCATAGGAAAGATTTCAAGTTTGGATTTGATTATGGGCTTCAATCATTTGGAGCTGGATTTGAATTGGAATTTGATTGTTTGATTGAAGGATTGAATTGATATTTAAGAAATTCAATTGAGTTTGTGTGGATTTTAATTTGGTTAAGGCTAAGTCAATAAGATAAAATCATAGGGCTTATAAAGGATTTTGAATTTGGATTTGATTATAGATTTCAAACATTTGATTTGGAATTTGAATTTGAATTTGAGGTTCGATTTAAGATTTAGATTTTGATTAGATTTAAAAAGGTGCACATGGATTGGGTTTAGGCTATAAGATAGGTGATTTTCTTAAGTCCTAAGGCATAGCCTAATCCTATTATTAACCCTTCAGAGTCTCTAAGCTTAAGTTAAGTGTTCACCTAATCACTAGAAGTGTCTTATGGCTAAGAATCTCTTAGTGTCTAGAAGAGTACTAAGTCTAAGAAGAGGGGGTTGAGAGCTCTCTCCAAAAGTGAGGTCAACAATATTTTTTGTCAGATCATAGATAAAAAATTATATCCAAAATTGTCTGTGAAAAGCAAAATCAGGAGAGGATGTGCCCAAGTATTGAGGTAAGTGAGTTACTTTACACATTTCTCGGACCTTTGTCTTTCTCTCCTTTTTTTTATTTCATACTTATTGTGCATTTTCATAAGATGATGGTTGGAAGAAAACTAATAACATGATAGCTACATATGATATATCATCCACTATCACAACTGACAATTTAATGATGCTTCATAAGAAATTTTATTTCCCAAATGAGTTGGTGGCTCTTGTTGCCAAAAAATCTGGTTGGGCACATTTTTCTCTACAAGGATACATTACTATTTTTGAAAAGATTCTTCATGCGAGATTGCGATCCCTTTGGCTCCTGAATTGATTAAGATTTTTAAAATATGTGGTGTAGCTTTATCATAATTTTTATTTTGAGCTCTAGTGATCATTATCAGTTTGACCATCTTCTTTAGAGAGCATGGAGTGACTTTAAACATCAAGTACTTATGTAGAATGTGTAGGTTCTCATGTGATGCTCAAGAGCCTATTTCATATTAAGGTATAAAAAAAATTGGATAGAATTTTCAACACAGGATCCATCTAGAAGTTGGTCTAATGGGTTCTTTTTTTATGAAAATTGAGTTGGGTCTCCCTGAGAGATGGGGAAGATTGAACGACCTTCCAGATCTATTACTGATTGAAGAGAATGAAATCCTAAAGACTCTCAATGTTTATGATGTAGGAAGCTTACAGCATGAGTTATGTCAAATTGGCAAGGATATAATTGAAGATAGAATGTTCATGATTGGTCTTTCTATTCTGGCAGGGAGGTCTCATGCTCTTCCACTAAAAAGATCAAGTAAAGGTGATGATATTCATAGAATTCTTTCAAAAAGTCCATTACAAAGTCATGGTGACAACAATACTTCTTCTCTAAAGAAAAAAGAAACATGGGTCGAAGTAATTATGTCAAATAATAGTAGAGGTTGCGGAGAAGGTGTTCTCCCCTAGTTGGCCACTCAGAGTTTAGCTATCTTAACTCATGATGGGAGGATTCATCTCTCAAAGCTGCATATTCCTAATGTGTTAAAGCACATATGCACTGGACATCAATAAGAAGATGAATTAGCATGTTATCTTCTCTTTATCATTCTTTTCTTCTTCTTTTTTCAAGTCTAATATTTGTGACTTTTTGATCGCAAGTAACCCAAACATTAGGGCTTATGGCTCACTTAGGTGTTACTCTAGATGAGTTGAATACTGAATTTGTAAAGATAAAATACTTATAAGGTGAGTACGAATGAAGAATGAGTGCTAAGGCCAAAGAAGTGACAGCTTTGGAGGATCAACTAATTAGGTGTAGAACTGAGCTGACGAATATGTCAACTTTTCTTTCTCTCCAGCGTCAAGAGGTAGAGCATACTC
Organism: Cymbidium sinense; assembly: GCA_021442155.1. Lineage (NCBI taxonomy): Eukaryota > Viridiplantae > Streptophyta > Magnoliopsida > Asparagales > Orchidaceae > Cymbidium > Cymbidium sinense. The sequence goes on from CM038218.1 coordinate 123,052,798, forward strand.
ATGATGACCTGATTGAGGTGAGGGTAGAGACTTGCCAAAAAGAGAAAAGACACAAGGCATTGGCAGTAGAGAAGAAAGCTCTTGAAATGGAGTAGAAAGCATTACAGGATCATCTTTCTGAGAAGGAGCTTATTATGTCAGAAGCAGAAGCAAATGTCATATTCTTGAAGATAGTGGAAGACCTTAAGAACTCTCTATCTCATCATGATGCTATCAAGGATCATATCCAAGAAGCTCGTAATCATATTCTTGATGTTGAAGTGAAGAACTTGGAGCGCCAATGTTTGGAGGAAGGCTTTATTCGAGGATTCCTAAAAGGAGTAGTACATTACAAAACTGGGGTTAGTATCTGATGGGGTTGAAAGTGAGTTTAAGGGAGAATCTTTCAGCGATGAGGAGGATGTTGATATCATGTAGTATATATATATATATATATATATATATATATATATATATATATATATATATATATATATATATATATATATATATATATATCAATTTAGGATGCATTTCATTTTTTTTTTTTTCTTTTGTATTCTAAATTTTAATTTCTTCTTATATCATCATATTAGAGCTTCCAATGACAATAGTAAACTAAAAATTTTGAGTGATTTGATCTCTTTTTTGACCTATCTAAGGTGATAGGTCGGAATATTATTCGACGACCCTAACCTGTATGAAAGAGGTCGTGGGAGGTCCACTAACGAATTGTTGATCTATCCTAGGTATTAATTAAAGTATTATTTGAAGTCTTACCTATATAGAAGAGGTCAGATCAATCCCCTTAGGATTGATCATATCTTGACTGAGACACAACATGAGTTATGCGTTTCTCAAGTGAGAGGATTGAATGAAGAATATTTATGTGCAATAAGCTTGAGATAAAAAGTCATAAACTCATTACTTTAGTAAGGTCGGTGATACAATATTATCATAAGATAACTTAGCGAGAGGAATGAGGTAATTTTTTAGAGAGAGTTAACAAAAGATGAGAGGTGGAAAAGAAAAGACAAATGAGGTAAAATAAAGGCTGCAATATTTTTTCACCAAGAATCACTGATAATAATTTCAGAGTTCTCCATATTTTAAGTTTGAGGCAAGGTTTTTCTCTATATCTTTGAGCTTAAATGTTCTTGGCTTGATCATAGTTGTAATCACATAAGGGCCCTCCCAAAGAAGTGAGAGCTTACTACGTTGATGGAATTTGCTAGTAGCTTCAAGACTTCGTAAGACCAAGTCACCGATAGAGATGGGACAAGGTTTCCCTCTTCTATTGAAGTGAGGAGCTACTCTTTGGTGGTATAAAGTAGTCCGAAGTAGGGTCATGAGTTTCGGGGAGTAGGTCTAAGTTCTGTCCGAGTTTTTCTTCATTATTATTTTGATTGAATAATTGAACTCTTAGACTTGGAGTTTTGATATCTAATATAATAATAGCATATGTGCCAAAACATAAATTATATGGTGTCTCACCAGTTGGAGTTCATGAAGTAGTGTAGTAAGCCCAAAAAATACTTGAGAATACTATCTTTTAGGCAAGCTTTGTTGAGATCAATATAATCAAGACACATTCTTCAAGTTTCATTTGCTTTCTTAACTATTATAATATTTGCTAACCATGAAGGATAATGTACTTATCATATAAATTACACTTCTAAGATCTTGTTAACTTCTTGTTCAATAGCTTAGAGATGGTGCAAAACTTCACTTCTTTTGGATGACCAGTTTGAATGTTGGATCAATCTTGAGGTCGTGTATGATTACATCAGGGTCAACCCCAGACATATATGTCAGACTCCAAGCAAAAATGTCCTGATTCTTGGGCATAAAATCTATATATTTTACCCTATGTTCATTTAAGAGTTGAGATCCGACTTACACCATTCGTAGAGTTTAGTCATCTGATAATGAAATAGAAAGCAAGTCTTCTATAGAAAATATCCTCTAAGGTACTTTTTCATCTCGAAAGTTAAAATTTTTGATGTTGAAGGTCATCGATGGATGTGGTTGAGCTTATCTAAGATAATATGATTATGCTATTTGTTAATTTTGCAGACTACTCCAACCCCAATTGGGATTGAAAATTTCATCTTAAGATGAGACACCAAAGTAATAGCACCAAATATTTATTGGAGGAGCCTTCCAAAGATGGCGTTGTATGTTGAATCTGACTTAACCCCTATGAATTAGATTAAATAAGTCACTTGTCGAGGAAATTCTCTGAGATCAATGGGAAGTACAAGGCGATTATGAAACCCATATAATAGCCCTGCAGTGGGTTGGAGCCTTTCCCTTACCAGGCATATGCTAAGAAAGGTGGAGTAAAATAAAACATCAATAGATTTCTTGTTATAAATCAAAATTCTTTTAACATTACAACATGGGTCACCGATCCCCGCTCTGATGACAAGTGAGTCTTGATGCGAAACTTGAACTCCTTCTAAATCTGAGTCATTAAAAGTGATAGAATGATCAATACAAGATTTCTTTAACTCTAGCTCTTCAAAGTTGGTAATGAAGACTTGATTAGATAGTAGTGGTCCTCCTGCAATTATTTCAGTTTTTCTAACTAGTTGGTGACTATTTTATTATTTTTAGGATGATTATCCCTTTTGCCCCCCAATTGGAGTCATGTTTGCTTGAGTTGATTGGATTTGTACAAATCAACCTAGATGTCCTTGCCGAATGAGCCTCTTGATCTCTTCTTTGAGTTGTTTATAAGCTTCTGTAATATGTCCATGTCTTTGATGGAAATGATAATATTGCTCCTGATTTCTTGAATTTGGTTTCAGAGGATATGACAACTTAATGGTCTCTTCATCTCTAATGGTCATCAAGACATTATGAGATGTGTTAAGTGGTGTGTATTCTTTTAGTGGTTCATGTCGTTGGTGCGTGGGTCATGGAGGGAGATCGTGACTACCTTGTTGCTTCATTCGATGAGATTGTTGATCGATGTTTCTTGAGGTATTCTTACATTTTCATGTGGATTGTTCAAACTATTTTTGATCAGTGTTAATAGTCTCGTCAGCAAAAATTTGTGCTTCCACATCATGAACCAAGTTGGTATATGAGCGAACCATATCACGCATCAGTGGTTAGTAGAAAGGTCATGGATGGAGCCCTCTAAGGAAAACTCGACTTAGTAGTTCAGGGTCTACCCCTAGTATTTGGCGAGCTTCTAAGGAGAATCTCTAAAAGTACTCATGTGGTGTTTATTTTTGGATTTCATTTATGTGTGTATTTGTGAGGGGACACCACGTAGATCTAAGGATGTATTTATTTAGATCATCGGGTATGACATCAAGGAATAGTGCACTATCTAAAAAGATAGAAATCACTACCCTACGATGAACCTAATCAACTAATAAGGACTCCTAAGGCATGATGGGTCTTCGAATATGCTAGAGATTTTTCCCTACTTTACATGGAAAAGTAAAATAGGGTTTATTTAAATCAGGTTCATTAAGTTCTATGGAGGCAAGCCTTCATAGTTAATTACATCTTAAAAAAAGTGAATCTTTTAAGAATACTCTCGATTAAAGTAGACAATTATTGTCTTCAAAGAATTCAAAGATAAGATTATCAATAAATTGGTCATATTTTGGAAAATCAAGTGGGATGGATCAAAAGAGAGAGAGTTATTATCGAAGCCAAAGGAGATAAGTAGAGAGTGCTCCTAATACTAGAAAACCTAGTGAGCACTCTAATCTATCATATGCTTGGGCTTTATATATTTGAAATTGAGGAGATTTATTTATTTGAGTTAAAATTTTATTAAAAATCTAGGACTTATAATTTAAATGCCTAAGAGGTGAGGATTTATCCTTATAGCCCGTAAAGGGAAATAACGATCTCATATCCTAAATCTAAGGAGCTTTGGCGAGGGCCAAAGCTTGACCTAAATCTAAGGGAAAAGTGGGTATATGGTTTACCTCCATAAGAGAAAGTGAACCACCTGACTATTGGACTTATTATCGCCTGGAGTAATAGCCAGCTAACTCCTCCTATGCTTTAAATCCATGTAGGCAAGTCATATGCTTTTGCAAGATGGATGGACTATTATTATTTAGAAAAGAAACTAAGTCCTGAAACTCACTCCCTAAGAGACTAGAGTATGAGGGGTATGAATAATGACTTAAATCTAATACAAATTTTTATTAAATTTTATTTAATTTGGGACTCTTTATTTTGACATAGGCTTTGGGATTTGGTATGCCTAAATGCATAAAAAATTGATTATGGGTCAAATCAAAAGGGAAAGAGGTGTTCTTCCATCAGAGATTCTTAAAGGTTAAGCCCATTTTATCTGGCAAAGATGAAAACCCTCTCTTCACAAGAGTGAAACAAGATGGTTATGCATGATATTCAACATACAATCATACAGCTAAGGGGTTCCTAAATATTTTATTATCTTGATTTAATCCCTAAGCTTTTATATGAGGTTATGAATTATTTAAAATTTTAGTTATGAGCTGTTAATGACATAGAAAATTTATTTTTATCCTAAGAGCCTAATCACATCCAGGCCATACAACAATCACCAATCATAAATAGACTATGAAAAGGCATGCTTTTGCTAATGCACAAGCTAAATAAAATATCAAATAATTTTATAAAGCTATTGCAAAAGAATAAAAGGCCAATGCGATCGGGTACCACCATACAACTCGAAAAGAAATGTGGGTAGACGAGCTCTACCCTTATACATCCCAGATTACAAGAGAATAATTACAATTATAAATGATGAATGTTATAGGGGTCCTCATTCTTCATTCTTCCTTCTTCATTTCTTCATCTTCCATTTCTTCATTTTGATTTGCTCCATTTCTTTCTTCCTTTTGGGTTGATTTGGATGTTGCTTGCATCACTTGATACATAAGACTTGTTCTTATAACCAACGCTTATCCTAATCCCCCCATAACATTCATCTTAATCCTAATGCAAAATTACATTAAAAGAAGAAAACTAAATCTGGCTACACCTACAAAATAAATGTTAGCTAAACACGCCATACAACCTAAGCAATTATATGAATAATTTGGACATAGCACCCCGTACATGGGTAACCAAGTCCACCTGTCCTAACTTGGATTATGCTTAGGAGCTAAGCAACCTGCACAACAAAAATATTTATATTTTTTTTAGCTCTTAAGCACAACCCCTCAGAAAATCATGATTAGCTAATATCTACTAACATCCGCACACGCACATATATCCTAGCATCCACTCTATAATAATACATCACAAAATAAGCATACATCAAACCATATACCGCCCTAACATAAAGCTATAAATAGTGACTTAGTCTAATATGTGTGAATTAAAACTTGTGTGGTATGTCCTAACTAAGCTTTAGAGTTATAATTTGCTAAGTGTGAGGGATTTAATTCATAAAAGGTTGATTTCTCTTTAAATTATTTAATTGATTTGAAGATTTTACTTAATATTTTTTATATGGCCTACACTTAACAACTAAGTGTTATAAAGAGAGAAAAGAGGGAGAATCCCTCTTTCATCCCTACCTTAAATCACTTCTAAAGTAAATTAATTAACCAATTTCCCTTAATAAATGGTTTATTATATGTTTTAATTAGTCCTAAGTTTAGGCTTATTTTAAGCAAACTTATTCAATAAGAAAGATATCTTAAGATTAATTAGTATGACTTACTATCACATACACATATTCATTCATTTCTTTTCCTCATATATATCATGCATACGAACAAACCCTAAGCATATCTATACATGCAATTTAGATTTCTAGCATACTTGAATGATAAATATAAAGAAGTGTATTTAAAATTTAAATATTTCATTTGATTGAATTATGAATGCATGCCTTTTTAATAAAAAAGAGAGATTTTTTATTTATTAGCTAAATACAATTCACATGTATAAAATTTTTAGGTGAGTACAACGCAATTATTTTCTACACTATGGGCATAAGGTACAAGACCTACTTAGGGTTACTTAAAGTTTTGCAACCATGAGATGACCAGACTAATATACCACTTTTCTTAGATACATGTAAATGTATAAGCAACCATAAGGATAAGAAAATCCATGCAAAAAAATTGTATTTGATTCATTTGATTCATGTTTCCTATTCATTGGTCACATCACACAAGCACATGTATAAGAGTTTTAAGTGAGTACAATGCCATTTTTTTCTACACCAGGGGCATAAGATACAAGACCTACTTAGGGCTACTTAAAGCCTCACAACCCTGGGATGTCTAGACTAATATACCACTTTTCTAGAATACATGTAGAGGTATAAAAAACAAACCATAAGAATAAGAAGTTATATAAAGAATCATATTGATTTGATTACATGATTTACATATGTGATATGAAATTCATCCTAAGTCTTAACATGGAGATACATAGGAATAGATTTAAACAAATGTTATGTTCTTTTCAAATAAAACTATACATTTCTGAATCCTATGTGAATCCATGCAAGATAAGGAAAGAGAACTACATATTGCATATTCTATATTATCAATACATGCGAACTTATAGATATTTATAATTAGCATCACTTCACATGTTATAGTTGATTCATACTCTTTAAAAAATAACTTTTGATTTAGTAGTGATAATAGCTACACATATTTTAACTTAAACCAACACATGTAATTTGACATAAAATAAATCATTTCATTTTTGTCAATTTTAAAAGAAATGAATGCATGATTATATATGGCAAGCAAAATTTGGCATGATAGGGAAAGAAGAAAGTGAACATAAGCACACAATTTCATTCATTCCAATTAATTATTAAGGACAATCATACTAAATAAGGCTACCTAAAATAAGCCAAAATTCTTTAAAGCTATTTCATCTTTATGTTTGATTTGAATTAGGTAATGTGAGAGAGGTTTGCTGATCCTAATCCATTCCTCATGTTTGAGTTAATTTTAGTTCAATGGAGAAGTAATTAAGTTGATTTTATGATTTAATTAGGTTAATGTAATTAGCTCATAAATGGTTAATTAATTAAGCTAAAGGAGCTCACCTAATTATTCTTATGGTTTTCTCACACATGTGAGCTGACCATAATTTTATTATCTCTCACTTTGAATTGTTGAACACTCAAATAACTACCCAATATTAGAAAGAGAAATTAGGTTCAATTGGATTAATTAAGTTATTTAATTAGTTAAGTAAGTCTTAATTAATTTTAACCAATCAAAATGAGATGGGCTTAGAGAAAGAGGCAAAGAAATGAATCCAATTCTTAATCCCTAAATATTCTCAATTAATCAGTTAAGGTTCAGATTATGAAATGGATTTTTTATTAATCTTATTAATTAATTAAGGGGTGTTAATTAATTAATTACTTAGGAAATTAGAGAAGATTTAAGGAAAAGATTGGAAGAGGGAGGTCAATCCATTTTCTTAGACCTCATCATCATTAATAGAGGTTAACAAGCTTAATTGATTGATTAATTTACTATTCATTTACTTAATTATCACTAATTATATTAAGAGAGTGATTAAGACTTAATCCATTGATTTCCCTAATTAAGCAATCAATAAAATCTTAGAAAAATAGGAGAGGCAGAGGTCATCCCTCTAAATATTCACAGAAAGTTGGAGATTAATTAGATGATTAATTAGGTTAATTAAATTTTTAATTAAACCTTAATTAAGCCAAATTCACTGTTCAAAATCAATCAATGATAATTTTCCTGAATTCTACACTGAAATATCTTTAAATTGAGCCTAAGTTTCGCATTTGTTGGATTTTTTTTACATTTTGTTATGAATTTAGAAAGCTTTTAGATGAAAAATAAATTAATTAACCCTATTTAGGGCCTTAATCTTGTCGGGCCACGTGGCGGCTGATGTGGTGCTCTTTCCATGTGGCGCGATAGGATTCTCTATTTAAGTTATCACATTCAAGTGCTGACTCAGATAGTGACGCACACGACATCTTCATGAACTATCTGATCTAAGATCGGAAGGCCACGATCAAACTCGCAGTTCCGAGGGATTATATAAAGGGGGCTAAGCGTGATTTGATCAGGACCAGTCATCCCGATCACACAGAATGTACGATCCATGATCTATCTCCTCTCGCGACTAAAGATTGCTACCGTCCATCAATGGCCACTCGATCCAAGCTCACCCGAGCTCGGATGGAGATGAAAATGATCCCACACCTTCTAGGAAGCCAGACAATCAAATCCAATGGTGGAAAATGCATTCCATGAAAATTTCTTTTGCAAAATGCCAACATATTTTCATTCAATGATCAATTTTAATGCAATGCCTCACCAAAGCTTCTGATCAATAGTTCCAATGATTGAGGAAGCTTCATTTGGTAGAAACAAAGCCCTGTTAAGCCGCACTAGGTTTTACTTGATGTGGTTTGCTCGGGAGACCAAGTGCTAGACGAAGGTGATAGGGTTTGATCGAACTCCACCCTTCGGCCATCGAGAAGCTTGGGAAAGGATTTGTTCTTGCTCGACTCACTCTAAGGAAGGTGTGTGCAAAGTTAATTGCACTTTGGTTGCAAAATGGAGAAATGGGATTCACTAGTTTGCTCCCCTATTTTGGCTTCACGCAAAAGTGAAAAAAGGAGATTTTGTGGAAGCTTGGAAATGGCTCAAGGATTGCTCTTGGTCGCTAGGGTTGAATCAAGGGATGGGGAGATATTTCCTGGATCGGATGGCCATGGTCGATTTGGATTCTTTGATGGGGTCACCATGGGAGCTCTTTAAGCAAAGAATCATGTGTTTGGCTTCTGAGTGGAGGAGTGTGAGAGTGGTCGCTGGGAGGAGGTGCTTGTCCTTGGCGGTTTGACAAGCTCCAATGGGAATGGGGAGGTGATTTCACCTCCCCATGGATAATGGCCGACCCAACCACTATTGGGTCAGGTTAGCCATGGTCCAAGGTGCTTAGGTGGACCTATGATTAGGTGCCAAGTGGCTAGGAGAAGAAAATGATGTAATGTCCATGTGTCTTATCTCATAGGATGTTCTAAACCCAATGACAAAATGGTCATTTAGCTATGGGTTTTATTTGGACAGATTTGAAATGGGTTAAAAGTGGATTGGCCTAAATTTAAAATAGTTTGGAGTTTATTTGATTTGACTTGGCTTAATTTGACTCATTTAGGTCAAAATGGATTAGGTTGGGTCAAGTTGATCAATTTATCAAATTGGGTCAAACTAAGTGTTGGGTCAAGTTTACATGACTAATTGGAGTGTATTGGTGTTATTGGCTTGGTTCAATTTACTTTAGATTTAATTATGGTTCATTTGGATTCATATAGGTCAAATGGGTCAAGTTGACCAAATTGGGCTAGGTTAGGTGTTGAGTCAAGTCCAATTGGCTAATTGGAAATGATTGTAGACTTTGGTTTGATTCAATTTGGAATTAATTTGAATTTTGGCTAATTTTACCATTTAGATCAAATTGGTCTAAGTTGGGTCAAGTTGATCAATTGGTCAACTTGGGCTCAATTATGACTTTGGTCAAGTTCAATAATCAATTTATGATGAACTTGATTCATTTGTTGCAATCAATTTGAATTAAATCATGATTTGACCCATTTTGGCTTTTTAGGCCAATTTGGGTCAACTTGGATCAAATGGCCAATTAGGCTAGGTTTGGCTCAAGTGAAGGTTTGATCATGTTCAATCACTGATTATGAGTGAGTTTGAATCAAAGGTTTCAATCAATTTGGCACATGGTGAATTTTGGCTAGTTTGGATTTCATTTGGGCTAAATGTTGACATGGTCAAAGGCTAGGTTTGACTTAGTTTGACCCAATTTAAGATAATTAATCATCCTACGGTGATTGTTAGTTATGTTATGAGGTTTGGATGGGTTTAGTTTAATCCAATTTGGGTTGGATTAGAATTTAGCTCAAAAGGGTTTTTTAGGCCACTTTGGTTCAAGTGAGCCTAAATGGGTCAATTGACTTGATTCAAGTTTAGTTGAACTCACACATGAGCCTAGGATTGAAATATAAATCCAATTGTAATTTATTTGTAGCCAAATGAGTTTTGGTTCATACATAATTTCAAGCCAAGAGAGTTAACTTGGGTTTGACTCGGGTTGATTTGAGTTATTTTAGATTTGATTTGATAATGGTGGTTTATGTTTATATTTGAGTCAATGATTGTAGGAATGATTGAATCATGAAGGAATCCATGAGTTTTGAATTAGTTTGAGTATCATTTAGCCAAGTTCAAGAATTTAGCTAAAAGGGCTAAAATTGAGAATTTGATTTGGTTTGATTTATTTTGATTTGGTTTGAAGAGTTTGAACTTGTACTTCATGTATATTTGTGAATATAAATGAATGAATAATTATTTTATAAAGAAATCAACCAAATTTGAGTTGGTTTGAAGGAGTTTTGACTAAGCATATGAAGGTGATTCATATGGCTCAGGAAGAGATCTTGGAAGGGCTTAATCATGGATTTCAATCATTGAATTTGGAATTGGTTTATGAGTTGGAATTTGATTTGAGATTGAATTTGATAAAATCAATTGAATTGGGCTTGATTTGAATTTGGTTAAGGCTAAGTCCATAAGATAAAATCAAAGGGCTTAGGAAGGGATTTGAAGTTTAAATTTGATCATGGGTTTTAATCATTGAATTTGGAATTAGTTTTGGAATTTAAATTTGGAATTTGAATTTAAATTTGAGGTTTGGTTTGGAAGAAGGAAATAATGATTGGTTTGGGCTACAGGGTAAGCAAGTCCTCCTAAATCCCTAAGGCAGAACCTATTCCTATGATTAACTCTTCTAAGTCTCTATGGTTAGGTTAAGTATTCACCTAATCACTAGAAGTGTCTTAACACTAAGGAACTCTTAGTGTATATGAGAGTCTTAAATCTATGATAAAGAAGTTGAGAGCTCACTCCAAAAGTGTGGTCAACAACTCCTTAAGTGATTCACATTCATTTTGATGAATCCCTAAGAGATGAGAGGAATCTTTAATGATCCTTTGATTTGCAATAAACTGCTCTACAAAAATCTTGGCAAGTTCATCAAAGGTATGAATAGATCCTCTTGGAAGAGAGTAGAACCAAGTGCGAGCCTGACCCTTGAGGGCTATTGGGAAGACCTAACAAACTAGTGTGTTAGGAGCTCATTGGATGTCCATGATGGTTCTGTAATGGTCGAAGTGTTTATATGGGTCTATTGTCTCATCATAAGAGTCAATGCTTGAAAGCTTAAAACCTACTAGAATAGGATGTGAAGGATTGCTTCAGCTAATGGTGAATACTTCTGATAGCCACGATGTGAGAGAAGATGATTTATATCTTTAATGTAAAATTCTTCTCGCATTAAACATTGTAACTCTGCACATATAACATGACGGGTGAAATCAACAAGGTAAGAACGTGTCAAGCCATCGATAATAATTGGTGGGTTAGCGATCGGTTGAGCCGCAAGTGATGGACTAATAGAACTAGCAGTGTCAAGGAGGACAGCATCATGGTCTGGCAATGAAAGAACTTCAGCCTGATGGAGAGAAGACCTTGTGCAAGCATTTTGACCTCCTTTGGCTAACGATCGATCTTGGATGATATGTGTTTGTTGCAGTAGTGGCTATCGTATTTCTCATAAAAGTTGAATTATCTCATTTTGAAACTCTTTCATTCGACAAACACGATCTTCTAGAGAGGTTCCTATTGCACCTTCGCCGATGGGGTGACGCCTATCAGGGGAAAATGAGACAGAAGCTTGACATTCTTGATTTAAGGATTAGTTTCGGGAATGATAGGAGTTCAAGTGGGAGGCTCTGTTATTATGAGTATTGTTCTTGTTGGCCATATTGCAAGTATTCAAAGAGATTACGATTATGGGATTCACTGTCCCATAGACGGCGCCAAGCTGTTACGTGCAAGAAGATTTGGGTCGGTAGAGTTGGAGAATTTAATATCTTAGCATTGCATGAAAGCTTTGCACAAACAACAAAAGAGTTTGAGAGATATCAGAATTTTTACGTGGAAAACCCAAGAAGGAAAAAACCACAAGGCCTAGCCCACTTAGAAATAATTTCACTATATCAGTATTTGTTACAGTTATTATCTTGTCTCCAAAAGTTTGAGTAGGATAGCTTACAAGAGTAGATTTTGTAAGAAACATCATTGGATCAGTGATAAAAGCTTCATTTGGGGGGTCCGACATCCGTCGACAATCGACGCGATGGTCGATAGTCGTAAGAAATGCTAGTGGTAGACCATGATTTAACGACGATCGAGCGAAGAACTGAATATGGTGACCGTGGTGGTTGGAGATGACCTAGTGGTGGCCGGCTGATCCGTGACCGGCAGCTGGTGGTGACCGTTCGGCCGGTGGTAGACCGTGGTCGGTGTGACCGGGTGACTACGCGGACCAATAGTAGGCGGATCCTGGACTATCGCTATATACCGAAATATGTGATCTGCGGTCGACGCAGATCCAGACTCGAGTAGTAAATTAGTGGTCCAAAGGCGACCAGGACCATAAGTGATGGCAGCCCAGGCCGTCGTGGCAGCAGGTAGATGGACGATAAACCGCCGATGATCCGGTGAGTGTCGGGTGGTGACAAATTTAACGATATGTCCGACGGGCGCTAAGAATGACCAACAGCAGCGGGTGATCCGGACTATCTGGCAGAGGTGGTGACCGAAGGCATGACCAAGGTAGGTCTGGCGTAATGGCTCGATGGTGATTCGGCGACGATCGGCCGATGGCTCAATTATGCTTTGAGATTCTTCAAGTCTCAGAGCTGTCTCCTCTCTTTATCTTCAATCCCTCCATGTAAAGAATAAGGCTATTTATAGATTATGGGACTAGCATTTTTGTAAATATAGACAAAATCCAAACTACTCCATTGGACAGCTCAAAATGATCCATTTGATCGTCATATGTATTTTAAGTATTTGAATCCTCAACTGAAGTCAGAATTAAGAGATCTTAAGCTTGTTAGATCCGGCTCGTCAAGACGCTCGATTTGACTATAAATATTTCATATTTAAGACTTATTTAGGGATCTGACTAATATCCCAAAGTTTTCAACTATATTTTGAGTGCTTGATTTGGGCTAGTGTGGACTTAGAATTAGATTGCTCTCGATCTAATCAAGGTGTTTGATAGGAGCTCTATGATGATCAAAAGAGAGTTTCAAAGATTAAGATTATGATTCTAAGTGATGTTCATATACATCAAGATTCATGCTTCAACTAAGAGTTTTTTCAATGACATATCAAGTCAATTAAAAAAATTTTAATTAATTACTTAAGTTATATATATATATATATATATATATATTAAATAATTTATTTTATTGCACTTTAATAATCGTAATGAATAAAATTTATCATTAATTCTAAATTTATAATTTTAATTATAACATTTTATAATTTTAATTATTTGTAATAAATATTTCTTATTATTTTTTCTTTTTAGCTCAAATCTTATTCTCTAAATTTTTAAAATTCTTTATAATAAATTAAAATATAACAAATTGTATTTCAAATATTTTTTATATAATTTTAATTCAATTTTTTAGGACACGTGTGTGTCGGTCCGACACGCATGTCCCTTTAATATTTTAATATTATTTTAATCGAACACTTCTACACACCGACACGTCGAAGTATTCACATGTGTCCACACGTGTATAATCGCATGCCTATTTTTGAGAGTGTGGTTACATCATAGTATTAAAAAGTATTAGATACGTAAATATCTACCTTTAAATATTATATATATAAATTTATAAAAAATTGTGTGATATATATGTAAATTTTTCTTAAATTTAAGATCTTAAAAATATTTTTTTAGTGAAATTTACATATTATCAACCTAATACATGTATATTTACAAGATTTTTTTTTTTAACTATTAGCCTTATGTATTTATATGTGTCATGATTAAATCTTTAAGAATTTTATAAAAATAAAAAATATGGATTGAGATTTTGTTATGAATTTTAATATTTTAAAGTTAATTTGAAAAATTAAGATTGAAGATGATTAATTTGTAAATATAGAAGAATAAGATAAATCTTTTTTTTTAATTATCATTTATCACCAATTCTGTATTAATAAATGCTCATTTAAAATTCTCTCTTGTCCTAAGTCTATGGTCACTTCCCCTCCCCATCGACTAAAACCCTAAACGAGCAAAGCCACCTCCAACCTCGGCGGACAGAACAACGTTCTGTGGAATATGGGCAAGAAGAAGTCTTTCATCGACAAGAAGAATTCGGCAACCTTTAAGCTTCTCGCACGCGACACCTCTACGTTCCCCGAATTTGCCACCGCTTCCGTTCCCCCGGCATCTGATCGTGTCTTTGTTAGGGTCGACAACAACCGTTATAACGTACGAAGCGTATTCGAGGACGACGATGGCGTAAATGATCATGCTGCACCAGTGCCAGCAGGCCTGAAAGTAGGAGATGATGTCGATTCCATCTTCGCCGATGCGCCTGGCGACACTGATGACGAAGGGAGCTTCTCGCAGCCATGGCCTTGTCATGCTGCTCGTAGCTCTAGTAATCGGGCTTCTAATCTGCTCCCGGATGAAGTTAGAAAGGAAATCCTGGAGCTTGGGTTACCCGACGACGGCTATAACTATCTTCAGCATCTTCGGGAGATCAGCAATACTGGTGCTGGCTCTGCTTACTATCAGAATAGCAGGGCAAGGCTAGATCTTGTGTCGCTTGATATAAAGGTAAGACTGATTCTTCTTCTTCAAAGGGTTCTGCTTTTTAGTTTGGAATTTTCTGATTTTTTTGTTCTATAATTTTTAAGGCCTTTGATGCCACGAGACTAAAAATAAGTGGAGTTGAATCAAACAAGAATGCAATCGTTGCTGTTGCATCTAAGGCCGTTGGTGTTAAGGTTCAGAAGGTTGTTGATCCTGATGTAGCGAGGCTGCTTGATGATAACGATCTGTCAAGGTTTGGGTCTGATGCCGAGGACTTTGAGGAGGATTTCGTGTTCAAGGCCAATCTTCCTGAGGAAAAGGAGGGGGGAAGTGAAGAAGTGGAGGAAGCTGAATTAGCAGCTGATAAAGCGGAAAGGAAAATGTGCTTAACCAAGGCTGAGCAGGAGGATGAGTCTCAGGATGAGGATAGTGTGGATGAATTAGGTGATGGTGACAAGCCTAGAATTCATAGGCTTCTGGACGAACAGTTCGATTTGGTGACCACTTTTTTCTTGTTGTCGTAGTAATTTTAATCTTTCTTTCTGAAGAAATTTCAATTATAATGGTATGCAATTTGCTGTTAGATAATGTTTTTGAACTTCTTGCTGTTTCTGTCGTTGTGCATGCAGATCCGTTTAAATGATTTCCTTCACTTGATATCAGTTTACTTTCCCTTTGGCAATTCGGTGAGCTAATTTTGTTGAATCTGAACCAAAACTTTCTAATTTTAATTCTACACCAAAATAAGTAGAGAGATTGATTTTTTTTTCTTAGTTATTATTTTTAATAAATAAATGCAGGGAAACTATACATGAAACAAGTGGATGAAGTTAACTAGTGAACACCGTCTGGTTAAAAATTAGAACTAAAAGATTATACAAAGGGTAATTGGGGTGATTGCTTTAATAATGATAAGTCGGCTACTCATATGGTGCTTCTGTTGATATCAACTGAAGTATTAAAATAACTATCGTTTTGTTTTGTTTAATCTATCATGTTTTGAAGTTTGTTTGGTTGATTGAATAGTATGTTGTACTCCTTACTCTACAATTTGGGCATTATAGTTGTTTGAAGAAAGTGACAAATAGGAAGTTGGGATCGTCCATACCCTTTTTGATGCCAAGCCATTCCCTTTTTTTATGCCAAGCCATTCCCTTTTTTTATGCCAAGCCATTCATGGGAAAGCATCTCCATAGATTTTCTTGGATGTTTGCCAAAAACAGTGAGGGGCCATTACTATCCTTATGTGGATGTGGACAAATTTTAAAAAGTTAATATTTTTTAATTTTCTTAATCCCTTTAAGGAATCTAATCATAGGTGAGGAGGTAGCTTGATTCTTCTTCCATATGTATGGACACACTTTGGATCATCCATATTGATTGTGTTTGAACAATACGATGGGTTTTTGTGCCCTTTTTCCAAGGCCTTGTTATTTTGGATATGGGATTTAGTACGAGCACCATTTTTAATCTTTAAACTAATAACCAAATGGAGGAGGTGAATATAACCAATGTGCATCTACTATAAGGGTACAACAATAAGAATTCCGATACTTTGGATGACAACCTATCGTAACTTTAGTTTCCCTTTAATATAATCAAAAACCCGTCTAATACAAAGTCATCATTTGAAGTCTGCAAGGGCAACTACCACAAAGCTCTTCTGATCTTCACTTTTCCATAAACTCCCATTATTGATGGTAGGATTGATGTTGACTAAGGAAAAGCTTAATTCTAGGGGATACCCAAAATCCATACATTGAGAAAGAAGAAACTGCAAAAGTCCTAACAAAAAAATATAAGCAAAGGCATGATCATCATCAAGTCACGTTTGAGTATATATTGTTTGGTCACATTTGAGCAAGAATCACCACATAGGAGAGAAGTTAAAGCCAATCAAATATGTGCATTTTAAAAATTCTCAAGAAGATTGGAGACAAGGCTTACAAATTGGAGCTGTTGCAATACATGAAGATGTATTAGGTGGTAGTGGTACGCATGGAGAATTCAAAGTCTTTTGAACCTATCATGCTTGATGATAAGTCAAAAGAATTATGACTTTCTATTTATGACTTATTTTTGAAAACGAGAAATAACTTTAAGATTGGATATCATCTTGAAGAAAAAGATTTGTCATCTATAGGTGCCAAAAGAGACATTATGTATTTGGCCAGAAAGGCTAATTATAAAGAAAAATCAAATGTTAAACCAATTAATTTAGGCATGCAACGTTCTCTTATCTAGAGTTTAATTTTGAATAATGAAATCCTCTTAAATTGGAGAACTTTATTCCAGGGATCAGGTCTAGCGAGTGATTGATCACATTGTTTATGATCACAGTTTGACGTCAATCTATGGAATGGTGAAAGAAATCATGATTGTTAAAATTTTAATTGTTTGATATCTCCATAAAAATTGTTGATAGAGGCAATTCTCAAAGCACACTGCTAACATTGAAGAGATGTCATTGGGAATTGGAAGGTGCGATTGGATTGTCATTAACACATCATATAAGGGATCAAGGCTCTGGAAGTTATACCATTGAATTAAATTTAGATATGGTGATGTATTGTGAGAAATAAAAATATTTTTAAGAGCAAGCTACAAAAAATTAGAATTTGGGATGTTCAAAATTTAATTATGAGAAAAAATATCAAGTGAAATTAAAGATGTGCTTGGAGAATCAAAAGGAAAAACTCTTTAATAAAATAGTTGATGGTGGAGTCGAGTGTGCAAGAAAAGATAAGAAATAAAGCGTGTTATAAAACTTGGTTTAGATGTAAAACTTGGAGAATTGGAAAGATATAAAATTGGCCGTAGAGATTCTAAAGCGATATATGATCAAAAAAATTTAGCTTTTATGATTATACAATAGATTAGATACCAAGAAGGTGAAAGATGTATGTATAAGTTAGCCAACAAAGAGATATGAGAAGTAAAGACATAGTTAGTGAGGGGTATTAAGGATGAAAAAAAAATAAAGTGTTTTCCTTAAAAGATATTGAAAATAGGTGGATGAGGTATTTTGATAAACTTTTCAATGAAGGATCCGAAAGTCGATTGATTTTAGCAATTAATCTACTAAACAAAAATAGAAATTTCATTTTTATCGTCATTATTAGTAAATCGAAGTTAGTGAAGCTTTAAAGATAATGTGGAAAAGTAGTAGGACCGGATAATATTCCAATAGATGTGTGGAAATGTTTAGGAGATCAAGGAATTTCTTGGCTTACAAATCTTTTAATGTTATTTTAAAAACTAAAAGATGTCGATGAGTGGAGAAAGAGTTTGTTGGTTCCTATATTTAAGAATAAAGGTGATGCAAGAGTGTACAAATTATAGAGGAATTAAGTTAATGTGACATACATTAAAATTATGGGAGAGAGTAATTGAGCATAGGTTACGATGTGATATAGAAGTTTCTCTGTCAGTTTGGTTTCATGCCGTAGATCTACTATGGATGCTATACATTTGTTAAGAGGTTTGATGGAGAAGCATAGAGAAAGTAAGAAGGATATGCATATGATATTTATTGATTTAGAGAAAGCTTATGATAAAGTCTCAAGAGATGTTCTTTGGAGAATTCTAGAATAGAAAAGAGTTAATATTGGTTATATTCAAGTCATTAAGGATATGTATACTAGAGTACTTGTGTCCAAACACAAGGAGGATTGACAAAATATTTTCCTATTTCGGTTGGATTACATCAAGGATCAGCATTAAGCCCTTATCTTTTACTTTAGTTATGGATGTTAAATGCAGGCATTTACAAGAAGATGTACCTTGGTGTATGCTTTTGTTGATGACATTCTTCTTGTTGATAAGACTAGAGGGAGTCCAGAAACTTGAATTATGGAGGTCAACTTTAGAGTCTAAAGGTTTTCGTTTAAGTAGATCTAAATTGAATATATGGAGTGTTGTAGAAGTTTTAGTGATAGTGTTGTGACTTTGGGTGATTAATAAGAGTGGCGATTATTGAGATATTTAGGCTCTATTGTTCAAAATGATGGTGAAATAGATGGAGATGTTATTAGTAGAATTCAAGTTGGATGGTTGAAGTGGAGGAATGCATCGACTATTATGTGATAGAAAAGTTCCACTTAAACTTAAGAAAATTTTATATGATGGTGGTAAGACACGCAATGACTTATGGTGCGAATGTTGGCCAATAAAAGAAGCATAAGACTAAGTTAAGTGTTCTGAGATGAGGATGCCGTGGATGAGTGGCTTTACTCTTAGAGATAGAATGCAAAATGAGTATGTTCAGGAAAAAGTTGGAGTAGCTCCAGTGGCAGATAAGATTAGAGAGAGTCGCCTTAGATGGTTTGGCCACATAAAGCGTCGACCATCCGATGACGTTAGGAGAGTAGATGCATTAGATTTTCCTTATGTTAAGAAAGGTAGAGGTAGACCTAAAAGACTTGGTTAAGATGTATAAAAATGATCTTAGTATACTTGAATTAAATGAGAGTTTGACATAATAGGACACAATGGAGCGAAGGATTCATGTAGCCGACCCCACCTAGTGGGATTAAGGCTTGTTGTTGTTGTTGTTGTTGTTGTTGTTGAATATAAATTTTTTAACTTGTTTGGATAAGCTTGTATTTGAATTTAAATTGTGAATAGGGTAATTCCTATAGGAATCAACATTTAGTATGAATTTGTTTAATTCGTTATTAGGGTTTTCCTTTCTTTATTCAGTTTATTGAGGAAGAGTATTATATCAATCTTTATTTTAATTGCATATTTTAAGTTTTTATATTTGCATAAATATTAATCAAAAATTCCCTCTTCTCTTTTATATTTTCTCTTCCTCTTCTTGCTAAAAAAAAGGAAAATAGCTAAGGGACTCGATCTCTAGACTTAAAGTAATAGCAGCTAATACTTTGTTTTGTTGTTTACCCTGCTTATGTTGCTAGCCTTGCTGTATGGTTGCTTATTACTGGCTGCCTTGCTATTAAATTAGTGTTGCCGTTGTTTTACCATTGCTAATGCCATACCCTGCTATTTTTATCTATAAGCTGTTGAGTTGTCGCTGTTATTTTGCAGTTGTTGCCGCTGTAATTGCTACCTTTTATTGTTGCTCCTTTAATCTGCATTCTACGCTGTTGACTGTCTCTATTTGCAAAAGCTACCTTCACCGGTGTTAACTCTCCAAATTTAAAAAATAAATGCTGTTTTTCTTTTTTTTTTATGGTAAATAGGAGTTGGTATAGCCATGTTATCTTAGATTTTATCATTTTCTCTCTCTTATTCATTTGACATTAATTTTATCTGCACATCTCATCAGTTCATTTTATACTATTCATTGCATATGCTTAAACCATTATGGTCTTATTTTCAACTACCTTTAGTAGATGGTACTCCAACCGTTTCTTTACTTTATTATTTTTTTCAGTTTGTCAACACAGACAAATAATAGTAAGTACTTTGGTCTCTTGTACATGATGGGATTGTGGGATGCACAAAATTTGTAGCAAAAGTTGAGTAGTTAAATTAAATGCAGAAAAATTAGAAAGATAATGGTGTAAACTAAAAGATAACATGACTAGAAGTTGAATAAAAATACTTCAACAAAATGGAGTTAAGATCTCATGCAACACTCCATAGAGATGAATGATGGGGGGTTTTATGTAGGGGTGTAACGAGTAGAGCGGCGAGCGAACTTTTGTTCATGTTATTTCGTTTGAAATTTGTTTTGTTAGGTGTTCTCGTGTTGAAATTGCTTTCAAATTTCTTTGTGTTATTTCGTTTGAAAATTCCTTTGTTGTTATTTCGTGTTGAAATTGGCTCGAAATGCAATATCTGAAAAAATCGTATGAGGGAGAATTGAGCTGATCAATCTTTCAGATAACAAAGTTTTTTAAGTAAAATTTATCTTTGCATTTATGATATGTAATTGTGTTCGTATGTATATATAATAATGATAATAATAATAGTAAAAAATAATAATAATCATAATAATAAAATAATAATAATATAATATAATATAATTTTTTATTTCGAGCTAAATCGGTACACCGTCAAATAAATGATTGTTGTTTATTTCGTTTATATATGAAAGAAATGTCGTTGCTGTTACTTTCTTACTTAACGAACATAAGTTGTTCGCGAACAACGAGCTTTTTTGACAGCCGTAGTTTTATGAAGCCAACCTCAAATAGTTGTGATGAGAATATGATAGACTATGAAAAATGAATGAGCATGTCAACCACCTAAATGCGACCCTAAGGAAAATTTTGTGTTGAAAACTGCGCGATTGCTTATGCTTCGCCCCCTACCCCCTTAATTTGTCTTATTCATCTTTTGTTTATTTTGCAGCTAACACTACGAGAGTATGGTGACACTTATAGTGATGATGATGGTTCTCTATATGAGGAAGGTGAGAGGGTTGTTGTGAAGCTTCATGATGCTCTAAAGGAGTGCAAGGTGGATGATTTAGAACTTGAAGAGCAGTATCGAGTTCCAGGGGATTCTGTACATAAACAAGAAACAGCAAGCATGGGGATCCAGTTGGATGATTCTGTGGATGTAATTAGCAGGTGTAGAGAGTATGCTGAAAAGTATTATAATGAAGATGAAGACAAAGATGAGTTGATCGTAGTTGAAGAAGGTAGTGATGAATCAGAAGTTTGGGACTGTGAGACTATTGTATCTACTTATTCAAATCTTGACAACCATCCTGGTACAATACAAACTCCAGATATTCTGAAAAGGAAATTTGATTCGCTTAAAAAGAATGGTGTGATTGAACTTAGAGGTAAAGATAAGCTTCCAATGGATTTTTTATCAAATGTCAAAAAGGAATTTGAGAAAGTGAAGAAACCTGCTGGTTTCGAGGAACAAAAGAGTAAATCACGTAGAGAGGAATCAAAAGATGAGAAAAAGGAACGCAAGGTACAAATATATATTTGCTTAAGTATTTTCTCAATCTTTTTATTGTTGTTGCATGAAATTGGAGTTTGTAATTTAAACAGGTGTACTTATGTCAGTCACAAAGGTTTAAATGTGTGTTAGGTTTGAATGCCAAAAGCTACTTCTTTTGCAAAAATTGAATCACTTGATTTTCTCTACGCTTCATGCTGCAATTTGTGTTGTGCCTAAATATATTTTGAATACTCGAAGGTGCTATTAGTTTTTTCATGTCAGTTAAAAAGTAACTTTTAGTCGATTAATGTTTTGTTTTTATATATACCAATATGTATGTCTATTCCCCGTGCATGTGTGAAGCTGATTTGGCCAAACGTTATTAATGTAAATTTAACATCGTAATGGATGGTATAGATTATGACATAAATGATTTATTAATTTTATGATGTAGGAGCGCTCAAATTATATGAATTTTTTTTAACATGTATAGTATGACATTTATAATATTAATGTCTTAAATATCAGTATATATATATACACACACACACATATTTACTTTGCAAATTGCAACTAGTTATCTAAATCTAAATCATTATGCATCAAACATAATATGACTATGCACTAAGCATTATAGTTTAACACCCCAATGCAGAGTAAAGATAGTAAGCTAAATAATTCATTAATTTTATGTTACTGGAGAATTTAGATCATGTGATATTTTTTACATGAATGCTATAACATCTACAATAATTTTAATGGATTTTATTTAGAAAATGATAATAAAAGGAAGGGATTTTTTTAGTGAGGCACATCAAGCTGTCAATTATTTTCATCAAGTTTGATTAGTGTTTAAATATTCATAAATGTGATCAAAATAGATAAACATGTTTTTAAGTTATAGATTGACATCAGTGATTTTGATATTATATTTTGGCATCATTCTGTCTTTTTCCTTTGAAATGTCATATTTAATTCGTTAAAATCTACTTTAATTTTCAACTATTCAAGGCTGTGGGTGAATTGTGTTAAGATGTATTAAGGATAAAGAGCTAACATCCTTTAAAATTTGTCACTCACACACACTCTCTCTCTCTCTCTCTCTCAAATTTATTGTTGCTAGTTTATGATTTGATTGTGTTACTTGAAAAATCAGTTCATTTGTATTCAAGAAACAAAGTGATTGCATCTGTGGATGGATCTTTAATTTTGGAGCATGGTTGGTAATTTAGGAAATGTGGCTTACATCTGAAAACGAATTACAACTATGTAAACTCTTTCCGTTTGCAACCTCTTGATACTGTGCAAGAATCGGAAATTTTGCTAATAACGTATCAAATTTGTTTTTATTATTGGATTTTTTTTATAATCTTAATTTTTCTATTTTATTTCTCGCCCTTCATGACCTATCTACTTGCTCCCGTGATCCTCATCCAAAACCTGCAATCCTCATCCAAAACCTGCAACAGCAGGAAGAAAAGAAAGTTAAGAAAAGAAAGATTCTTCTGGCAAATTGTAATCTTTTCTGTGCTACATGGGATGATATAACTAAAATTATTGCAGTACTCCCATCATTCATGCCAATAGACTTCAAAGCTGAATGCATGCAGGATATATCCTGCTCTAATTGATATCTTTCGTTACGTTAATGTTGATTTATTGCAGAACAATTGCCTTAAGAAAGCCAACTAGTGTTAGTTTATATACTTATGATGATCATTTTGGTAAAATCCAATATATGATCATTGTGGCTTTCTTTTTTTTCTTTTTTTTTTTTGCTGCTTATCTAAATACTAATGCTGCATGTAGGCTGCTGTGAAAGAGGGACGGAGGGAAGCAAGACGAACAAAAAAGGAACTTAAAGGTCTGTACAGATGTGAAACCCACAAAGCTCAAAAGGTTGCTGCTGTTTCCATGCCATCAGCTATCCACCTTATGTAAGGTTCGTCTTCTTCTTAGGAGCAATAATTATCCATTTTATAAGTGATTAATTTTTGCATTAACAATACTGAACATTTAATTATCTGCTTAATTAGAATTTCATACAAATCATCAGTATTTATGTTTGATCAAGGGAAAAGAACTAATGCCTAAATTTGTCAATGTACAAATGATTGAATGAGTAAGAATTAATTGTTGAATATTCTCGAGAAAGAGAAAACATTACATAATAAAAACAAAATATTTTTTATTTCTAATATTTAAATTTTGTAAATCTTTATAATAACACTCCCTCTCAAATTGGAGTATGTTTACCATAAAGATCGAACTTATTATGAAGATTGAAGAATTGAAGTGATGTTAAATTTTTTTTATAAAAAATATCTCCTAATGTTGTTTGCTAAACTTGATAACTGATGACTCTTTTTGACAAAATATGTCTGATGAAATTGCAATCTACTGCAATCTATATTGTTCTTTTGTAAAAAAAAAATGAAATTTCTAATAACTAGCAATATGGATGGTTGTGTAATAGGAAAGCTAAACACTGAAATAAGATTATTTCTAAACATCATTTTATAGATGGAATGTGCGATAGCTCTGTGTTTAGCTTTAATTTAGATCAAGCTACAACAATCAACTTTTACTTTCTTCATGAAACAGGATTTCCTCTTGCAAAAATATATTATCTTGAAATAGACTTTCAATCTTCAACAAATCTAAAATTGTCAATGTAGTTGACTTTAGTTTGCAAATGATTGTATTTATTTAACTAGTCATTTTCTCGTTGACTTCTTATATCTTAAAATGTTGAATACATCTTAATAATTTTTCTTTAGATTCTACTGATACTGAATTACCACACCAATAGCGATGAAAATATTCGGTCAAGTGATGATTAAATAAGTTTGCCAACCAATAGATGATAATAGAGAGTATTTTCAAAGTTTTTCTCATCATTGTAAGTCTATAAAGCATTCATTGGAGACTCTGTGGTTTGCACCTGAAGACTGGGAATAAAATAGTTCACTATCAACAGACTAAACGGATGCAATTTTTTTGATAAAAGAATCCTAACGCATTTACACCAAGGGAAAAACAGAACTACCGATCATAAATCACTTCAGTGCACAGGAAATACCTTAAACGTTGACATACTATTTCCAAGTGGAGGTTCTTGACCCTGCCCTGGCTTGATTCTATCAAAGGAACCTTGAGGAAATGATGCTAGAACTATGCTTTGTTTTATTGTTTTTTCTTTCATTGAAGTTGAAAAGCGAGCGGATATTATTAGGAGCATGACTTGAGCCGAACCCTTGGATTCGACGTAACTCTTTCTCCGGCAAGTCTTCAACCCACCAAACTCAGTCTTTTAACGATCCATTTGAGTCACAATTCTCTCTTATTCGAGAATAATCTCCACGAGACTGGTGACAAATCATTCAGTAAGTCATCCATGGATGACTGATTCCTTCAACCTTAGGAGACTTCCTGAACGCTTTTCATTGTAAAATTGCATATTTAGACTTGCTTTGGAATTTTGGATTCCGAAGTTTGGTTTAAAATATTCCGAAAATTTGTCTTTTCTTTTTTGAAAAGGAGCTAAACGAACTTCGATTGAGATGAAATTTAAACGTAGTTTCAAAAAGCACATTATTCAAACAGGTATTAAAATTAAAAATTCACGCTCTCAAAAGCAAAACGTACTAAAAAAGCCTTACAATGCAATTTTTTTAGGTAACATTTCATAATTTTATAGCAGTCGTTCAAATCATGATGAATATATTCTAATCCTCTGTTCTTGTTTTATAGCTTCCCTATGGAAACAATGATTTTCATGTTGTTATCTGTTTATGGAAGTTAACGCGTCTGCTGCTTATTTCTTGTCAATGGCAGGTAACATTCATTTCAGTTCGCATTCTATAAGAAATTTTGTGGCAGAAGTTTTGCAAATAGGTCATTTTAATTGTCTATTTCTCTTTTATGTTTGCTATAAGGTTCATCAATTATTAAGAACTTTGCTTTTGGCTCCCTTATAAATATTTAATTATATCAGCTCCTTTCGTTGTGTAATTACTGTGATGTTAATCTAATTTTTATGGAGAGAAGTGCTCATTAGATTATTGTTCTTATTGTTCTTCAATTTTTTATGAGAGTTGATATATGATAGTTATAAAAAAAACAACTTTTTTAAAGAAGATTAAAAGAATAGCTCTAAAAATACTATTTATTAAGTGTTCTGTAACTTTATAAATATATTTGCTGCTGCCCAAAGTGGATCATCTTTGTCTACTTTAAAAAAAAAAAAATTAAAAAGATTGCAGGTTCACCAATTGCAATCTTTGATAAATTATTCATGACTCAGTTTAATTAGAGTTTGTTTGATTAATTAAGAGATTATTTGGGATCAATTTAATTATATATATATATAATTTTTATATTATTTTTAAAAATATATTTATTGTGTATGTTTTTTATGTATTTAATTTTTATTTTAAAAAATGAATAAATTTTTTTGTAATATTTAAATTAGTTTTTAGATGTTTTAAGTGATTAAAAAATAATAATTTTTATTAAGTATATTTTATTTTAAAAATAAAATATGAAATATAAAAGTAATCTTGAATGAATGGCTCTTAGGTAAATGTGCTTGAATATTTTTGTAATATTTGGTAGTTAAATAGATAAATTTGAATGATTTGTTGTTTGATTTATTTATAATTATGAATAATTGTATTTTAAGTTCACAAACAAGTTTATTGAGATATTTAATTAGAATTATATAAAGTCTTGTTTGTGAGTAATATCATCTAAAAAAATTATTATTTTTGTCTTAAAATTTTATTTGATATAGTTTGTTTATATTTTTAAATAAATTATTCATGAATAAAATTGATTAATATTTATTTATTTTATTAAATGAGCTATTTGTCAATAAGTTTAGTAATGTCAATATGAGCCAAGTTTAAGTTGATTTTAAGTCGAGCTCAAATAGGAATTTATAAACAAGCATGAGTTTAAACACAATTTAAAAAGCTTCAATTGAGTTTAAGTCAAGCTTAATTTATTTGTAGTCTTAGAGATTAGCCATATTTTCATGGACATGGCATGTTTATCATGAATGAGTGGGTCTATCAAATTATATTAAAATAAAGTCATAAGGCACTAGAAGGTTTTATAGTAATATTAATTTAGAAGATTTTATATGTTATGAAAATATTATATAAATCTTTGAAATTCCCTAAATCTTTTGAGTACTTAAGAAATAATTAAGGAGTGTTTAGGAATGTTTAGGACTCTTCAGAATAATATAGATACTTAAGATTAGTATAGAGTATTCTAAAGAATTTTATACATATGAATAATATAATGTAAATTCAAAATGTTTTAAAGAGTGGTTGAGTCTTTTGAAAGGAGGTAATATCTTATTTATAAATCACCTAAGAGTAAGTGAGACTTTTAATTCTTGTAAAACTTTTTTTAAGGTAGGCTTTTTCTTTTTATTCTCATTTTTGCTAGTGTTCTCATTTACACTTTGATACTACTTAACCTTGAGATTGATTTAAGTCTTTGCCCCAACATTATGTTGGGTTAGGCTAACTTAAGAGTCATGGGAGGGTGATAAGATCGTGAGGATAATTTACCATAAGTTATGTCTATGAAAAGTGGTATTATAAATTAATCTCAAGGTTAAGTGGTATCAAAGACTTCAATTTGGCATGAAATAGATGGAGTCATTACAACTAGTCAAGGTTGGGAAGAATAGCATGATCCTACAATATTGGGTTTTAATTCACACTTATCTTAGGAGGAGGAGGCCATGAATATCATGGGAGCTCAAATGAATGTCCAAAGCGAAGTGGTGAGTAGGCTAATGAAAAGTAGTTAAGCCATCCAACCTACAATAAAGAGTATGTCACTCCAACTTGAGGAGTCCTTGATGGACAAGAAAGATGTCTTCATAGAAAATTCAACAAGTTGCTTGGTCTCATTAAGGATTTGCACATATATGTGGCATACATAAGTTTGCATTGGTGATTATATCCACCACAAGCACTAATGAAATTGAGGAATCAAACAATGCATGTGAAGATAGCCACTTCTGATGGAGGCTAGAACAACATTTTGGAGATATGGATTAACACAACGAGTCCCACCAAAACTTTATTTTGACATGGAGTTATGAAAGAAGTATGACCTGTAATGGTAAGATCTTAAGTAAGCCTTATTTTGGGTTTTCTTGGGTTAAGGACCTCATTGAGTAAGAGAATGACTTTGATTCTGCATTTAGTCATCAATAAAAGATAGGAGATGAAGATGTCATGAAGGTTGTATGCTCTCAGATGCAGTTGGCACAAGTCAACGAAGCTAACCAAATGAAAGGGGAATCAGAGGTTAAGATGGACATCTTAGGAAACAAGAATCATCACTTTGCTGTACATAGTGAGATTAAGATGCTGAGGTTTAAGAAGAACAAGTCACAAGGGCAAGCAACAGTTTTTGAGGAGCCAAGAATGTCACACCTATGAAGTTGTCAGGGAGTATCTATCATAAATCTAGATAATTCTTGAGAATGATAGAGGCCTATAAAAAGAAGATGTCATCTCAGAGTGAGTGAGTTTTTTTTTATTATCTTAACTATTTTTTAAAAAAAAAAATTACATACATATCGTATAGTTTTTATATATTTACATATTTAATATCTAAATTTTAAATTTTATATAATATTTAAATTTTTATATTACATTAAAAATATTATAATCATTAAAATTTCAAAATATAAATATTTCTTTTAATGTATGAAAAAAATTATATATATAAATATTAAATTTTGAGAATTAGATATATAAATATATAAGTATTATGTGATATTTATATAAATTTTTTATTTAATTTAGTTCTATTATAAGTGAAAACTTTAAATGAAATGATTCATAATCTAATAATTAAAATTTTCTTGTAGATTTTTCTTGAAGTACACGGCGGGTGCTTCTGGAACATTCCCTTTTCTTGTTTATCAAGAAAGATTCCTAGGGCCAGAGCGCACGATAGACCGAGAGAGAGAGAGAAAGAGCGCGAGGGAGCGAGGACCTACAAGCCTAAAAATGGATCGGGACGGCGGCATAAGGGGGAGGATCACGCGGGGGTTGATTCCAGTTCTTGCTTTACACGTTGGCACTGAATACTACCGGCTCCGGCGAAAGCCGCCGGTGACGGCGGGGCTCATTCTTGCCAATACCCTGATTTATCTCCGTCCAGGAGCCCTCGACCGACTTCTCCCCTCCATCGACGAGGTCTGGTTCAACCCCCATCTGATAGTCAAGGTACTCTCCTATCTGCTTTTTTTCTCTCAAAGCTAATTTTTATGAATAATCATGTCCCCCAGCCAACGTGGCATATTTTTGTTCGATTTATGTTATGTATTTTTGTTGATGATTTTGTTCTTGCCAAATACCTCTGTAATGTATGCAATGTGATGATAAGTTATCATGTTATCAAAGATGGAGAAAATAAATTGCTTTGGAGATTACTTTTTCTTAGTGTTTCTATTATAAAATAGATTTAGTAAGCTTTAATTCTTGCAATTGTTAGTATTTGGGAATCTGTTGATGCATCGTTACGACCTCAAGTTTAGGTTAAAAGACCAATTTTAAGTCTTCTGCATAAAATTGACTTATGTCCGATGAAATTTTTATTTATTTATTTTTGAGTATGATCATTTGATGCTGAAGAATGATAAGTGACTTGATTCTACATTGTTTATTTTGAATATTTAAAACGATTCAATTTTAATCCTATTAGCCTAAGTATGAGAGAAGAATCTAGCTCAGCATAAAATTTGTTGCTGAGTGAAATTGAATGTTTTGCTCCATTTCAACATTTTTTTTTCTTTTAGTCATTTATCAGAACATTTATTGGAAATTAGTATTAGTCTGGCATTTTTGTAAGAGCAGTAGATTATGGAGCTGCATCAATAATATTTTATATTATGGTTATGTACCAACAAATTGATATACAAACATTATCTTTAAATTTATGAAAATAATCTTTTTGCAATTCAGGGGTATTGTTATGATGCGTATATTAAACTCTTCCCAATCCCTACATTATTAGCAAGAGCATCATATGTTTATAATGGCACACTAGTAAATTTTTTATCTTAATAGATGCTACTCCCATTATTCTTTGCTCTAATAATATCTTACTCTATGGTTTCTAATGTTATCATAAATCCATCATAGTGTTTTTATTTATGCAAGTTCGAATTATGTATTTGTTAATCAAACGACTTCATTATCTCTCATAATTTTCTAAATATCAATAGGCATTTAATTTGGACTTAGAGCTTTATCTTTGTGCTTTTTAATCAAATCTTATTGAACTTACAGTCTGTTGATGGATCTATTGTATACTTTCATGATTATATTCATGTCATTGTTTTGAAGAATTGTCTTTTGCAACTTTCTTTTAATAATTAATTAAAATTAATAGTTTCATTTTTTTATATTTATCTTTTTCATTAATATCCTGCAATTTTCACTCTGTCTATTTTGATTAAAAGCTTTTAATTTTTTTTTTATTTCCTTGGGTACTATATATATATATATATATATATATATATATATATATATATATATATATATATATATATATATATATCATTTTCTTTCTTTGTACCTAGTGTGTCGTAGACAAGTTATTAAGAGCTGTATGGGTTTGTTGAGTTCCCTATCTTCTTTGCGAACTTTTAGCTTCTTTACAATTATTGATAATTTTTTTTTCCATTAATTAAGTCTTATAGCTTCCTAAGGCTTACATTTTGCATGAGTTCATATGTAAATTGAGTTCCACTTCAATTTTTTTCATTACATCCTTTAATTGTGCAGCCAAAATTTTATTTCAATAAATGTTATGGAAGGGTACACATACATCATGGAATGTCCTAAACCTATGATATTATTAAAGACTTTTCGATTTTGGTTGCATTATATCATAAGAAAATAATTTACATAAAAGTCACCTTGAAACAATTTATTTTTGGAAATTTTCTCACCACCATTAAGTCTTTTGCTTATAAAATGCATTTCAAGGCTGTCCTGGAACTTTTATAGTAATCCTTTTTATTCTATCAACAATTTAAACCATGTATAGTTTACCTTAGTTTTGAAGTTTCATTGTCTCTTTATTAATCTATTTTAAAAGATTAATAACACCATATCTTTTGAGTTGTACAATTTTATTGTTAGAATATTTATTTCTTTTTATTATTGTTTTATACTATTAAAGTATTTTATCAATCTCTCTCCTAATACTATTTTATAATTTATGAAAAGATTTTTCTTTATTTCTATATCTAATTTATTAACTCCATTTTTTATCTTCTTTGTCATTGCTTAAGTTATGTGTTTGGCAATGCCAGTTTAGGTCTCTTCTTGACCTCTAAAGCGGTCAAGAGACCTTGGATATTGACTTTGCTCTATTTGACTCAATAGTCCTATGTATAAAGAACTTTCTAATATTCGTCACCTTTGAGTGATCAAATTTATCTCCAAGTACTCCAAAATAAATGCTAGAGAGATATGTGGTTCACACTCAATATATGTGGACCCTTCTACTTTGGTGATCTGAGACGCGGCTCTCAAAATTCAAAGTACTGTCCTCTCTTTCCATCCAAATCAAGAGCAGAATACTTTAGAGGAATATTCTCCCACATGCATAGAGTACTTTACCAAGATATATTGGGGATCTTAATTTGAATCACATAATTAATCATGCCATGTATATGAGCCAAAATAGTCATATAAAAATTCTTCTAAATTGTTTTTGGTCATGATTTGTGCCTCTGAGAAAATATCAATATGAATTGGTTAAGCATGGTACACTACAATGCAAATTCTCATATGAAAATAGTTCTGAACCATTTATAGGTATTCTTGGATTCAACTTTAATCTAAATTCTTGAGTCTTTATTTTAAGAGGATGAATGTCATACTAATAATACTAGTCAATATTCTGTCATACTTATCCTTAAAAACATCAGTATGTTTTTGGCATACATCTTTTTTGTCTTAACACTCACCAATTTAGTTATCGTGATACTTGATCATTTTCTCTTTTAAGACAATAAAAATCATATAAAGGTCGTTTCTTTGTTATTTATACTTCTTCATTAATTGCTTTGAGATGAAAATGGTTTCCATAATAGATCTTCCAATGAATTTTTGAGAAGATGTAATCTATGGTTGTTAATCAAATTCATTAAATGATGTAAACTCTAAATTATTTATTATTAGTAAAATGGATTCCCCATATTATCTTAGGATAATGAATCCACAGGACGACGGTTGGGTTTACCATTTATTTTATTCATGTCCTCCACGCATAATCCTAAATTCCCATTATCAATAAGAGTGCAAGGATACCCTTATACAGGGGTGTTCTTGGGTTCCCAATTGAGATATAATTAATAATAGAGGCTTATATTCATAAGAATTTTTATTCTTGTAAAGTCTAATATAAATTCTAAATTCTCATTTTATTTATCTTTGCTAGAAAATTAAATGATCTGCCTTTATAAATCCTATAATCAAAAGAATATATCTTTAATAATCGTGATTGGGCAATGATATGACAAAGGTGGTTAGGCAGCAGTCCAACAATGATGGTTGGATGACGATACAATGATGGTGATCAAGTGGTGGATTGATAATGGTGGACGAGTGACAATCTAGCGAGGGTGGTTGGGCAGCAGTCCAATGATGGTGATCAAACACGGTGGTCGAGCAATGGATCGACAATGGTGTTGCTCGGCAACGGTGGTCAGGCGAGGATCGCGTTGGTTGGATGATTGTTTAGTGGTGCTTTGGGATTCTTTAAGCTTCAAAACTCTTTTCAGTCTCTAGCTTACATCTCCCTTCATGTAAAGAATGAGAGCCTATTTATAAAGGTTAAGAATGATATTTAATATAAATATGGGTAAAATCTAAATCGCTCCATCAAATAAATGGTTCATAATAGTCTCCTTGATTCTGTGATATACTTTAAATATTTTGGTGCCCAAATAAAATTAGAATTAAGAGATCGTGGGCTCGTTAGGCTTGTCTTATCAAGATGTTTGATTTAACTATATGCATGCCATTTTTGGAAGCTAATTAGGGATCTCAATAATATATCAAAGTTTTCAACTATATTTTAAGTACTTGATTTGGGCTCAACTGACTTGAATTAGATTGCTTTATGTTATTGAGTTTGCCTCATCAAGGTGGTTAATTTGATTAAATGATTGCCAAAAGCAAAGTTCGAAGGACTAAGATTTTAAATTCAGGAGATATTTATTAGCACATCCAATGAGATTCATGCTTGAATGGATAAATTTTTCAATGACGTATCAATACTATTTGATGTAATATTTCATCATTATTTTTCAAATTTATTAGTAGCATAGACACTATCCATAAATCCTCATATATAATTAAATTAAGCATAGTTAATTGTATTATAATCTGGTCATCTTAATAAATCTCTTTTAATAGAATTTTCACTACTATTTTATAGTATATTTTTATTTCTAACCTTGACAACATCTAGTGGTATAACCTCCCCCAATCTATTTAAAGTTTTCCATCTTCTCATCTAGTTTATTGCGAAGTTATTGATTTTATTTTATTTTTATTCTTACGTCAGCTAATTTTTTATCATTTCATTGAAATTTTATAAACTTAATGTAAGAAATTTACAAGTGACATGAGGCTTGATCAAACTATTTGTTACTTTTCACCATAATTAGATTAAATTATGACAAATACTTCTTGGATATCCCAAAACCCTCTTCTATATCTACTGTAATCAACTAATGTCATAACACATCACCACTGGCTGACTTCATAGCCGGCTTCTGCCCAATTCTCACTACAACCTTATTTGTTCAAATTGCACTTTAGTGAATGTGCTAGCACTATCAATATCAAATTTTGATTAATTCATCAATTTCGTAATGGCTTTATGATTGATTGTTAACCGGACATCAATCCTCGTCCTCTCATATGAGCCTATGATGTGCAAATATGGTTTAATCAACCTTTCCATTGATGCTATACTTCCCAGAAGCTTTGCTAGGATAGGTTTCTCCCCCACTATTTACATATATACCTATAATAAAGTGCAAATTTTGGTAGACCTATTTAATGCCGTTAATCATGAACTCTTACTCTTCATTTCTATCTGTGCAGTATGGGGACCTAAAACGCTTTTCCGCTTTCTACCACATGGGCGAATCCCATCTAGTTTACAACATGATGTCCCTTTTGTGGAAGGGGATTCAGCTCGAAACCTCAATGGGCAGTGTGGAATTCGCTTCGATGGTAGCAGCATTACTCGGCCTTTCCCAAGGAATCACTTTACTTCTTGCTAGAAGCTTACTACTCTTCTTCGACTACGAAGCAGCATATTATAACCAGTATGCTGTGGGGTTCTCTGGTGTTCTCTTTGCTATGAAGGTCGTGCTGAATTCCGAATCGGATGACTTGACCTCTCTGAACGGTCTCTTTGTTCCAGCTCGTCATGCTGCTTGGGTGGAGCTGATTCTCATCCAGTTATTCGTCCCTGGTGTGTCTTTTCTTGGTCATCTCGGTGGAATTCTCGCCGGGCTTCTCTACCTCAAGCTGAGAGGATCATATAGTGGTCCCGATCCACTTGCCGCTTTAATCAGGAAGTTGGCTTCTGTTGTGAGCTTGCCTGTGAAGTTTCTGGGAAGCTTGATTAGGTGGCCAACTCGACGAATATCAGGAAGGGGTACGGTCGGAAGCAGGCGACCGGTTCGAAGGGTGTATGCTGTGTGGAGATGTGCTACTTGTACATATGATAACTCGGCTTCGGTGGACGTATGTGAGATGTGCGGCACAGAGAAATCGGGTGATGAGTTCACTGCGCCAATGTCATTTGGCAGGAATGGTGAGCTCAGCTTGGAGGAGGTTAGAAGGCGGCGGCTTGAAAGATTCAGCAGATGACATTCTAAATTTCTATAGGTGCAGGACACTTTCTTCTTCTGTTTTCTTTACTCTTATAGTTCAACATTCTCCTGCCATATGATAATGGCTTTATTGTGTAAAATAATTGAAGTCATTTCTAGTCATTGGACCGTTGCCTCCATATGCAGCAGCATAGTTCTAATGAGAAATGTCTATTCTGTAAATTTTTTAATTCAGTAAGCAGAATAAAATGTCTTCCTTGCTGTTGCTGGTAAAAGTTGCACCATGACACTGCTTGTATCCACAACTTGATAAGTTGTAGTTTATGATGCATTCGGCGTAACTTTTTAGCTATTTTGATTTTTAGAAAGTCATCTTAAGTTGTATTTAGCTATTAATTTTTTGATTATTTTTCAAAAAGTATTATAGTGAAAGTTAATTTTGAGAAACGGTGTTATTAAAATATGATGATTGTTCAAAAGTTATTTGAATTTTTTAAAATAAAAAATATTTGTAGCATTCGTAATAATTTTTTAAGAAGGTATTTTTCCATGATCATGATTAAGTCTTACTCATTCATAGCCTTATATATGGTTTAAGTTATAAAGTTTAATTTTTTTGCACAACGAAGTATTTTGATGACTTCGATTTTCTGAAGTTGTATGGCTTCATTTCACATGCCATCTCTCACGCAATTTGATGTTAATTTATTTCGCATCCAATAATAAAGCTTAATTTTTACTCTCTGAAGTAAACGTGTTGTTCACTGGCATTCAGTATTTATAGATTAGGGCTTAGTGTTACGGCAATATATTGAATATTTCAAATTAAATATTTATAAATGTCATAAAAGTATAATTTATTTTAAAAAATTAATGATAATATTATTTTTAATGTAAATAAAAAATTTAGGTATTATTTATATAAATATCCTTTTAGAATATTATTATATATTTTGGATTTATTTATTTTAATAAAGAATGGTTGTTATTTTTATATTGTAACAGTGAAATTAGGATTATTATATTTTTTTTCACAATCAAATCATAAGAGAGTCTATACTGGCAAGAATATGGTGTGATAATAAATTCAGCAACTTCGCATATTTTTTTGTTTTTATATTCATTTATTTTATTTATTTCTTTCACTCTTTTGTGTTTCGCTTTTTTTTTAAAACACTTTGATCTTTAGCAAATTTTCAATATGGTGTCGGTGGCTTTTCAAAGTTTTGCAACTGAACCGACCTCTTATGCTATAACCCTTCTTTATATGTTTTAATTTTCTTACATATTATATTTCATTTATTAAGAGCTGCTCTTTATATATATATATATTTATTGAATTGATCTTTATCGTCAGAATATGTTGTCAGCTGAAAATAATTTGATTTGAGATATGAAATATTTAGTTTTTTTAATTTTTATTTTATTAAATGGATTTCACTTTGTACTGAGAAAATATAGAACATACGTTACAATTTTAGCCAGGCGGATGCTGCTTGCTGTATTTAGGCTGCAAAGTAAATCAAATATAGAGAATTTAATTTTTTAAGTATTTGATATAGTGCAAAGTAAAATTTCAATGTATTTGTAGTGTATTTGAAATGCATTAGAATGATCATTTTAGGTGTATTTAGAATTCGCCGATTTTGGCGAATTACAAATATACACCAAATAGAAAGAAGTATTGTCGCCGCCAACCGCCGTTGCCGACTGGCCAGAACCTCCGCCGTTGATCGGATGTCAGCCACCGATAATCTTAAAAATACTTTATATTATATTTATTTTGCCAAACAAGATAAAAGAAATTTATGTATTTGTAAAGCTTTCAACCAAACAAGTTAAAGTAATCCAAATACACTATATTTCTTTTACACTGCATAACAAATATTTTTTTTATAATTTAGTCGCTCTTAATTTACATTTTATATAATAAATCTCTCACCCCTAAAACCAATTTAATATACTACTATCAAATAAGTATTTAATTAATTAAAATAAAAGTTTATAAATTTAATAATCTTACCCACTCATTTTTTTTTCATATAAATTTTTGATAATATTTTACTAATTATTAATATATTTTATTTTAAAATTATTATATTATTTTATTATTTAAAAATTTTTGCCCATCTTAAAATAAATAGTTAATTATATATATTCAGTGAGTGAATCGATGGTACATAGTCTACGGCTAACGTACAGAGCCAGTTTAGTTGCAATTTGACGCTACTATTCGTTTGAAAGTTAAGTCTCAAAGAATATATATATATATATATATATATATATATATATATATATATATATCTATATATATATATATAAATAAATTTTATTTTATATCAATCTACTGCTACTCTATCTTAATTTTTTATCTCAAAAATATAATCACATTCTAATTATAAAGTCAAAGAATATGAGATGGACACGTGGGTTTGTTAGAAGAATAATCGCTTAACCATGTGGTGTTTATCCTTTAACCACGCAAAGTAAAACCATAAAGTCTCTCGTTTTTTTTTTTGGAAGTATATCCATCAAATACCGCATCTATTGTCATGGAGATTTATTATTAATCCTCTAAGGCAAAGCGCACATTCATCACAGTAGTAACGCCCTTGATGTTGATCTACGGAGAGAGAAATCGGAGGCTCGGCCGCTACTTGAATAAACAGAACTGAGAGACGGTGGGTAAGTCTCTCATTTGATGTTGAAATTTGCTTTTTTTTTATTATCAATTTCCTTATATTATTATTATTACTAAAAGTCAGCATGTCATTAAACAATAATTTACTTATCTTGGCTTGTAGTTAACCAAAAATTTATAATTAGAAAATATTAGTGTGATACTGATTAGCTTTGTTTATCATCAACATGTAACGTATATTTTCAATGTGATTCTGAGAATTCCTACAAGAAAGGTATTAAGATTTGCTGCGCTCATAAATCTTTCTCATTAAAAAGTAAAAAATATATATATTCTTACTATAAAATGAATGATGATGAAGATTGCCTGATATAGATTTTGATGAGGGATTCCTTATAGGATTTCAGTCCAAAGGTTAGCGTCCTATTTATATGTAGAAAGGAAGAAGCATTTAGCAAGCTCAAATTCAATTCTTTCACGTATTTGATAGAGTTGGGAGGATGGAGAAGGCAAGTTTTATGCATGGAGGAGCTCTACTGCTTCTGCTTATATTTCTCTACTGTACAATCTCAGTCTTGGCTGCTGGATGGATGCCGGCCACTGCAACCTTCTACGGCGGAAGCGATGCTTCTGGCACCATGGGTAAATAAGAGAACTAATTTTTTGTATTCAGTTGATAAAAAAATAAAATTTTTCATGAAGATTCTGAGATTTAATCTTTTTTACTTTAAATTTCTGCTCAGTTCTCGACTCTTTCTCCTATATTTAGGTATCATTCATAGGCTATAATGCCGCTAGATGATTTCATAGCTATTCTTGCTAACAAGGAAGAAGTCTTCCATTGCATCACAAAGAATAGCATTAGTTGCACATTAATCAATTAATCAAGCAGCTTCCATAGAATTCTCTCATGCGAATGTTTGTTTTAATTAGGTATTACTGCTAAAACTTCAAGTGCTTGAATTGGAGTTATTTATTTTATGATATGCATAGGAAGCTTATTCGAAACCTCCCACATTCATGGCTCCCTTAATGAGTTCTATCTTCTTCATAACATATCATTAATGGACTCTTTGATTTCAT
This sequence comes from Cymbidium sinense, assembly GCA_021442155.1. Taxonomy (NCBI): domain Eukaryota; kingdom Viridiplantae; phylum Streptophyta; class Magnoliopsida; order Asparagales; family Orchidaceae; genus Cymbidium; species Cymbidium sinense. The sequence continues at coordinate 123,090,972 of CM038218.1, forward strand.
AATTCATCAATTATTTGATTAAAATTATCATGAGTTATGGTAGTTTCCACATAAAAGTTGATTCATGCTTATAAATATACAGGTACAAAACTCATACACAAAGCACAGAATTTTTTAAAAGACAATTATATGAAATATACAGGTACAAAACTGTAAAAAGCTTCGATCTTTTCTGCAAATGTAGGAGGAGCTTGTGGCTATGGGGACCTATACCAAGATGGATATGGAATTAAGAATTCAGCACTCAGCATGGCGCTCTTCGAGGATGGAGCCTCTTGTGGAGAATGCTTTCAAATAGTCTGTGACACGACAAAGGCAGCACAGTGGTGTAAGAGAGGCACATATATCACTGTAACAGCCACCAATTTCTGCCCACCAAACTCCAATCTGCCCAGCGACAATGGTGGATGGTGCAACCCACCAAGGCAACACTTTGATATGTCCCAGCCTGCTTGGGAGACCATCGCTATCTATAGAGCTGGGATTGTCCCCGTATTCTACAGAAGGTAATTAATGGAGACTAAATATAAGCCAGAAATGTCAGCTACCCTTACAACAAATAGAGCTCTGAGAAAAAACTTAAAGAAGTCATTGATTTGAGTCCACCCAATACCTTCTTTCAAGATTTTTTTGGGAGATATATCTGCAGAGAGCGCATTAAGTGTTTCCTCAAGAGAAAATGCATTAAAAAAACGAATTTGTATTCAATTAAGTTTCGTGATTGCAGGGTTCGGTGCAGAAGGAGTGGAGGTGTGAGGTTCACCATTAATGGAAGGGACTATTTTGAGCTGGTTCTGATAAGCAACGTGGGAGGGAGCGGTAAGGTGACGAGCATGTGGATCAAAGGCTCCAACACAGACTGGATGATAATGAGCAGGAACTGGGGAATGAACTGGCAGAGCAACGCCTACCTCAACGGGCAGAGCCTCTCCTTCAGAGTTCAAACTGATGATAGCAGAATCAAGACTTTCAACGATGTCGCCCCTTCAAACTGGAATTTTGGCGACACATATGCCACCTCAATCCAGTTTTAAGGTTCAGTACTCGTGCTATATTAATTCTAGTTCAGTCATGTTCTTCTTCATATAACAAATATGGGAGTTTTTATTTCTCATAAGGGGATTGTTACTTGTGCTGAGGCTACAGGCGTTACTATTAGCCATTTAGCTCAGCCAGTAACAACGGAATAAAAAGTGACTTATTGTTTCTTAGTTTCAATTTATGTAAATTCTCATGTTGACAAACACAAATAAGAAGGAAACTTTTTGTCTTGTTTGGATTGAAGGAAACTTAAAGATATATTGAAATGAAATTTCAGGAGTTTATATGGATTGATTATAAATTTGTAGTCATTGTTTTGAGCATTTTCAATTATTATTATTGTTGCGTGCTAGAAAACCAGTTGCGGTAGAGTAAAACAGCCGTAAATTCAACACATACACGATAAAAAGTAACAATAAAACTTCAAAATTTTACGTGAAAAATCTCAAAAGAGGAAAACCCACTGCTAGCCCAAAAAGCTTCCACTATGTATCTGTTTGAGTACAAGATCTTCCGATCAATTACGAAATAGTATAGAAAGGGACAACGTTTGCTAATGACGATACGATGTTGACGATGTTCAACGCGACAAGACGATGTTGACGCGATGTTACGATGATGACCACGATAGTCTGGTGATGATGACGGCAACAATGGTCGACACGGCGGATCGCGGTACCGGTGATGGCGGCGGTGATTGACGACCGTCGAGTGGCGACGATCGGCTTTAGAGTTTCTCTTCTCTCTTCTTGCCTCTCCTCTCATATGAAAATGAGGCTATTTATAGACGTGGAGAGGACGTCAGAATACATGAAAATGAACCACTCTCCATCTGACACCATGATGATTCCTCGATCATGATGTATTTTGTGTATTTGAATGCTCAAATGAAGTCAAAATGGTAAGATATTTGGCTTGTCAAAACCGGCTCATCGAGACGCTCGATTTGATTATAAACACTCCATATTTGATAGCTTTTTAGGAATTTAACTGATGTCTCAAAGTTTTCAATGATATTTTAAGTGCTTGATCTCGGCCATTCAATTTATTAGCGCCGGCATCAAGATTCTACTGACTAGAGAATTTTTAGTCATATCGCTCTATTTTTGGATGATATTATCTCAATCATTAAAAATATATGTGCAAGTACTTCAAAATAGCAAATTCTTCAACGAAATCTGCGGTCCATTAACCACACACATTTTGAGAGAACGATCTTCATGTAAGCACAAGATTACGACTAAGCACGCCACAATATCTATAGGTATGTATGGCAAATTTGAGGTTACTGACCCATCCGGAAACTGATCTGCAGGGCGCTGGGCATAACGGGTCGATTAATGGGTCGCGATCAATGCTGGTCGCAGAAGGATGCGAATGGTCAAGGATCATGGCAGGCGTCGCCGAGCGGCGAGCTCACGCACTGGGTGTTGTGGCCGACGTCACATGGTATGCGGGCGCTGCTGAAGCGAATGCCTCTAAATCATGGTTTGACGCCGGTTTTGATGATTTTACCTTTTGCCTAAGGTCTATAAAACAGGGCTAAGGAGAAGGCACCTTCTTTTCTTCTGAGAAGGTCGTCGGAGCGATCGAGACCGTAGTTACAGAAGGCTCGCTTTTCCTCAAAAGAGGTGTTAACTAACCTCGGACCGGCCGGATCTGGGCGATCAAGACTGTAGTTCACGGCAAGGCTCCAGCTTTTCTCGAAAGAGGTGTTAACTAACCTCGTGGACCGACCGGATCGAGGCGATCAAGTAGTTCATAGTGCTCCGCCATTATCCCAAAGAGGTGTTAACACCTCGTCTGACCGAGTTCGGAGGCGATCAAGACCCGTAGTTCATACTGAAGGCTCCCTCGAAAGAGGTGTTAACTAACCTCGTCGGACCGAGAGAGCGATTAAGACCGTAGTTCATGACAAGACTCTAGTTTTCCCTCGAAAGAGGTGTTAACTAACCTCGGACCGGACCGAGGATCGAGGTGATCAAGACCCGTAGTTCATACAGCGTGCTTCTCTTAAAAGAGGTGTTAATACCCCGTCGACCGCCGGATCATGAGACGGCGACGGAAAGATGTTTCGATGATGGTGGCCGGTTATCGGCGACGGACCGCGATGGATGCGGATAACCGCCGACGATGGTGATGACCGGCTGAGATGATGCATGCCGGACCGACGGTAGTCGGCGACGGGTTGGCAACGGGGGTGTGGTCAACAATGGAGATCAGTCGACAGACCGGTCTTCAGAAGTGAAGATGCCAAATGGCTGGCGGCAGGACCGCAGCAGAATACCGTGACCGCTCTGGGTTCGGCCGACGGGTTGTCGGCAATAACCGGCTAATGACGGCGCAAGAGCGCGATAGCGACGGCCGCAAAATGCGGATACGGCGGCATGACCGGCCAGTAGCGGCTACTGAGGGTCAGCGCAAGAAGAATCGCACGTGAAGTGACTGCCAGTTAGGATACCACGAAATGCGGATATGGCGCGACCCAGTAGTTGATCACGGCGACCATGGTAAGTATTAGCGTGAACGATAACCTGATGTCGGGCGGTAATCGGGCGAAGGGAAGACGTCGGTACGCGAAGGGACCGGCGAGGTAATGGCGACCGGATCGCAGCGGGTCAGGCCGATGGGGTTCGATTAACCGGCTGGCAGCGACGGCAAGAATGGCGCGATGAGTACGCAACCGACAAAAATTGAATGGCCGGCGCGCGGGATCGGCTTCAGGGTGGCGGCAGGTTATCAGCGGCGATGGTAGTCAGGCGATGCACCAGAATGAGTGGATGTGATCCGACGATTTGCGGACCAAAAAAGTGATGGTCGCGGGCGACCGCCGAATAATTTTAGCGACCGTATAGTGGTTAGCCAAGGGTGGTCGGCAGAAGCGACGTAGAGCGTGGCGACCGGGCGACGAATGGCTGCGGCGATCGGCGTCGTGGGGACGGCACGATGATGGTGGTGACGCAGATCCGGCGATATGGCGTGGACCGCCGACGATGAGGATTTTGACCTATCCAAGGTTGTTTGTCGAGTGTTACCCGACGCTAACAAGAAGAGTTGAATTTAACTGGCGATTTTGACCCATCCGGTTGTTGTCGAGTGTTACACGACGTTAACCTGTATGAGGTTGAATTGAATCCGAAGATTTATGACCTATCCAGGTTGTTTGTCGGTGTTACCCGGCGACGTTAACTGTATGGAAGAGGTCGAGAAGTCCACCGGACCTGATTTATCCTGTTGTTTGAGTGTTACGACATTAACTGTATGGAAGAGGTCGAATTGAATCCACCGAGGATTTTGACCCAACCGGTTGTTGTCGAGTGTGATTCGGCGTTAACTATGGAAGAGGTCCGATCAAGTCTCCTTGGGATTGATAATGCCCGGTTGAGATACAACATGAGTTATATATTTCTCAAGTCGGAGGATTAAATGAAGCAGAAACAAGCTTATAAGGAAAATCCATAAACTCATTACTTTGATAATGTCAGTGATACAATATTGTCAAAAGATAACTTAACAAAAGGGACGAGATACATTTTTAGAGAGAGTTAACAAAGGACAAGAGGTGGAGAGGAAAGGACAAATGGGATAAATTAAAGATTATAATATTTATACACCAATGATTACATATAACACTTTTAGACCTTCCATGTTCCAAGTTTTAAGGAATTTTTTCCTCCGATCGCTCAAAGCTTGACGGTTTCATCCGATAATGAAGTGGGGAGCGTGTCTTTACAGCAAAACCTCGAGGTACTTTTTTTATCTTGAAGATTAAAATTCTCGATGTTGAAGGTCACCGAAGGGCTTGATTGAGCTTGTTTGAGGTAACACGATTGTGCTATTTGTTGATTTCCATAGACCACTCTAACCCCAATGTAAGTTTGAAATTTTATCTTAAGATGAGGTACCGAAGTGACAAAGACCAAGATTGATTGGAGGGGTCTTCCAAATATAGCGTGTCAATTTGACTTGACCACTAATGAATTGAACTGAGTGAGTGACTATTGAGGAAATTCTCCGAGAACAACGGGAAGGGTGATTGTCCCCTCCACCTGTACAGGGTGATTATCAAACCCATATAATGGTCCTGCAACGGGTTGAAATTTTTTCTTAACCAAACCCATGCTAAGAAAGGTGGAGTAAAATAAAACATCAACGGAACTCCCATTATCAATCAAAATTCTTTTAATAATATAACATGGGTCACCAATCCGATTGATGACAAAGAGGATCTTGATGTGGAACGACTCTTCAAGTTTGAGATTAAAAGTGACATGATTACAAGATTTTTTACCCTCCAACCATTCGAATTATTATTTCGTGATGATTGTCCTGGCGGTTTATGCTTGAGTTGGTTGGTTTTGCATAAAATTGATGAGATATCCTCGAATGAGCCTCTCAATTTCCTCTTTGAGTTGTTTTGCAGTTCAAATGTTCACGGATGGAATATTACTCGATTTTCCTCGAATTTGATTGGTGTATGTGGCCACTTAATGTCTCTTCATCGAATAGCCATCAAGACGCGTTAACGAGATGTGTTCGGGCGTGTATTTCTGATGAGGCGTGGAGGGAGATCATGACGCCTTGTTGCTTATTTTGATGGGATTATTGATCTGTGTTTTCTAGAGTACTCTTACGTTTTCCTATGGATTGTTCAAATTATTTTAGGTGGGCATTAATAGCATCAGCAGCAGAAACTTGCGCTTCCACATGATGAACCAAGTCGGCATATGAGCGGACCGTATCTCGCATTAGCGATGAGTAGAAAGGTCCAGGACGGAGCCCCCCAAGGAAAACTCCTCTTAGATTCTACCCTGTGTATGAGCTCAAGAGAATCTGGAAGTATTCTTTAAGTGATTCACCCTCATTTTGATGAATGTGAGAGATGAGAGGAATTTTTAATGATCCTCCTTTGCAATGAACTGCTCTACAAAAAATCTTGGCGAAGTTTGTCAAAGGTATGGATGGATTCCCTTGAAGGGAGTAGAACCAAGCTTGTTCCTTGAGGGTAATCGGAAAGACCCGACAAAGCGGTGTCGAGCTCGTTGGATATGCATGATAGTCTGAATGGTCGATGTATTCATGTGGCCGCCCATCATAGAATCAATATGTTGAAGTTTGAAACCCAGAATAGGATGTTGAAGAATACCAAAGGTGAGGATTCCTCATACCGCGGGTGAGGGAAGATAATTTTTTCTTGAAGGTGAAATTGCCTTGCATTAAGCGTTGTAATTCTCGCACGATAACATGATGAGTGGAGTCAACAGACGAGAACGCGCCACGCTACCCGCAATAATTGGATTAGTACTGAAATGACGCGATGGATGAGTAGAACCGGCAGTCAAGGAAATCGATCACGGCCGGAAGTGGAGAAACTTCATCGTCAGGGAGATTAGCATTTTGACCTCCCACGGCTAACGATTGATCTTGTGGGAGATGTGTTTGTCGCGGTAGTGGCTATTGTGTTCCTCGCAAAAGTCGGATCATCTCATTTTGAGACTCTTCCATTCAGCGAACACGATCTTTTAAAGAGATTCCTGCCGCGCCTTCACCGACAGGATCACACCTATCAGGGGGAAGTGAGGCAGAAGGTTGGCGTCCTTGGTTCAAGGATTGGTTTCGAGAGTGACGGGAGTTGAGCGGAGCTGGGTTGTTACAGATCTGCCTATTGGCCATGATGCGGTTTTCACAGAAATTATGATTGAGGGGTTCTTTTCCCACACTACGCCAAACCGTTCGCTAGAAAACCAACAGAGTAAAATTTTTCACCTTAGTTGGAAATCCAAAGACACAGATATTTAAAGAGTGAACAATAAAACTCTAGAATTTTTATGTGAAAATCTTGAAAAGAGGGAAAAATCATGGCCTAGCGCGGTAAAAAGCTTCCACTATGTATGTGTGAGCCCCAATCTAATTACGAATTGAGAGAACAGAATGTAGTAATGACGGCGATTAATGACGGACGACGATTGGACGATATTTTGGCGATGTTGACGATGATGTTGACTAAGACCGATAGTGGTCGGTGATGATGACCGCAAATGGTCGCGATGATGACCCAACAGTGGTCGATGATGGGCGGCGACCGACGCCAGCGGCGGCGTGGTCGGCGATCGCCGAGTGGCACGATCGCGTTTTAGAGGATCTTTAGAGCTCTCTCCTCTCACTTGGCCTCCTCATACGAATGAGGGCTATTTATAGATTGGAGAGGACGCTCAGAATACATGCAAAATCCGAACCACTCCTCTCCATCGGACGGCTCATGATGATTCCCTGATCATATGATGTATTTTGTGTATTGAATGCTCAAATGAATTGTAAGATATTTGACTTGTCGGAACCGCTTGACGCTTTCGATTGACTATAAACACTCCATATTTGAGAGCTTTTAGAAATTTAACTGATGTCTCAAAGTTTCCAATGATATTTTAAGTGCTTGATCCGGGATTCGATTAGCTACTTTCTGCATCAAGATCTGCATTCCACTAGAGGAATTTTCTGAGTCATATCAATTATTATTATTATATATTTATATTTAGCCTTTTGGTGTTATGTCATCACCAAAATACTTGTATTTTTTCCTTATATTTTAGAGGAATCCTAAATAAGAGAAATGCCTAAATAAAGGCATAAATTAGTTAGCACTAAATCACTTTAAAATGTTGTTCCATTTGCTCTATAATTAGATGTATTCCTTTGCACATTCACTTGATTATTTTGTATGTTTGAACATTTATTTGATGATCGATAAGTTAGTATTTTTATGCCAACGTTATTGAGTAGATCTTTCTAATTTGTGCTCCAAAATTGATTCAATGGTTCATAACCTCGTGTAGTAATATTCATTCATTTGCATTTTTAGTCAGCATTTATAATTCACGAAGATTATATATATATATATATATATATATATATATATATATATATATATATATATCATATAATTTTATGTATTTACATATCTGACAACTAAATTTTAATAATTATGTAATTAAAATTTAAAGTTTTAACAACACATCAAAAATAATTTTTTTATTAACTTTAAAAATATATATTTGTATGCATAGGAAAGATATATGAATATAAAATATGTTCAAAATATATTCAAATTTAATGATATGAATATAATATTTATAAATTTGTTTAAGAATTATTTATTTTTATTTTCTCAATTAACTTTTATTTTTGCTTTGCTAATTTCTTTTTTCAAATAATTTTATTATAATAATTATTTAAATCTAAATCAACTTTTTTTATATTAAATATAATATCAACTTCAAATAAAATTAATTATTCAAGCTCGGCATGATTGAATTATACCTTTATATATATATATATATATATATATATATATATATACCATCTAAGAACTTGAATGACAGTTATTTCATCTCAAGTTATTGACGTTAACAATAAACTTATGAGGAATAAATTATAGAAATGACATTGCGTATAAATAATGACGTCAACTTATAGAAGATTAACACGTAAGCATCATCAAAGGTTGACGTTGACTATGAAAAGTCTTTTCATATTTATTCCAAAATATGGTGAAATAATACTAGAAAAAATATAGAAAATCATATGGTAATTTTATAAAAGACTACCAGTCTTCCATATGATTGATTTTAATATATTTAAGAAATTATTTTGTAATTTGGTGTCAAATATAAATGATGTGAAAGTTCTTATAAATGCAAAATATGTTCTAAAATCATTTCATGATTTTTATAAATATAAGAAAGAAATAATAATAATAACAATAATAATAATAATAATTGATATGGCACTGAAAATAGGAGGATAACTGATATGTGTAAAATTTAGTTGACCTTATCTCGAAAGTAATTTGATTTTAATACATCAATCAGTCTTAAAATATAATTAAAATTTTGAGATATCATTATCCCTAAATAAAATTTCTAAATATAGAGTGTTTTATAATTAATCGAAGCGTCTTATGTAGATCTCTAGAATATCGATTACGACTTCATTTGAGCATTTAAATGCTTAAAATACATCAGATGATCAAAGGAATCATTTTGAGTCGTTTGATGAAGTGGTTTTATTTTGCAGTATTTTAAAAATGTCATTCTCTAATCATAAATAACTCCTCATTCTTCATGAGGAGAGTGAATAAAGAGAAGAATGAAGGAAGATTTAATCGTTATGTCGGCCGTTATTTATTTGTGGTCCTCGCCTTAACGCCGTATTTTATACGCGATTAAGTGGCCATCTGCGATTGGTTTGGACACTTTTGTCGGTCTTCAATGCCGACCATTTATATAATCCTGGCAAACCACCATTAGAATGGTAATCGATTATCGATCATTATTGTCATTAATCTGATTACTAACGTCTTCATCCCATTCATACTAAATTTGTTGTTCTATAGAATTTTGTTAAGCCCCTACAACTTTATAATCTTTTATTCTGGAAAAAACTTAAACTTGTACAGCGAGATATTTAGTGGAATAATTTTATTTAGAGATTGAATTTTTTCTCTTTTTGGGATTTTTTCATGTAAAAATATCGGAGTTTCTTTTTCTCTCTTTAAATATCTATATGTGTACTGGATATCTTAACATGGTTAAGACATAAAAGCTTTATTCTACTGTAATTAGTTTTCTAACATGTAACAATAATAATAATAAATAAATGATTCAACATAACTGAAGGGAAAATATCGTCTAGAAAGAAAAAGATTAATGGGTTGAGAAATCTCAAAGTATTGTTGTTTTGGAAGATATTATTAAAAAAATAAATCAAATTAATGTTAACTTGAATGAATTCATTGAAATAATGAATTTAGTAACTCAAATATTGATTGTGGATGCTATTGTTAAAATCGATTGATCCCTATAATTGTTCATATCAGTGTTTGAGTAATTAAATTCATTATCTACTAAGGGACTGTTTGGTTGCCTGAATGCCCGCTTTTAAATATTTCTAAGTATTTGGTTGCAAGTAAAATAAAATTTTAGTTTATTTCAAATACACCAGAAAGACTAGTTTGCGTGTATTTGAAATTGTGGGTGAATTCAAATACCTAATGTAAGTGAAGCGGCGAGTCAGCGCAGCCCATAAGTTGTTTGCCGTAGTCGGTAGTTGTAGTCTTGCATGCATTCGCCGTGCCGTGAGACCATCCGTGATATTATATTTACATTCTACCGCCATGCTTTTGCCGCGGCATTGGCTGCAGTCTTAAATTACTTTATATTATATTTTGTCAACCAAACAAGAAAAAGTAAAGTAATGAATTTATAAACCTCTCAACAAAACAACTATAGAGTAATCCTTTTACACTGAATTTTTTTTTATCGCATTTCTTTTCGTATTTAATGTCAATCAAACCCACAAACCACATACAAATTGATATTAATTATGCCAATATTTTTCATAGTGACATTCAAAATAATAGTGCTTTGATCCATGTTTTGACTTAAAATTTTTTATCTTTCGGACTCAATATGTCACTCTGAAGTTCATATGATAAAATATAAATCTTGATGTAAGTAGTTAGATAAATAATATATATATATATATATATATATATATATATATAATCTTTAGAAAACTAATGTAGAGTGAAAGTTTATATTAGTTATTGTGAAGTAGAACACACACTAATTAAAGAGAACAAAGAACAGAATTTTAAGCGTGGAAAACTCGAAAGAGGAAAAATCATGAGGCTAAGAAAAACTTTATGTATCTTTTGTACAAAGTCTTCGATAACAGATTACGAAATATGAGAGGAATAACAATGTAATAATGATCTTGTAATGGTTCTTGATGGTGGAGATCTTGGGATAACTTACGGTGGGAATGCAAGGTACAATTAGTGGCGACGTGGCGGTGGCGGTGGTTGATGGCCAGAAGCGAATGCGATCTTGTGCGATCTTGCTTAGAGGATCTTCAAGCTTGAGCTCTCTCTTCCTCCTCACTTGCTTTTCCTCTTCTTCTCTCTCTTATTTTCTTCCTTGCTTGGGTTCCTCTATTCTTCCTTGCTTGGACTCTTCCTCTTCTTCCTTGCTGGGACTCTTCCTCTTCTTTCTTGCTCGGACTCTTCCTCTTCTTCCTTGCTCGGGCACCTCCTCTTCTTTATTTGTTTTAGCTCATATTCTTCTTTACTTGTTTCAGCTCCTCTTCTTCTTCTTCACTTGGCCTCCTTTGGTGTGAGGAATGAAGGCCTATTTATAGGTGGGAGGAGGGGCATTCTTATAAATTCATGTAAGGCATTCACTCTCCTCGATCGGACTGGATGATTCCGATCATTTGATGTATTTTGAGAATTTGGATGCCCAAATGAAGTGAATTATGAGATCTTAGGCTCATTAGATCCATGTCGAGAATTCTATAAACATTCCATATTTGAGAGCTATTTTGGGATTTAATTGATGTCCCAAAGATTAGATATTTTAAGTGCTTGATCTGACGGTTTGACTCAAAATCATATCGTTTTTTTGACATCAAGATTTGTGCTTTGGTAGTCATATTTTGAGAGTCATATCAATATATATATATATATATATATATATATATATATATATATATATATATATATATATATATATATATATATATATATATATATATATATATATGATACATCCTCGAAAATTAATCGATCAAGCCTTCAGCATTTTAATGCTTCTAATCACGATTTAGCTTACGGTCAAGCGAATCTGATGAGCGAACATGCATCCGTAGTCGTCAGGCGAATCTTCAGTCGCTATCGAGCATAAAATGGATCGATCGCCAAATGGTCACCAAAGCGACATATTTATAGTCGGTCGGCGGCTCGTCAAGCAAATCCAACGAATCCAAGATCACCCAATTAGACATCATTAAGGCACCCGGATCATCAAATATCGTCGGGGGGATCGCCTTTGGGCCGTCAGATGGGAGTGGTTGGAGTTTTCCACAAATTTACAAGGCACGCCACTCCCAAAATCTATAAATAGAGCTTCATTCTCACCTTAGGGGGGGAATCGATTTGAAGACCGGAGAGCTCGAGAACCACCGGTCGACCTTGGCCAGAGCGATCCCCACCTGCGCAGAGTGGTGCACGAAGATCGAGGGCTCGCCCTTGGAGATCAGAGGACTAGAAAAGATCGGGTTATTCCTTTCTCACGAAGATCAGAGGTTGCTCGAAGATCGTTCTGCTTTTGGGAAACTTCTCCCTTGGGTTGGAGTTGAGATATTATACTCGGAATATTGTTTAGCCCCAGCAAACACCTTCTTCTCGAACTAACGAGAAGCGAGGACGTATCTTTGAACACATAGTGAAAGTTCTGGCGGGCAAGGCCCCGTGGTTTTCCTTACGGGTTTTCCACGTATAACCCCACGTGTTCATATCCCACTTGTGTGTTGGATAATTTTTTGGGCTACGAGATCTGCATCTCAGGAATAAAATTCTCTAACAGCAGCGGTTTAGCATTCTATATCTCCAATATGGTTGGTAAGCGGGGTTTGCTCCAGCGCTCCTCATTCTCGGATCAGGCGCCAAGTCTCACACTTCTCTACATAGCAGACTTACGTCCCCGGGTGAGGAGGCCCTCTTTGGAAGATCGCGTTCAAGGATGGAGGATTCCCGAGCGAAATTCTTGACTCTGCGAGGAAGGGCAAGAACGTTCCAACGCTGGAAGAGCCACGGGTTCCTGCCTCGGCCGAGATTTTTCACGAGAATGATTGCAGAATGGGATCAACAAGTAGAGAACCCCTTGGCACCACATCAGATCTTTGAACTTACGGATCTGCCGGTTCTACTCACCCCACCACGAATGGCTGTATCGGTGAAACTCCACGTCACCTCTGCGATGAACTGACGGCAGTGCGGGAAGAGTTCGAAACAATCGAATGATCCATTCTCCGCCTCTTCTTCAAAACTTCGTCCCTTCGAGATCATCTCAATACCGATTACGAGATTCAAGCTTCCAGCATGGACCTTTACAATACGTCCATGCGAGCATATCGATCACTTTCGAGCGATCATGCACATTCGGTAAATGACTGTCTTGTGTCGGGTATTCCTGACTCTCAAAGGGCGGGCTTCGTACTTGGTTATTAAATTCATTGGGTCGTCAGATCATTTGGATCGAGATTTTTTTGTAGAACAGTTCCTGGCGAACAAGAGAATCATCAGGGATTCATCACATCTCTCCGGAATCCGCCAGAATGATGGAGAGTCCCTCAAAGAATACTTCCGAGGTTCTCCTCAAGCGACAAATACCGAGTAGATCGACTTTTGAGGCGTGCTTCGGAGGACTCCGCGGATACTTATTCATCATTAATGCGGAGCGGTCCATTCTATCGACTGGTCCAGAATAGAGGCACAAATCTCCTGGCAAGCTATCGGTGCTCATCGACAGCAGTTTGAACCCAGCGCGGAAGAAGGTTCCCAAAGGTGATGTTCAAACATCTCAAAAAGAAGAGGCGACAACCTCCCCAAAGCCTCCTCGGCGACCTCGATGACTCAATCGGAGAGGAAATATCTGACTCTCAACGCGTCATGCGAACATCCTCTTGCTATTCAAGAAGAGGAGCGTCAAGTGGCCATGACCTTTAAAACGGAATTGGAAATCAAAGTACGCCACTTTCCACGGTAGAGGCACCTGCGAAGAGTGCCAAGGAGGAGATTGAAAGACTAATCGTCGAGGGGTATCTAGGCCATTTTATACAAAACCAACCTTCGTCCGAAGCAATCGGGGACCGGCTCGGAGGAACAGTGGTGGGAGATAAATAATAGTGCGGGGAGGGCGGTGTTATCTAGCAAATATTCATTGCCGCCTTCAAGAGCGGAGCGAAGTCAAGTTGACCATTCTATCACCTTTGATGATTTAGATCTAGAGGGCTTCCACATCGATCCCTTGTCATCGGTCAGGTGATCCATGCTTCAATAAAAGGATATTGATCGACAATGGGAGTTGGTTGATGTTCTTTTTTACTCCACTTTCCTTAGCATGGGTATAGAAGAGAAGCTTCAACCCGGCGGTCCTTGTATGGATTTGATAATCGGCCGTATTAGTGGAAGGGACAATCGGTCTTCCGTAACTCTTGGAGAATTTCCCGACCGTAACCCACTTGATTTATTGTAGTCAAGTCGAGTCCGTGCAATGCAATATTTGGGAGACCTCTCCGGTCTTGGTAGCGGCGTCACCTCACCTCAGATGAAATTCCGACACCGTGGCATCGGCGTGGTAAGTGAGAATCAGCGAAGGCGTCTATATCAAACAACGACTATCTTACGGTCATCACCTTGTCATCGGTCGAACCGACTGAGATCGAGATGAGGTGACTACCGTCAGGGCTTCCGTTGAAGACAATCTTCACTATCGGCGAGTTTTCCACCGGAAAGATCTCGATCGTTTCGACGTCGGTTCTTGCGTCAGATTCATCGTCGGTCCGCTGCCGTGACCATCGTAGATAATCTCGGTAATCTCGGCACCTCTGTGTCACCACCATTGTCGCCGGTCATCGCCGACAGGCGCGATTGGCGGCCGTCACTACCGTCGCCGGTCCGCCAGACCATGTCGACAATCTTCACTTCTCGGCGAGTCACTGCGATCATTCAGGTCTCCGGTTAACCATTTCGACCACCCCGTCGGCCGTAACCGCTAAGCGGGTCCGCGTAGTCACTTGGTCGCGGTCATCGGACCATCGGCGCAGAATCTCCGCGGTCCGTCGTCATTGATCACCGGCGAGCTCGTGACACCATCGCCATTGGCGTGTGTCAAAATTCGGATCTCGATTGATTATTAGTTCAATTCGGATACCAGCGAAAGGAAGATCGGTCAACTTGCTGGCTCATAAATAACACGGCCTCTTCCATACGGGTTAATGTCATCGAGTAAACACTCGACGCGGGATAGTCAAAACGTCGCTGACTTCCGCGATCTCTTCTCCATACGGGTTAACGTCATGGGTAACACTCGACAAACAACCTCGGATAGGTCAAAACTTTGTACCTACCACGCGGGTTAACGTCGCCGTCACACTCGAAACAACCTTGGATAGGTCAAAACTTTGTACTTACTCCACAGGTTAACATCGTAGTCGCTCGACAAACAACCTCGGATGGGTCCAAAATCTCGGATTGATTCAACCTCTTCCACACGAGTTGCGTCGCCGGTAACCTCGACAAACAACACCGGATGGGTCAAAATCTCCGGATTCAATTCAACCTCTTCCATAGGTTACGTCGTGGGACATCGGCAAACAACCGGATGGGTCAAAATCTCGGATTGATTCAACCTCTTCCACGAGGTTAGCGTCATGGGTTGCGTCGTGGTCAAAATCCTCGCCGTTGTCATCCGCACGGCGTCGATTCATGCCGTCGATAGTGCGATTGCCATTGTATCTTGTGGTGCCGACCCCAGCGGTCACGCCGCTGAGTCGCCGGTCCTTCGACCTGGCAATCTTAAGATCATGCCATTGTCGCGGTCCTGTTGATATCGAGCGATCTTTCGGCGTCGGTTAAATGCTCCTTCATTGGGACCACCCATGCCGTATTCGACCGGTCACCCGGAAACATCGCGGTCCTCTGGTGACCACATCTTCTGCTCGGCGTCATTCGCGTCACTAGTCTCGATTCTTACCACCGTGGTAACCCCAATGCGGTCATCGCCGCTGACGTCGCGGGTCCTATCAGCAAACCGATCTTCACTGCTCGCGTCGATTAGCCGTCGGCTCACGCGTCTCGGTTAAAGCCGTCACCGTCGTGCCGCATGCCATCCAGCCGTTGCGTCCGGTCGTCCTGGCCGACCATGGCAATCTTGGATTACCATCGCCATGGTCATCCCATAGACTTAACGTCGATTGTCGACTAACGCCAAATTCGCCCGCCATCACCGTAGGTCCTTCGGCAATCTCGGACAATCTTCCTTGCTCGGCGTCGGTCGCTGCGTCGATTACAGTTCGGTTGCCGGCCACCCGTCGGCGCCGACCATTAGGTCGCCCGTAAATGATCGCCTTCATCGCCCGAGAAATCTTGGCATCCCCATTCGTCACCGTCATCCAGCCATTGCAGTTGTCGTCGGCACGATTGCCGTCCCACCCGGTCGGCCTACCATCGTCGTCGGTCCAGCATCTTGTATTGTCGCTGCCACCGAATGTCGGTCATCCCCATTAGCGTTAGTTTCGTCATTAAGTTGGGTCCATTGCGCCAAATGCGGTCGTCACGTCGTAGGTCCTCTGTGACCTTAGCCATCCTTCTGACCAACCATTGTCAATCTTAGGTCATCCGCCATTCTGATGGTCCGATTCGTCATTCGGTGCCATTACCGACCACCCGTGTTGGCCTCATGCAGCGTACCGTCATCATACCCGAGCAACTTCATGCGTCGAGATAAAATTATTCCAAGAAGAGTGCAAACTCCCAGGGGAGGCATGCACTCAGCTTGGTGGAGATGAGAGGTGAGGTTGATCGAAGAGTGCCAAACTCCCACCGGGGAGGCATGCACTCTGGCAGTGGAGATGAGGTAGGTTGATCGAAGAGTGCCAAACTCCCACCGGGGAGGGCATGCACTCTGGCTTGGTGGAGATGAGTGGTGAGGTTGATCCGAAGAGTGCCCCTCACCAGGGAGGCATGCACTCTGCTGGAGGGGTGAGGTGGATCAAGAGTGCCAAACTCCCGGGGAGGCATGCACTCTAGGAGAAGAGGAGATGAGAAAAGTGTGCCTTTCTCTTACCTGGGGTTTTATAGACCCTTAGGGGAAAAAGCGTAAACTTAAAGCGGCCATCAAAACCTCATTCGGACCCGCCTGCTTCCATGTAGCCCATCAGCGCCATGGCCTTCAGCAGATGCCGTGATCTGGCCTTACCGGTCTGGTAATCCGGCGTGAGTGGCTCTTCGCCCATGGTTAACCCGACCTCGGCCATGACCGGCATGGCGCAGAGCTTCCGGCGCAACAGCCGCCATGGTTCTGCCATGGCTCAGGCAGCTTGCCGTGGTTGCGACCAGATCCTCAGGCACGACCGTGACCGATCCGCGAGCAGCTGACAGCGCATCTTGTTAGCCATGATAAACCCGTCAGTCGCACCAGCAGAGAATACTTGCGACCCGTGCGGCCGAACCCTCGGTAGCCACACAGCAGCGTCCGCCCGTATAGCGTGCATGGCCATGTCTTGTGGCCGTAGCCATGCGTGCCTGAGCGCCAGGCCCGTTGCAGGATGGGTCCATAACCTGAAATCGCGCATACCTGCATTTCGCATTACTCGACGCGTAGTCGTAATATTGTGTTATGAAGATCATTCTCAAAATCGCTGATGGACTCTCAATTTCATTGAAGAATTTCTTTATATTTGACATATATTTTTGGATGGCGAGATAATGTCACCCAAAATAGAGCAACGATCATCCTCGAAATTTAATCGATCAAACCGAATCTCAAGGCATTTTCAAAATGCTTGATCTAATCGATTTAACTGATCAAGCGGCCGTCTCGATGAGACGAACATAGCATCAGCGTAATAAATTGCCATCGACTGATCGAGCTATCGAGCATAAAATGAATCTCGATCCAAATGGTCACCAAATATTTATAGTCGGTCGGCGGCTCGTCAGACAAATCCAAGAATCCAAGATTACTCATTAAGGCAGATCATCAAAATACCGTCGATCGGGGATGCGGGTCCGATGGGAGTGGTTGGAGTTTTCCACCAATTCTGAGCACTCCCAAAATCTATAAATAGAGCATTCTGTAGGGGGAGAATCGATTTGAAGACCAGAGCTCGAGAACCATCGGACGCAGCCTTGACGATCTATCATGGTCTGCAGAGTAGTCGAAGATCGGGGAGCTTAGGAGATCGCCCAGAGGTAGAAAAGAAAGTTCTGCTCCTCTCTGAAGATCGAGGTTGCTCGGAAGATCGTTCTGCGCTTTTGGGAAACTTCTCCCTTGGGTTGGAGTTGGCCAGATATTGTATTTTTTACACAATTTTGCTTCATTCTTCTCCAACTAACGAGAAAGGGATCTTTTGTAGTGAAAGTTCATGGAGGCCGTGGTTTTCCGCGGGTTTTTTCCGTATAACGTGTTAAATCACTGCTTTGTGTGTTGGATAATTTTTGAGTACGGCGAAGATCTCGTCTACTAGGAATAAAATTCTCAGCATGACGAATATATATATATATATATATATATATATATATATATATATATATATATATATATATATATATATATATATATATATATATATATATATATATATATATATATATATTTAATAGAAAATTTATGATCAATTATAAACATTATATTTAAAAGATAATCTCCACATTAAAATTTTAAGTAATCGGACCTATTATTTATCGAACATATTTAAAACATTCAAAAAAAATGATAATTAGTCATATTCATGACTTTGACTTTTTGACTTTTAATCAATAGAATAGATTGAAAACAATTTTAATCCCGAAATCTTAAACTTAATTAACTTATCTCAAAGCATTGGTCTTTTCAATTTTCAATTATTTCTTACATGAATAATTTTTTGTTGGGATTCATCCAATCTCTTGTGAAATGTTATTATTTTATTTTATTTTAAATAATTTATATGAATACTGTTTAATGCATCTAAAATTTTAAACTATTCATATAATACTCACTCTTAAATTACATTTATCTAAAATAAAATATACTTTTACTAAAATTTATATACTAATGTATTATATAAATAAATATAAAAATGAATATCAATTTTCTCTGATTATCATTTTGTTTATGAAAGGTAAATTTTTAAAATAAGTATATTTAAAAATATAATTAGTGAATTAGATATTAAAAAAAAAATTTAAAAAGTAGGCACATTTGCTGTATATGTTCAGTCAGTGTCAGTCATGAACGGGTGACGCCTAAAATATTAAAAAAAAAAAAAACTTATTACGCTGCATGCTGCAAGGCAGTTAGGATCAATTTTATTATTTATTATTTAGATTTTTATTTTATTTTATTTTATTTTACTTAAAAATAAAATTATTTTTTATTATACTTATTATTTTTAAAAATATTCAAAATATCTTTGAGATATTTTGAATATTTTTAAAAATAATATTATTTATTTTAAAAAAATAAAATTATATAAAAATATTCTAAACAAATATATTTTTTAAAAAATAACATAAAATTAAAAACAAAAAATAAAAAATAAAATTGATCCCAAACAACTCTTAAGATTATTATTATTATTATTTTTCCTTTTCTCATTCCTACATAAAAATTTTTAGTAGGCTCTGCTTGGGATCAATTTTATTTTTTGTTTTTTGTTTTTATTTTTATGTTATTTTAAAAAAAAGAATATTTGTTTAAAATATTTTTTTTGTAATTTTATTTTTTATTTTTAAAAATAAATAACATTATTTTTAAAAAAATTCTTTTTATTTTTTATATTTATATTTTATTTTGTTTTGTTTTACTTAAAAATAAAATTTGTTTTTATTGTACTTATTATTTTTAAAAATAAAAAATAAAATTACATAAAAAATATTCTAAACAAATCTATTTTAAAAAAAATAACAAAAAATTAAATAACAAAAAACAAAAACATTCTTTTTATTTTTAATATTTTTTATTTTATTTTGTTTTGTTTTACTTAAAATTAAAATTTTTTTTATCGTTCTTATTATTTTTTAAAATATTCAAAATATGTTTGAGATGTTTTGAATATTTTTAAAAATAATATTATTATTTTTAAAAATAAAAAATAAAATTACATAAAAAAAATATTCTAAACAAATATTTTTTTTTTTAAATTACATATAAAAAAAACAAAAAAAAAAACTGATCCCAAGCAAAACCTACTAAAAATTTTAATGTAGAATGAGAAAAAGAATAATAATAATAATAATAATAATAATAATAATAATAATCTTAGGAGCTGTTTGGGATCAATTTTATTTTTTATTTTTTGTTTTTAATTTTATGTTATTTTTTAAAAAAATATATTTGTTTAGAATATTTTTTATGTAATTTTATTTTTTATTTTTAAAAATAATAAGTACAATAAAAACAAATTTTATTTTTAAGTAAAACAAAACAAAATAAAATAAAATATAAAAAATAAAAAGAATGATTTTAAAAATAATGTTATTTATTTTTAAAAATAAAAAATAAAATTACATAAAAATATTCTAAATAAATATATTTTTTTAAAAATAACATAAAATAAAACAAAAAAAAATAAAATTGATCCCAAGCAGAGCCTACTAAAAATTTTAATATAGGAATGAGAAAATGAAAAAAAAAATAATAATAATCTTAGGAGCTGTTTGGGATCAATTTTATTTTTTATTTTTTGTTTTTAATTTTATGTTATTTTTTAAAAAAATATATTTGTTTAGAATATTTTTTATGTAATTTTTTTTTATTTTTAAAATAATAAGTACAATTAAAACAAATTTTATTTTTAAGTAAAACAAAACAAAAAAAATATAAAAAATAAAAAGAATGTTTTTAAAAATAATGTTATTTATTTTTAAAAATAAAAAATAAAATTACATAAAAATATTTTAAACAAATATTTTTTTAAATAACATAAAAATAAAAATAAAAAACAAAAAATAAAATTGATCGCAAGCAGAGCCTACTAAAAATTTTAACGTAGGAATGAGAAAAGGAATAATAATAATAATAATAATCTTAGGAACTGTTTGGGATTAATTTTATTTTTTATTTTTTTTTAATTTTATGTTATTTTTAAAAAAATATACTTGTTTACAATATTTTTTATATAATTTTATTTTTTTTTAAATAAATAATATTATTTTTAAAAATATTCAAAAAATATCTCAAAGATATTTTGAATATTTTTAAAAATAATAAGTACAATAAAAAATAATTTTATTTTTAAGTAAAATAAAATAAAAATCTAAAAAATAAATAATAAAATTCACGCAACGTAATAATTTTTTTTTTTAATATTTTGGATATATACAGTCAGCGCCAGTCGTTTAACAAGCGATTATATCTATTTAAAATATTTTTTTAATGTCTAATTTACTAATTATATTTTTAAATATGTTTATTTTAAAAATTTTGCATGAAATGACTGGTCAGGTCGTGACCATCTTCGCCCTAACCGCACCGCCATTGCTGCTTTTGGATTGAAGTTTTGGGTTACTTTACGGCATCTCTATCCATTGTTAGCGTTTGGTGCGAAGTAAACAACTGCGTCCACAGGTGGCTAAGGTTGGATTGAAGGTTTTTTCTGCGAAACTTGAGGGATCAGTTTCGATTTGGTCTTCTATTCTAAAGGCGGCAGCCGCCGATTTTCTTGATTTGAAGCTTCTTTCTTTCAATCCCTAAAAGCGATATTCTTTTATCGCACGCTACCGTTTCTCTTCTGTGATTCCGAATCCTGAAGTATCGAGCATTCGGTGTTCTATTTAGGATTGTATCTTTCTGAGTGGAACGTTATTCTGAAGATCTCTGAGAATCTTGGTTTTATTTTTGATTTGATGGGAGGAAGAGGGTCTAAAGAGGACGGAAGGCGGAGTTTTAGATCTGCTGTTTCTTTCGGTGGTCGTGGTAACGCTGAAGAACAATATTCGACACCGAGGTACGGAGACGAAGTATCTGCGTATCAGAATTATCCGACGCCGACTTCAAGCTTTGATCCTCCACAGGCGTCAGGGTACTCTCAACCATATCCTGCCACACGGCAAACGCGGAAGTTGGATCGGAGGTATTCACAAATAAGTGACAACTACAATTCATTGGAGCAGGTGTGCCTTATTCTGGATTTTTAATGTCCTTTTTATTCATTTTTCTTGTTGTTTCTGCATGTCATGTTGAAAATGAGGGGAGTAGACTTTCAATAAATATTTTTTTACGGAAAATCTTTCTTTCTTTTATGTTATTTGAGAGCAAGTTTGCTGTTGGTTTATGATTTATGCCATTTCATTTCACTTCGGTATTTTCTTTTTCTTTTTGATTTTGTGGATTCTTTCTACGGTTCTGTCCTTAGCTATGAAGAATGATCATTATTATTTGAAGATTTTTTTTTTATATCAAAGCTTTGGCAGCAATCCTTTTTATACTTTTTTCTGTTTCACAATTTCAAATATTTTTTTTTCCTTTTGTTCTTTAGCTGGGAATGCATGCTTAAGCATTTTAGAAATTTGTAAACCTATAACTAAATAGGATTCAAAAAAGTTTTGCTGCAGGGAATGCTTGGGGAAATTTATCGAGTAATACCTTGTTTGTATGACCATCATCCTTTTCCTCTTGATGCTCTGAGATGCTTCATTGATTTAGAGACAAGATAATATCTTTTTATTAAATTGTTTTTCTGTGAAATTGTTTTAGTTAATCATTATTTAGAGGTAAATTAACTAAAGAAACATCAGGGATCTGTTTATGTTAATCACCTCTTTTTTCTTAATTGGGTATTCAGGAGTAAGTTGAAGTAATACTTGCAAGATTAATTGCACTTATGTTATTTTTATAACAATTAATTTTATTATTTTTAAATTTCATTTAAGTATTTTGGGCGACACAACATACCAAATTAAGAGTGAATATCGAAATATTTAAGAGAAATGGAGAGAGAGAGAGAGAGAGTGACAAAACTGTGGATTTTTTTTTTTGTGATTTCGAGGTCATGAGTCCAAATTATGAAAACAACCTCTCAGTTTGTATCCAAAACCTCACACTGGAAGGGCCTCATGCATTGGATTAGGGGTGCAAATGAATCGAGCGTTTGACAAGCTACTCGTGGCTTGGCTCGATTAGAGCTCGTTTATGTTCGTTTGATTAACTAATCAAACGAACCTGAATACTTTTTTAAATACTCGATTGCTAAATGAATAAGCTTGACTTGTCTTCGGTTCATTTATGTTCATGAGCATTATCATTTAAAGCTTGTGAACAAGCTCCCTAAAGAGCTTGATTATGGCTCGATTACGGCTCGATTAAGGCTTGTTTGTAAACAAGATTGTTCAAATTATTATTTTTTAGGCTTAATAAGCTTTATTTGATACAGCCCATGTACATTTCTCAACAAGCTGTTCGTGAACAAGCTCGATTAAGGCTTGATTAAAGCTCGTTTATTTTATTAAACGAGCTGTTCGTTAACAAGCTCGATAATCCAATTTGAACCGAGCTCGTGAACAAACTCGAGTCAAGCTCGAGCTCGATAATGATAAACAAGCTCAAGCTTGAACACTAGTCTTAAAAGCTCGAATCGTGCTCGAACTCGATAATATTAAACAAGCTCAAGCTTGAACACATACATGCTCAACTTAGCTCGGTTCGTTTGCAGACCTACATTGGATATACTTTTTTCATTTACATGATTTTACAATCAAGTGCTCATATGATTCAATTAGACCCCCACCCCTCATCTTTTTCACTTAGCAAACTTTTTGATAGTTTGATCCATTTTCTAGAATTTTACAGTAATTCATTTGTATACCAAGATAGCAAGGTACTTTCCATTTTGTCTCAACATTTATAATTTTTAATGAAATATATATATTTTTTTTGGCTAAACATGTTTTTCCACCTAAGGCAGTAAGTTGATTGATTAGTTAACTTTGTGATTTTAGAATAACCTTGTGACTGTTGTTGAACAGGTTACTGAAGCCCTTGCTCGTGCAGGTCTCGAGTCTTCCAATCTTATTGTTGGTATTGATTTCACAAAGAGTAATGAGTGGACAGGTAAATTCTCTATCATTTTCAACTTGGGAATTCTTTTCTTCTTTGCTTGCATGGGAAATTAAAATCTTTCATATGTAGGCAAATTCTCTTTCCATAATCGCAGCTTACATCACATCAGTGATGTTCCAAATCCCTACGAACAAGCAATTTCTATCATTGGACAAACATTATCAGCTTTTGATGAGGACAACTTGATTCCATGTTTTGGGTTTGGTGATGGTAAATAGAATTGCATTAGTTAAATACACGCCTTTTATTTGTTCAATTCTAACTTTAATGCATATCATTCATTGTTAGCATCAACACACGATCAGGATGTTTTCAGCTTCTTTCAGGATGAGAGGCCATGCGCTGGGTTTACGGAGGCTTTGTTACGATACAAAGAAATTGTTCCATATTTGCGATTGGCAGGTATTCACTTAGGATCTATTTGGGGCAACAATGGTGGTGCGGTGCAGTGTAAAAATACATCATAGTGCCGGTTAGAAATTGCGTTCTCGCAGTGTTTTAGAGAATTTGTTGTATAGAATCTGTGTTTCTCAACCTATTCTAACAAAGTGTTGTTGCTAAAAGCTGTGATCTAACTTTTCTAAATTAAACAAAAAAAATTAGAAAACCCACCGTAACTTTTTTGACAATTGCTTCTTCTACAGTAGCTCCATCATTATTTTTTTAGACCACTATTGTTGCTTCAAATAGACCCTTAATCATCATCTACTTTAATGTAGGTTATGTAATTCATTATTTTTGATGACCGGCAGATTTTACTTAGATGCTTATGTTTACAGGCCCGACATCTTTTGCACCAATCATCGAAAAGGCCATGACTATTGTTGAACAAAGTGGTGGACAGTACCATGTTTTATTGATCATTGCTGATGGCCAGGTATTGTCATTATGGATTCATATGATTAACTGAAATTCTTGAAGCCTTCGTAATATTTTAAATCTGCTATGTCTAACATTTAAGTGGTTGCTATGATCAAACAATACTTGAATCTTTTTTTTTTTAATAGATTTTTTAGACATGGAAATTGCTGTTTGCTTGGTAAGGCCGAGTTATTGATGAATATAGAGATTGACTGAGTCAAATTCTTATTGACATTCCTCAGTAACTATAAAAGCTAAAGAAACTTATGGGCAACTTGGTTCAAGGTTTTTTAGACATTAGTGTTTTTTAGATGTCATTATTATCTCTAAATATTATATGTTTGGTTCAGTGTGATTATATTAGATGCGGTGTTTGTGTGTGTATTATAATTGTTTAGTATAGTGTTACATTTAGAATTTAGTATACACAGGATAGGATTATAAAAAATCTTTTTTCACCCTAAAGTGGAAAGGAAATAATGTCATAGGTAGTACTAAATGAGAAAAAAATGAGCATAAAAATGTTAAATAAATTTTGTGGATTTCAAAAATAGATAACAGAAGGGATCTTTTTCCAAAGTCCAGCAAGATTTCAATGACATCAAAAGGAGGGACACATACAGTTGAAAAAGACAATGCCTGCTTTGATGCTCTCTTTTGCCGGTGCATCAGATTTGCTGATTTTGATATTATAGTGTAAATACTGTTATGTGAACAATTGATGCATCATAAATTTGTATACCAAGAATAAACTAACTAGAATTTGTATAGTTGGGTGCTGCTTCACTTTCAGTTGGTTGCGCCATGAGTGCAATGCCTTAAGGGAAGGCAAATTGCCAGTGCCCCAAGTCGCTGCACCCCTTCTATTCCACGATTTATCTATGAATAGTTCCCTTGTAAAACAATGAATATCCTTATGTAATTATATTGGTTAGTGATGTTTGCTTCGCTTTACTGAGCAGTAGTACCCCCAAAATGATCAAAACAACACAGCTTGAATTTATTTGACGTTTTATCATACTCTTGGAGGATAATATTCATTTTCTTGTGCAACTGGGATGAAAGCATAGTATGGTACCTATGTTCGTAAGTGGTTGTTATCCACCTGGAAATGTCTGTCCTTAGCTGCTCTACTTGGCATTATTGTATAAATATATATAAACAAAATCACCAAACCAAATCACCAATTGACATGTGAAGTAGTAGCATTTTTTTCCTAGGTCAAGGTCCTTTGATGCCATGAACATAGGATAGACTCTTGTGCTTGTAGCGTAAGGAACATTTACATTTATGCACCTAAGTGTTAACTATTTGGTGCAGTTTATGTATTAGGTTGTGCCACATTATAAGCATCGATGAACACCTCAGCTATTTTTGTTCACTGAGATATATGAGAAACAGCAAACTATTCCATGCACATGTAAGAGGTTGTGCCACATTATAAGCATCGATGAACATTATCAGCTGTTTTTATTCATTGAAATATATGGGAAACAGCAAATTCAGTTAGTTGGAATGAGCTTGTGCAGTATAACAAGCAGTTTATTGTGGCTTCCTACTGCAAAGCACAAGTGTATTCAGTTGTCCCTTGAATTTGATTGATCTGAAAGAGTGTATATTTTGTGGTGCGATAATACTAGATAATAGTAGTTTTACTTTAAATATCTAATGCACCTTTTTTTTATTCATGTATTTGAAGAATTAAGGCTTAATTGTGTCAGAAGAGAAATAAAAAATTGTAATGAAACTAGTCATATGTATCTTAATGTAATGAAGCAAATTGAGTTTATATGGAGCAAAGTGTAAGATGTATTAGTCGTAAACATGTAGAAGGATGAAACGAGAAAAAAAAGAGGATGCATCTAATGTAGATTCTCCATCAATGCAAGGTCTGGTGAAGGATTCATGTACAAAACCTTACTCATACTTTGCACAGAAGTTGTGATTTGAACTGGTTAATTATTCAAATATACGATTTCAATGTTAAAATGCAGCAGGCTAATGGTTGCCAAAGTTTAGCACTCTATGAGGAAGGAGGAAATGTAATTGGCTTAAAAGAAGCATCGTTTGAAATTTTAATATCAATTGAGCCTGAAGCGAAAGTTTTAAAATTTAATATAGCGGTCATGAGGAGGGCACAAATGAGTATAACTTGTATAGATGATGAGGTTGTGAAAAAATGATTCGGCATAGATTAAGCATGTAGAATGAACAGAAGAGGTAGCATTTTGTAAAGGCTGGGTGTGGTACTACTGTAATTGGGCAGTAAGGAGGAAGTAGGCCAAAACTAGTAGAGGAACTTAAAAGAGAGAGCTAAGGTAGAATTAACACCAAGTTTTTTTTTTTTTTTTTAATGTACGGAGGAACTAATGTCAAAGAAGATTTGTGAAGTTTCCTTTAGATGATAGAGTTGACCTAAACTAGCAAAAAAAAAAAAAACACTTGTTTACACGTTTATAATTTATTAATAGCTTTTTTACTTGTTTTCCTCACAAAAATAACTGCTTATAACCCTCATCTATGAGTAACCCTTGAAAGATATTTTATTGAGTAAATTAATTAGAAGTGTCTTGATGGTGAATTTGGTTTGAATACATGTTCTTTATGAGGTGCTTGGATTCATTGTATTGCATCATCCTGATTTTGCTGTAATTTTATTTCATTAACCATTTAGAGTTTCGGACGTGTTCCATATTACTGTTAACTTTGAATAGTTAGGATGTGTGGTGGTCAATTCTCTGAAGCAATGAAAATCCCGGCAGTCAATTCTTTTTTTTTATTTAATTTATCAGCCAACCAATGAATGAAACTGTTTGTTAATTGATTTCCTCCCTGCTTTCCTTCACCAGTGGAGTTTGAATCTCGCAAGAACAGACCCCCTGATTCCCTTGCACGCCTCTATGTTTTTTGCTACTCTCACATGGATGGAGGGGGTGAGAGATAAAGTAGGGATTGGTGCAGAGGGAGTAATGATAGTTGCCAATTTTAAGTTATCTTTTTCTTGCGAAATTCAACTTGAGATTATTATCAGCAGCCATTTGTCTCTTGCAGTGACTAATTTACTGATAAAGTTTATGTTATTTTGCTTCTCAATTTTGCAAATAATTGTCAGTCAAAGAATCCCTTTTCTGATTTTAATTGGCTTTGCAGCGAATTTCCACTGTCCATTGTTTTAGTTGGAGTTGGTGATGGCCCTTGGGATATGATGAAGGAATTCGATGACAACATTCCTGCTCGTTCCTTTGACAATTTTCAGGTGAGATTTTTTTATCCCTCATGCTATCTTTTGAGAAGATTCAATCACATTACTTAATGTGAAGTTTTTGCAGTTTGTAAATTTTACCGAGATCATGTCTAAGAACATGCATCAAAAAAGAAAGGAGACGGAGTTTGCTCTTGCAGCATTAATGGAAATACCTTCTCAATATAAAGCCACGATTGAGCTTGGAATTTTGGGGTATGCCATTTTAAGACTTCTTCATTGCTTTGTTCAAGTTGCCAGAGCCTTAATTAGTTGCCTTCTTTTTGAACTTAATCTTCTGATTTTAACGGTATATCTCCATTAGTAATTCTGCGAAATCTCCTCGAAGAGTCGCCCTTCCCCCACCTAATGGAAGCAGTGCAGCAGCTGCCTCTGGCTCCAAATCGTTCCAATCTACCAGTTTTCAGAAGAATTTTCCGTCTCTCCCTGCGTATGAGTCGCCGACTAGCTCTGCTCCATTTGCCTCAAGTGCTTCGTGGGATAATCAGGTAATGAACATACTTCATTTTTTTTTTATTTCAAATATTTGATTCATTTGGGCCTCCATCTTCTTTAATTATTTCCAGGTTTGTTTGCGGTGGCATTTACAATTTTTACCTTTTTTTTATTAATTTTTGTTGCTTGAATTTGAATAGCATTCAAGTGTTTCTGCTCTTTATACAATTTCTTGGTCTACTTGAATGGCCTGTGTTGTAATCTAGTCATCTAAAGCAAAGAAAAATAATATTCTTCAAGAAAATGAAGCACACTTTAGACCTTTTGATTGATGGAGTAAAAATTCAATTTTTATTTATTATCCTGCCTGCACTAAAGAATGCAAACGCAACTAGTTAATGAAATAAGCTTATAATTAAGCCTTTCCTCTTAAATCATATGATATTCTACAAGAATAAAATCTTTTTAGGCTTTGCTGTCTTGCTGATCATGCCTATTTCTTGATTAGGTTTGTCCGATATGCCTTACAAACCCGAAAAATCTGGCCTTCGGATGTGGACATCAGGTTATAATTTATTTATTTATTTTTGCACCGCACGTTCATTCCTTTTTTAGATATCTTGTTTTCACTCTCCCACCATTTTTTTTCTATGCAGACCTGCTATGGCTGTGGACAGAACCTGACAACCTGCCCAATATGCCGCAGTGAAATTGTTACCAGAATAAGGCTTTACTGAGCCTCGTCAAAGTTATTAGTTTCTTAATTGATTTCATTCAATGAAATTGTTGGTCCAATCTCGTTTTCAGGTAGCTTGACACACGTTTTCAATGGTTTCTTTATTCTGTTTGTTTATTGTAGTTCATCAGATCAAGGGAAATTTAGATGTCTGTAATGCATATTGATCTGTAACTACTCAGCATCCTGTACATATATTCCTCGTCCGTTTCAGCTTCCATTTCAATTCATTAGAAACTACTGTTTGATATGAAGGAAGGATCTTATGGCTTGTAACTTCGTTTAGTCTTTTGGCTTAATCGGAGGTCTTAAAAACTCAGCTCATCTTCTCTGGTAAAGACTTTATTATCAATCCTCACCATCGCGGCCTCCACCTCAAGTTCTATAATTTTGGTTTATTCAATTCTCCATTCTTCTCAATTGAAGCTTTTTAGAGAGCTTTCCTTGTCAGCAGTAAGAACTCATAACCATCACAGGCAATATTGCTAGTTTGACTTCATTAATGGGCTTATTGCAGAAAAAAGCTTTGTTTGTTTGGTTCAATAATTAATATAAATTCAACTACTTTTTTATGAGTTTGTTTATTTAATGATAAGTTTTTTGTTCGATCATATTTGGCCTGATAGTAGTAGCTTAATTATGTTATGTTAATATACACACACAAACACAAACATATGGGCATATGCAATAATATGTATAATTTTAATTTATATGACTTTTTAGTTAAATTTTATGGTTTTGAATAGCTTGTGTTAAATTTGAGTTTAGTTTGATAAATTAATAATTCAAACGTAAATATTCTAGGGTATAGTGAGTCAAGTTGGCTTAAGAATAAATTTGAATTTGGCTCGATAAATAGCTCGTGAGCTAAGTTTAACGAGATAATAAGTCAAAGCTCAAATTTGTCTTGATTTAATTTGGTTGCTCAAATGACTCATTTAATAAATATTAATATGAAGTATATTTTAAATATGTTATAATTTAATGATAAAATTGCTAACTTTTTTTAAAGATTATATCCTATTTTTTTATATAAAATATTTTATGATTTTGTTTCTAATTTTTATAATTTTAATCTTTTTAACACAAATATTGTTCGGATCAAAATTATTCTCTTTCATATTAAATGAGTTGGCTTATGAATAAGTTTGAACTCTTAAAATAAAATTTGAGTTGGAGTTTGAGCATGATTAATTAATGAAATTTAAGTTAAGTTGAGAGTGATTCAAGTTAGACTCAATTCTTTTACACCCTTAGTTGAGTCATACAATACTTAAGCTTGATTGACCTATCTTATTTATACTTTTAAGCAAATCACTTGTTGAGATGGCTGTCATTAACAATTCTAATTTGAACAACTTTCTCAATAAATAGCTCTCTTATGTTATATAATCTCAATTTGCTCACCCTCAAATTGCATCTTTAGGGAACTTTCCACTATTTGTGGTTGAAGTTGCCCAACCTCTTTTATCTCTTGTAGAAGGTTAAAGATTAGCTGAATATTAGTATCAAATTCTAAACTTCAAAAGATGCAAAAATGACAAAAATGTTGATCGTTATAACAAATGAAGGGGCAATCCTTAAGTGTTGAACTCTCTATTTGGTTTTGGTATTATTTTTTAAGTTCAATATCTAAAATAGATAACTAGTTCAAATTTTTTTTTCATTTTTAAAGCATTAAAAGTTGAAAGACAACTCAAAAAAAAAAAAAAAAAAAAATCCTAAAGAAGATGCAATAACTAGCCTTGCATTTATAACTAGCCTTGCATTTATATATGTCAATGTTAGACATATCCAACATGTATCGAAGAATCGAGCATTTAGTTGATCTGACATTTACCCATATTGAATTGTTCTTTTAAACTGATATTCTCATCCTTCTTGGTTTCTTATGGGCAAGGTTTATCAAATCATCACAAGAACCTTAATTAAATTCATCAAGTCACTAATTATGAATCAACTCAGATCTTTTTAAACTCATTTTATCATTGAACCAAAAGTTGCCTACAACTTTCAAGTCACCTAGCATAAGTTGACCCATAAGTTAAACCATACCTAAATGCACAATAGTGAGTCATCTCTTGTTTGAGAGACTCGTGAAGCTACCCAATCATTAAGTCTATTAACCCTCAATTAGTAGCTCGATCACAATTTTTGTCTAAACTTTGCTATAGTTAAACTCTTTACCTCAATTTGTTACATTGACCCCAAGTGATGTAGATTCCATATAATCCATAGTGTGACTAATTTTGCACTATCAACATTAACCTTTGCCTATACATACATACATACATATACATATATATATATATATATATATATATATAATTTTGCATTTAGGTAAAGATTATATCTCTCTAAAAACTCACTAAGAAATTCTTTCTCATGTTCTAATATTCTCTATAGAATCTCTTTATCTCTCTCTGTCTATCTATTTTTTAGACTTTAAGATCTTATTATATTAAATCACTATTATTGATCAAACAATAAATATCATCATTTTATTCATATAAATTTTATATCATAGACAAAGTAATCAAATGTGTGATTTAGATTTTAATTGCCTCTTGAAATAATTTTAAGCCACTCCAAACAAAAATAAAAATAATAATAAGAAGTTCATGACAATTTTTTTCGCTAAAGATGAAGTTAAGGTTAAATTGGATCCCTCATAATATTCTTTTTTTTTGAAGCATTGATTAGTTCTCTTCATCTTCGCCATGAGCCTATTATCCTCCTTATGAAGGTCACATATAAGCTTGAGGAGCAAGACCTTGAAGATCAAAGGCAAGTGAGAACGTCGCTTAACATGACCTTACACTGAAGAAGAAAACAAAAATCTATTATTATCAATGAAGTTCATGCTTCTTAGATTGTATATCGAGAAAATTATTTTCTTTACTTTTTTGCCATTTTGCCAAAGATATAAGCCCGAGGTATGAAGCATTTGCTGTTAATGATATATGAAATTATTACACATTGTGTGTATTAAAATAAGAGAAATAATAAATTGGTAATGCTAAACTATAGAAGACAAGTTTAGATTTACAATATACATTTAATTTTAATCATTACAAGTATATAAGAACAAATTCATATTAGTAATTTTATGTTATAATGGATTATGTTAATTGCATATATCATTAGTTTAATTATCATACAAATTATCAAATAATATAATCATAATTTGGGTGGTTGGAAGACCAATTGAGTGATGACGGATAGGCAATGAAGATTGCTAGCAGTGGTCATCAATGTTTATCATCGAGAAGAGCTCTAGAGTTATTTACATTTCTAAATTCCTTTCATTTTAAAGTTTAGGCTCCTCTCATATGGGTAAAGGAAGTCCGCGTATATTTTTTTTAATTGTGATATTTTGATTATTTTAATCTTAGTCTCGAAACTTTCAATGTGATAACTCATATTGATTCATTTGATTATACATTATTCATTCAGCATTTAAATGCCTCATTGACTTAGAATTGTTGAATTGAGAAATGAATCATTCGATTCATTTCAGCGAAACACTATAAGCAAACAAGATTCAAAGATCATTTCAATCTTCAATTAATGTCATAAAAAATTTCACTATGCTTTGACTAATTGGTTTGAATTTATCTAGAGTTAAATCAAATCACATTTGATATTGTTAAATTTATTTAATTGAGATGTTCAATGAGATTTTAAATTTGTTAAAATCTAAATCTAAATGATCTCCAATTTATCCTATAAATTTTTAACTAAAAATTTACAAAATGAATTTTCTCATGATTCATTAATAATAAAATTAATATCATCTTCACATAAAATATATTTGAATATTATGATAGAATGTTTTATCGTTATATAATACTATATTATTCGTTTAAATTAAGTAATAAATTAATTTACTCCTTCGGCGCGTATCATTCAAATCCTGGATGATTGGAAGGGAATATGTTGGTGACGTGGCGAACTTTACTGAGCTGGACCCCTTTTGCCTGAGCAAAGATCGGGCGGGCGTGATCCACGTGAACGCCCAACACGCGCTGGTGCGTGTCGAAACGCAGCCGACCATAGAATTTTTTCCATCTTAAAAGTAGAACAGCAAACACATTGTCCAACCATTCAAACAAAACCACATCAAACAAGGCGTTGCGATCCGAGCTTCTCGTGATGAAAAATTCACATCGGATCCCAAGAGAGCCGGTACGCTGGTCGAATAAAAGCAGATTATTCGTATAATATAACATTCGGTAAACGGCAATAGAAGCACGAGGATTACAAAGTTAGAATCCAATTCTATTGAAGAAAAGCCCTCTGCAGCTCTCAATCTCTCTCTCTCGCGCGGTCTCCTCAATGGCTTCCTCTCTTGAGATCGCCGGAGGAGGAAGCAAGATGGTGTTCTTCGGGGGAGATCTACGGCGGAGGCCACGCCATCATCTCCCTTTACTGCGGGTGAATCCGGCTCACCGACGGCGGCAGACCGTGGCGACTGCCTTGGAGTTCCACCAGACCCCAAGCGTCCCGCCAGCGAAGTTTGATTTGTTCACATCTTTCTCCGGACGTGAGAGAGATGGACGTCATCGGATCACGCCGCAGAAACTGGATGACTGGATGCGAGAGTCCGTTGGGGAGGTTCGTTTCCATTATTGATTTGAGTCGAGTTTGTGGATTAGGATTGAATTAAATCTTATAGGTTTCTAATTATATGATATTGGGGTTAATTGGTGGAGCAGATTGTGAGGAACATTGGAAAAGCGCCTTTTCTGGTACGGATTTTTTCGGACGAATCTGAAACAAAGCAGCTCAGCTCGTCATCGTCAGGATTGATGATTGAGAAGGAAGCGGCGACGGCGGAGAGCTGGACGGGGATCAAGAAGCGTTGGGAACAGGAAAGCTCTGTTCCTGATGGGATCATTCTGGTGGAAGAGCTGGAAGCCGATGAAGACGAAGAAGGTGAGGTAGCCTCGTCCGGCGAGGAAGGAGACGGCCGGTGTAATGTGAAATGGGGAGTCGTAATCCAAGGGAGGGGGATGGATTGCTCGGCTTGCTATATTCTAGACACCTGCAGGGTACGATCTTCCATGGGCTTCTGTACGCATTTCTGCTTGGTGAAAGCCAAATGCTTTGGGGATCCAGTGGCAGTACAGCTTAAGAAAGTTTGGCTATGTGAATAACCTGAACCTATTGATTGCTC
The DNA here is from genome assembly GCA_021442155.1 of Cymbidium sinense. Lineage (NCBI taxonomy): Eukaryota > Viridiplantae > Streptophyta > Magnoliopsida > Asparagales > Orchidaceae > Cymbidium > Cymbidium sinense. Next base: position 123,125,147 of record CM038218.1, read on the forward strand.
AATTCCTTGATGGAATGAAATCATAGAATTTGTTAATTGTTTATAGAACAAAATTTTTTCTGTTCAATCATTTATCTAAAGGTGAATTTTTAATCTTTTTATGTTTGTGTTTCCAGATGTAATATGTGTTTTGATAATGTATTGAAAGGTGATTTGTTAAAGAGTTGTTATCAATAATTGTGATAATATAAAGTTGTGGTTTGTTGTTTATGTATGAATTTTTTTTCTTGGAATGGGTATCCACCCAATACCCCACCCATTTTGTGGGTGGGTATAATAATTAATGTATGCTTGTATATGCATCCACGTATGAGTTCACTTAAAAATATAGGCACTCCGTCGCGGAGAGGATTCACTCGGTAGAAGAATCCCTTGTTTATGTATGAATTGACGGGTTGGGGTGCGTCTTATTGGCGTGAGGCATGATTAAAAGGTGGTGTAATTAAGTTCATATTAAAGTGTAAGGGTGGAAACAGCCGAGCAAATTTTTAAGAGCGATAAATGATTAATTTGACTAGAGACAATTTTCCACGCACCCGCCGCCCTTTTGACTCATATGAGTAAAAATTTAAAGATTATATTTTATATTTATTAAATTAAAATATTATTTTTAAGCTGAATAATATAGTCAAATATATTTATTCTGATAAAAGATGGGGTAAATATATTTATTGCGAAGGATAAAATACTTAAAAAGTATATATATCCTTTAAATTTTTTTAAAAAATAGGGTAGGCAATTGTCTTCCTTGACATAAAGATAATTCTGCTCATAAATAGTGATAGTGGTTAGATTAGGTTGACTTAGTTTATGTGAATTTTTAAAATAGATAAGCTAATCATAAATGATATTCATCAAGTTGAGTGCCTTTAAAGATCTATCTGGGATTGCAAAAAAAATCTAGTGTTTAAGAAGCTAGGGTTGACATACAAATTTTTTTTATTTTCAAAAAATCAAATCATAACTTTTTTACGGTCATCATAGAAAGCCAAATAAGATTGAAAAATAAAATATTATCACCATATTCTTCAAAATACAAGTAAAATCTAACTTATGAAATGACATTATGATATGGTGCATTACATAAATCACACTCTGAACACCTTAAGTTAAATAGGATATTTTGACGAGATGTGAGCATTTAGGGTAATTAGTAAACAAGTCAATTATTTAGCTAATACTCTTACTAGTCGGGCATGCATGGCTTAGAAAAATTTGATGATATCACCAAATGAGGCTATTAGGATATATGAATAATTAAGTGAATGATACCATATATATATATATATATATATATATATATATATATATATATATTATGTATGACTTTATAGTTAAATTCATTCAAAGTATCCAAAAAATAGATAATATACCAATTTTATTTTTATTTTCTATAAATAATATCACACTCTCTTATGAATATTATTGACTTGGACTAGTAAGTTCACATTTGAGTACATACAAAAGCAAGAACTATTATTATAAAAAAGTAGCTAATGTGAAGTAAAAAAAAATTAATTGTAGAATTATTTAATGGCACACTAAATCCTAATATTATTTAGGAAATTTTGCATACATAACACAAAATTCTTAAGCATTTATATATCTAACATCTAAACATTGATAAAATGTGTATTTAACTTTTAGAAATTAATAGTGATGTTATTTTTTATTGTTGACCTTCATATATACCACATGAGTCGAATCGAGCTTATGAGATGAATTCGATCGACTTCAGATGCTTCAGAGAACAAATCAGAGCTAAGATGCACCAAATATCACTGAAATAAGCCTTAATGATCTTTGATCGACGAGGACTTGTATGTGTTCAAAATCAAAATTATCAAGTCGATTGAGCTATCGATATACCGACAGCGCATATCGCGAGGTCGAGGCATGGCATAAACCAAACGATCTCCGTTGATTGATTATTTAGTTTTACATTGAAATCTATCAAATAAGACTGTTCGCATTCAATTCGGACAAATTTGCACAAAATTGAGCGTCGAGAAAAGATAATCGCATTTGGTGAAATTATATGACACAATTTGGCCCGGCAAACAAATGGCCTCCGTTGTAAGACGTTATGTTGGCATCAATAACAGATATTATATATATATATATATATCAATCATATATTGAGGTCAGCGTAAAGTTCATATTAAAGTCGATTAAATAATAAAAAATATTATTAAAAGTCCTAATTTAATCCTAACCTAAATCCCTAAAACCGGCCTCTTCGCGCACGACTTGAGCCCCTCATCACGCACTACCTGAGCCCTTCTTCGCGCATGCACGCAAGCCCTCTTCCGTTCGGCTCGGCCTCCCCTTTCGCACGATCCCGATCGAACTCCCTTGGCTCCTCCTGATCGAACGCTCGACTCTCCTTCGCACGCACGCCCGCAAGCTTGTTCGATGCTCCCAACCAACCACTTCTGCTCGATATCCTCCCTCAACTGATCTCATGTCTCCCCCTTCAATCGCTCCCTCCTTCCTCCTCCGAAATGGCAAGACAAAAGGGCACGACTGTTTTTTTCCCCACTCTCGGTTTCTTCTTCTTCTCCAACCGCAAGCAAGGGTAGGGTTCTTCTTCTTCTTCCATTCTTCTTCTCTCCAATCACAAGCAAAGGTAGGCTTCCTTCTTCTTCATTCGGTTTTACATTCTCTCATTCACTATCATTTTAATCAGCTTTATTATTACCCTTCAAACAAGGCGAAACTCATTATCATTCCTTCTTCTCTTGTTTTTATTTCTTTCCATTTTTCTAAATAAGTGCATATAAAAATCCCTTTTCTCCTTCTCTACCATAGCCGAAATCACCTTCTTCTCTTCCATTTCCTTACCCCATTTTCTCCAACAGAAAATCCTCCCTTCTCTTCCCTAGCCAAAAATTCTTCTCTTCCATTTCCTCCCCCCATTTTCACCAACCGAAATCTATAGCCCCCAAATCATTTTCTCCAATCGAAATTTGAAATCTGAAATACAAAATCTGAAGTTCGGTAAAGGGGAATTTGCTTGTACTTTGCTAAAATTTGCAATCTCCCCTAGCCAAACTCTCCTTACGGATCATTGCAAGTCGTAGAAAAATAAGTTTGAATATGTGTGATGTGAATGTGAAAATATATGTGGTGTTTTCTTTTTTTGGGGTTTCAAGACCCCATTAATGATAGAGCGGTCTGAGGCAGTTGTGGTGTAGACACCATCATCTTCATAAATATAGAACAAACAAAAAAATTTGTTAGATGTCGCTCCCCTAGTCAAAATGCTGCCGAAATTTCGTCAATTCTTTGGACTTAGAAAAAAACTGGCTTAAGTGCACTAAAAAAAGAAATCTAAAGCTAAATTTAAATTAAAAGAATCAAATAAAAAAAGGGGAAAAGAAAAGAACATATAATAAATACAAAGGTAAAACATTAAATCAAAAAGAAAAGAGGTAAAAAGCACTTACAAGATTTATCTTAGTAAAGTTGAAAGCCCACTAAAAAAAATTATCCCTTCTCTTTCAAGCACTCAAACCCCTCAAAAAAATGGAATGAAATAGAAGTTCCCCCTCTTAGCCTTATTTATAGAAATTGGAGGAAACAATGTGGAACCCATCCATATCTAAATTTAATAATCGGGTGAGATGACGTGGTTTGATGGATGATACTAAACTCACAAACTTTAATTGTAATCCTCGATGGTTTAAATTAAAGTGGTAAAATGGGTTCTCTTTTCTTCAAACTTTACAAAATTAAACAAGCTTTAGTTGAAACTTGGAGAGGCTCATATCAAACTTATAAAAGACTTATAATAAATTTGAAATCCAGTTATTCACCAAATATGAAGTCTGATGTGAAGTTAGAGACATTGGAGTTGATATTTGTTTATGTAAATAGAGCCTCTTATTGAATACCCAAAGTATTAAATTTATAAATAAGTAATCATAAAACTAATTAAACAATTGAAAATTAGATGATATCGAATGAGGTAAGAATCTCAATTGGGCATTAAATCAAAGCATAAGAGAGCCTCTTGGAATTAAAATATACTCTTCAAATATACTCAAATAAATTGAAAAAAAAATTAAAAAATTCATTAGAGATTTTTCATGAGATCAAATGGTTGCTAATAAGCATATGAATCCTTGAAAATATTTGAAGTATATTAAAATTACTCGAATTAGATCAAGAAGAAATTGAGTATGATGATGATTTGAGAATTGTCATGGCGAGTCTATTGAATATTCAAAGACTAATCAACTTGGGATAAAAGAAAGTAATTCAATATTAATCCAAAAGATTTAATAGGATATTTGATCAATTTACAACGCCTTCTATTCTATCGGATTCACAACATATCGTACAAATGAACAGAAGATGTTAATTAAAGCATTCTTAAATACACTCGCATGGGCCCCGACATTATGTTGAATATTTAGATTCAAGTGTCTGAGGATGTTGTGCGGGTTTTTTCCCGATTTAGTCTTAGGACCGGGTCCAGGTTAATAAAATCTAAAAATTCAATTATTATAAGAATTTCAACTTATTAAAATATCTGAGAAGCTAATTCTGTCATGTGATAGTAGATCTGATCTTCTGTTAGGAGCTAAATAGAGTTGACAGGATATAAAGTTCTCAAATATATTCGATTCAATCAATTAACTATCCCAATGATGGCTGTGTTGAATGGTGATTTCAACTGGAGATAACATTTTCATCAAAATGTGATTCTAATTTCAAATCAAATCAACTTAAATCAAGTATCAATCTAGAAACTACTTAAATGAAATTTAATCATTAAAAGCTTAAAGCAAAACTCAATTTATCCACCTTCCGCAATTTGTTCAAGGTGACAAATTAAGAGAATTCTAGCTCATAAAGGAGCCAATGTCAAATCAAGTGTTCTACTATGTTCACTCTCAATCAATCTTATGCTAGTAAGGACGTGGCCCGTGTCCTCTGACTATGTGGCTTGACCAGTAGGCTTCACATATGATGTAGTTATGACTAGAGTCCTCTGATTGGGTAGTTTGGCCAGTAAAGCTCCATTATATTACGATCATGACTGTAGCTCGTATGCTCCCAATGATTATGCCCTTTGAGTTGTGAAGCATAGGGTACACTTGATAGGGCAAAAAGCCCTCTATTAGCTAAGGTGGACTTTAACTTATCTCCTTAGACAAACAACACCCCAAGTTTACAATAATTTCTTGGGTGACGTAACCCATGTGTTGCTAATAAGAATCATTCGGTCAGGTTGGGTCAACTGCCTCCTCTGACTAAGTAGACTAGGGATCGCGACAGCCCGGGATGATGGAACCATGTGATCTAGATCTGGCACGTCATCATTCCTCCAATCATCCGCTTTAAGCTAAAATGGTGAATTTCATAAATTCTAACTTTTAAACTCCACATACTGCTACTATATGCTATGCATTAAGCAATCTAACGACTAGCCTTAATCGAAAGTTCTCTCTCAGTATTGAGAGGGGTAATGGGGCTTGTGCGAAACCCGAACCATATCTAAAGTCCTCACCAAATGAGGATGAAATCTCTTGGTAGTGTCTTATCTACTATTTCATCTACCTTCTAAAAATTACATCGACACTTAAATCATATTCTCTTCAAATTGTTGAGAGGTCAGTGGTGAATTTTTGGAGCCCATAGATTTCTGGCGACTCCGCTTGAGACATGATTCTCTTTTCATCTTTAGCTAGTCATATATATGCTATAATATCAACAAAATATTTGAAAATTTAAAATAAAAAATGATGATTTAAATGTGTAATAAATTCAAATTACTAATGTATGAGACTCTATATCGAAGGAATTATTATGTAAAGTATATCTTTATTACATTATTATTTTGTGCTGTAGTACCTCTGTATTTTGAAAGTATGGTGAAATGATAATTACTAATTACTAATCTCCATCTTTCACTTTTGCAGAATGGATCTACTGAGCACTCCTTTCACTGTTCAGCTATGGCGTGGTGCAAACATATTCAGCTAACGTCATTATCAACACAAGAGATGTTGGAGCTACTATTCAATTTGGTAGCTTGAACTTCCTAACTATCATGGCTGCAACTCCTGAAGTACCCACCACCTGTGGTATACTCATCCGAGGACATGCCGGAAGGCCTCAGGTTAATGAAGCTCGTATTCGACATGCTCGCCAACTAGTTCAGCAACCAACCATTGTTAAGAAGTTTTCCTGATAGAGAACTTTAGTTTTTAAAAGACTAGGTCAATCTAAAGCCCCCTTGATGAAAAGAACCGTTAGTGGGCAAACTGTGTCCTTAATGCCTCATGGTACAACTACTACGCCGATCAAACCTTTAGTACCAAGAAAGTATGATCATGAAGCTTCCTCATCAGGAAATAAATTAATTAGAAGGCAAAGAAGAAGAAGAAATGCTGAGCTGAGGGCTCAGTAAATCCCATTTGAATGAGCCATTGAACAAATAATACTACCGCCAGAAGTGAGTATTTCTACCCTTAACAACTTTGATAATATAAAATGGGTAAAAAGGAATAACTCTATTGGTGAGGTGAAGCAGTCTTTCTAGACTCAACAACGTCAAGCTCCACCATAATAGAGGAGACAACTTAAAACATTGTCCTCCAAAATACATAAAGTTCTCAAAGTAGCCAAGGAAAGAGGCTTGATGAAAAGAAAATTTTAAAGGCCTAGTGATTGAAAATACTGAAGCTCCACCAAGGAGGTTGCCATCTCTTATGGTAACCAGTCATCGAGCCAAGTATGCTTCGCTTGGTGAGCATTAGAGCGTGACACTTGGATCGCGTGTCCAAGAATCCACTACCGAAAGGTCCCGGTAAAAGGATAGGCAGATATGGAGGCCAAGGCCTTATGATGAAATCCTGAAGAATGGAAGAGGTGTGACATCTGATGCACATATTCAAAAATCCACCTAAAAAATAACTCATCAAAAATGGATACATAGAAGAAAGGATATCACTGATAAAAGATATGATGGTCGACACCCTGAAGAATCCTCTATGGGATCCTATAATCGATCAAATTCACCCCCATAAGAGAAGGTTGATCATGTGAGCAGTTCGTCAGTTCGTTAGTTCATCAGTAGCCTGACCTCAGTTACTTTCGAGTGGTATGTAGAATTATCAAATGATTTGGTTAAAACTTTTGCTGAGTTAGAGACAATATTTGTGAAGAGGTTTTCTAGTGCAACCGAGAAAATAATAATAACTGACCTTGCCTTGCTGAAGAGGAGAAAAGATGTGTCAGTGATAAAATTTATATGTCGTTGGCGTAACCTAAGTATGAAATATGAGCAACAATTGAAAGAAAAACATGTGATCTAATTGCTAATGGGCAATATGGATGATAAAATGACACCATTTTTATGAATGACGTCAATTACAATATTCCAATACTTTCTTGATAGGGTGACCAAATTTGAAAAGCTGAATCGCCCTAAGTCTGAAATCTATACAGATAAAGCAAAGAGAAACAAATCTTTAGACTTAAGAAGAAATGAAACTCATGCCGCTTCCTATGGCTCAAATGGTGAAATGCGGGTAATTTATAATGTAGATAAAGAATAATAGCTAATGTATAATGATGATAAGGAAAGAAGCTTGTCCATTCTAATTCACAACCAAAATTGGTGTTGGGAGGAAATGATAAATCTCATGTTGACCTCACTTTTGGAGTGAAATTTTAACCTCCTCTTCTTAGACTTAGGACTCTTCTAGACACTAAGAGCTCCTTAGTCATAAGACACTTCTAGTGATTAGGTGAACACTTAACCTAAGCCTAAAGACTTAGAATGGTTAATCATAGGATTAGACCATGCTTTAAGACTTAAGGAAATCACTTATCCTATAGCCTAAACCCAATCTAGATACACTTTCTCAAACCAAATCTCAAAGTCAAATTCAAATTCCAAATCTAATTTCAAATTTGACTCCAAATGATTGAAACCAAAAATCAAATTCAAATCCTAAAAGCCTTCTTAAGCCATATGAACCACATTAATAAGCTTAGCCAAAACTTCTTTTAGATCAAATCAAACTCAATTGATTTCTTTATAAATTAATTATTCCTTCATTTATATTCACAAATATAAATGAAATCCAAATTTAAATGACCAAACTATATTTAAAATCAAATCCAAACTCAATCTAAGCCCTTTAAGCCAATTCTTTGGACTTAGCCAAATTCTATCCAAATCAAGTCAAAACTAATGGATTTTCTCTCGAATTAATCATTCATTAAATCATTTATTCAAATATAAATAAGATTACAATCATCAAATCAAATTCAAGTCAACCCAAGTCAAGCCTAACTTTGCTCGTTTGACTTAAAACTTTCAATTGAGCCAAAACCTATTGGACTCCAAATTGATGTCGTTGAATTTATATTTCAATCTAAAGCTCATATATATGCTCAACTAAACTCAAATCAAATCAAAACTAAACCAATTGACCCACGTAGGACCACTTGACCCAAAGTGACCTAAAGGACCCATTTGAACCAACTTCCAATCCAACCCAAATTAGATTGAACCAAGCTCAACAAAACCTTCCACCATGATTATTGATCACCCTAGAATGGTCAATTGCAATCAATTGGGTCAAACCATGTCAACTTAATCATTTGACCAAGTCAACCCTTAGCCCAAATGAACCAAAACTAGCTGAAACTCATCCTACACCAAATTGATTGAAATCAATAATTTGAATCAACCCAAAGTCAATATTTAAATATGAGTTAACCACTAATTGAGCTAAACCAAGCCCAATTGGCCATTCAATCCAAGTTGACCCAAATTAGCCTAAAGGATCAAATTAGGTCAAATCATGATCTAACCAAAATTGATTGCAACCAATGGCTCAAATTCATTCTAATTTGATTATTGAACTTGACCAAAGCCATAATTGAGTCTAATTTGACCATTTTGGTCAACTTGACCTAACCTAGCCCAAATTGACCTAAATGGTCAAGTTAGCCAAAATTTAAATTAAATCTAAATTTATTCAAGCCAAAGACCACATTCATCTTCAATTATCTAATTGAACATGAATTATATCATAACCCAAGCTAATTTGGCCAATTTTGGTCAAATTGGTCAACTTGACCCATTTGTCCCATTTGATTCCAAATGAGCCAAAATCAATTATAAATCAAATTAAATCAAATTAATCATACAAAAACTCTTCAAATTATTATTTAAACCTAACCTAAGCCTTGGTTTGACTTAATTTGACCAATTGGTCAACCTAACTCGATATGACCCGATATGACCCAATGACTCAAATTGAGCCAAATCCCTTGAAATCAAGCCATGACCAATTGGGGCCTGATCAAACCTGACCCAAACCCATTAAGATCAGCCCAAAATAAACCCAATCCAAATAAATCCCTCATGGATTCTCTCCCACATAGGATTCCAGCCAACCTCATTTAATTCTCCTCATCACATGCACTTAACTCCTCCCCAACATTTGCATTCAATGGACCTGATCATATGGTAACAAGAGAAGACTTTAGAGCAAAAATCCAAAGTTCTCAATCATTTCATCATCCATCCCAACCACCCCAAGAAAGATGACAATACTTTGGAGCCAAAAAATTCAAAAAAAAGAATGGATTTTTGGCCACTATTAAAGGAGAGGAAAATGAGGCTTCATTCCTCTTTCTCATACCATTATTCAGCCCCCAAGAGCTCCCCAAAGTAAAGAGGAACTCATCCCCCACCTATTTGAGCCATTTTTAAGCTCAAAAATACAAATAGAGCTTTTCTAGTGAGGCAATGGTGAACAATGGAGAAGATGATGTTCCAAAGGGAGGCAAAGGTTAAAAATCATTCCAAAGCTTTCTCACATACTTAGGAGTTGCTCGGATCTTCACCACCACCAGAAATCATCCTCAAGGAGGTAAATTTTTTCAAACCATAGCCAACCTTAGGATCCTTCATTTTAGAAATTTATTTTAGATAATCCTGCATTTTATATTTTATATCTTCCCAATTAGAAAATAGAAAATTTTCAACATCGACATGAAAATGAGTCTATTTGAACAAGTTTTTACATAGAATTTCTCAAATTTCCCAAAATACTCTTATTTTCACTATTCATGGCTAGCACTCATCATCCGCGGTTCATGGGATCGGTGGCTCGGATGGCGTGATGATCGAACTTTAGATGCCATATTCCAAACCATCCAATTCTGGTTCATGTTCGGACGGCTGGTCGCGTCGATAGCATGATCTGGCATCGATCGACGATCATCGTCAATGGAAATCAAAGCACGCTCTCATTACGTTGACGCATTTTTCCGCTTGTCGACTGGCTGCGGTGCGTGGCACCATGCCATCGCGACATTGCATCCAATTGCAGCTAGCGTTGCGTCAAACTTTGGCGTTGATTATTTAAATTACCTGAAACTTCAAAAATTCATAAAAAAATAAAATACCTAACCAATAATTACAAACAATGGCTCGTTGGATTCGCCTTTCTGAGAGGAATCCAACAAACCCAAAATTCCCAAAATTTACTAAATGGTTCGAGCTTAATTTATATTTTAGTAAAAATATAGTTCATTAATTACTCTGAAAATATAAGTCGGATTGAGTTGAAATTTTGAAGGATTGAAATTAAATTTAAAAGACACCTACCATAAAAATCTCAAGTGAAATGGACTTTTGGACTAGGAGAAATTAAATTTTGAACTTCAGATTGTCCATTTTAATAAAATAAATCAAATAAAAATCTTTAAAATGGCTTAAATCACTTCACTTGACATGTAGGACTCTTAAGGAAATAATGTAATTTTTTGAATCCGAATGAACCCCAAACAAACACTTAAGATTAAAGTTTAATCAATTAAGGAATGATTAAAACATAATCTAAAAATAATTTAAATATCAAATCAAAATCAAAATAACACTTAAGCAATCATTAATCAAACCTCAAATCAAAATATCATCAGAAAATTAAATTAAATATGATTAAACCTATTTAAATTAAGAAAACTCATTAAATGATTAAATCTTAAATCAAACTTAAAATTAAACAAATCTAGGAAACTTTAACATTCAAACTAGTATAACTAATACTAAGCATGGAATCTTAATCATATAAAACTCCTTAATGAATATAAATAAATTGAAATTAATTAATCATTAAATAAACTAAAATCAAATTGATTAATAAATTCAACATAATAATTTAATATTAATCAAATTAAACAAAATAAAGCTAAAGTAAACTTAATTAATATATGATTCACATTTAAAATCAATTAATTAATAATTAATTAAGCATTAAATATTTCAACCTGATAACTAAATCAAACAAGTCAATGAAATTAAATAAATATAATAAATGAATCAAACCAAATAAAACTCTAATCATAAATAATCAAACTTAATTGAAATGAAATACATTAATTCAATTAATAACAATGATGTAATCAATAATCCTTTAATCAAATCAAACTTAAGTAAAACACTTAACTAAATCAAATCACTCACATGTAGGTAATTAATTAATTAATCTCTAATTAAATAAACCTTTGATTAATCAAATGATTTAAAAATCTATTTACTCTTAATCAAACTTAATTAATCAAACATCTAATTAATGCAAAATTAATGAATTAATCCATCATCTTAATAAATCAAATTAATTTAAATAAATTACATTAAAGCTAACTCTTAAATTAACTCAAGTAAATTAATTAAGTTAATCAAATTAATCATTTTAAACCTAAGCTTAATCAAACATAAATGCAATTAAATACCAATCAAATCCTAAGGTAAACATAAATCATCAAGTCATTAATTACATCATTAATCTAAATAAATATAAAACCAAATTAAGAATTAAATAAATCTTCATTTAATTTAATAATTTATTTAAACACACTTCTTAATTAAATTAATCACCCTTAAGCTAATCCAATTGAATAAACACCTAATTAATGCAAACCTATTGAATTAATCCATCATCTTAATGAACCAAATTAACTTTTAAAATAAAATTCAAATCAAACACCTAATTAATCTACTAATTATTTTGATCACACTTCTTAAATAAGCTAATTAAGTCAATCAATCATATTAAACTTAAACTTAATCAAACATAAATGTAATTAAATACTAATCAAAACTAAACCTTAATTATTAAGTCATTAATTATATCATTAATCTAAATAAATATGAAATCAAATCAAAAAATAAACAAATCTTTATAATTAACATAAATACGCTTCTTAATTAAACTAATTACATAATCACATTGAACATAAGTGAACCTATAGACTAATAAAGCTAATCAACTCAAATTAAATTAAATTAAATTAAATTAAGAAAGAATCAATTTAATATTTAATCAAATCAAATCTCATTCAACCTACTTAAATAAGATAAACTAATTAATTATCCAATGTATGAAATCAAAATACAAACCAAACTTTGATAAAACATGACAAATGGATGAGATTAAAATAAAATCCTAATTACAAAGAATCAAACTCAATTAAAAATAAAATCTCAATTAATCTAATGGATCAAAATATAAATAAATGAACCATAATCAAATCAAAACCATAAAGTTAAGTCACATAACCATAATCAAAGAAAAGAATTAGATATTAATTTAAAAGGATATTGAATTATCAAGATTTAACCAAAATATAATCTAAAATTCAATCAAAACGCCATTAAGGATTTGAATTATCAAGATTTAATTAAATTAAAACATCTAATCTAAAATTAATATATCAAAAACACATGAATTTAAACAAACTTAAACTTCATTAGATATTAAGGATATTGAATTATCAAGATGTAATTAAACCAAAACATCTAAGCCAAAATTAATCAATCAAATACTTAAACAAACTCAAATTCTAAACTCTAAATCAAATCAATAGAACCTAATGCTAACCCTATTAAGCAGGCTCCTAGATGCATGCGATTAGATATTGAATAGCATGTCACTTTTGAAATCAAGAAACTAATTGATCTTTATTAGAAGAAAAATCCTTCCATTGGATGTCATCAGTTAAGAAAAGGATGGCCAAATTCGCATATGTGTCCATTTTAGGGATCTAAATAAGGCATGTCCTAAGGATGAATTTCTACTTCCTATACCAAAATTAATGGTGGACATCGCCTCATCTCATGCAGTATTCTCTTTCATGGATAGGTCATCTGGCTACAACCAAATCGAAAAATACCCAAGTTGACCCATTTTGACCTAAATGTGTCAACATGAGCCAAATCACATCAAACAAACTCCAAATTCAATGAAACTTGGCTAAACCTATTTTCTCATCATACCAAACATGCTCAAATCAAAAGCAAGGTCAAATGACCATTTTATCCCTAGGCCATAAGGTAAATTTTGACCAAATTCACTTAAAATTTGGCCAAATCCTCTCCATAACCACTTGGCACCCTCTTAATGGATCAAATAAACACTAGGGGTGTGGTGAACCCAATGGATTTGTTGGATAGAATGGCCAAATCGTGTTGGAAATGGAGCACATGGAATTCTCCTTACACTCAATTCAAGCACATGGCCACCTCATTCTATCCAAAAGATCACATGCATTCAAAATAACCTAACTAACTCATTGCATGAGGTGATTGATCAAAAATGGCAAGGCATTGCTCGAGTCCTGTCAAGAGACTCCCCTAATTCAATAAAATTTTCACTACCCTTAGTGATTGAAGCATAGAACTCAAGGAAGCCTTAGAGGTCTTCTAAGCTTCTAAAGATGATTTGAAATTTCTATTCTCGATTTTCAGCTTGAAAATGGGGAGCTCTATTGAAAACCAACTTAATCAACACTTCATAATTCCTTCTTCAAGATTCATTGAACCAAGTTGAGTTCATCTGCTCTTTCCCAAGCTCTGTAAGAGAGGATCTAATTGATCAAAGTCAAGGAGTTCAAATGGAGTTGGTCTCAGAAACATTCAATCTCAAGAGCTCAAACTCTCAGCTTCATCTCAAAGAAGCTTCTCAGAATCGAGCATCATCACCTCCAGAGGTAAATCATTTTTTAGAGCTTAATCTAGCCATAGTGTGGAGCTTTGTAAAGAAAGTTTAATCCCATGGGATTTTAGCTGTTAGATATGATCTATATTGCATGATGAAGGTCTGGGCTAAATTTTAGCCCAATCTAAGCTCATTTGAGCTTGGATCATGGCCTTTAACATGGACAGATCTTCTTCCTCATAGAGAATTATAGGGATGAATCTTTGGCTGTCCATCCACACATTTTGGATGGGAGGCTACATAGCCTCCCAATTCTCCCATATGATGGGTCTTTAATCTCATTTCGATCCTTGATCAATGAGAAAGCGAACATCCAGACATGATGCTACAATGTGATGGGCTAAAGAGCCAATCCCATCATGCCAAGTGGAAAGCACATGTCGCGTCAGCGGCCCACATGGCGCGAATAGGATTAAATGTTTAATTAAGGATTATTTAATCTTTACTTAATCAAAGAAACTTCTAAAATTCATATCTAAGCCTAGAAAAATCAAAAAAATATGAAATAAATTGCATATGAAAGAGAATTAAATCTATAATATTATAAAATTGGTTTTAATAAATTTTAATAGTATTTTTCTAAATTATTTTTTATTGGAAATTTTAATACCCTATGATTATTCTCTTAATTCTCAAACTTCTTTATGTATTTGGTTGGATGACTTCTCCTAATTTTGTAAATTTATTAAAAGATTAATTAGGGTAATTGTTGGTTATTCTTTCCTAATGTAATTAATAAGAATATAATTAGTGGTTTAATCCTCGATTGAGTCAATTTGTTTTGATTAAGTGAATATAAGGTTTGAGAGAATAATTTTGGGATACTTTCCTTAGATATTCCTAAATTTTTCTTCCTTAATCCATTCTTAATTAAGGTTAATTCATTAATTATTCCCTTAATTAATTTCTTAAAATTCTAAAACCTTCAGAACTTAATCTATATTGGATAGATGCTTTTTAGCCTAAGTACATTAAGAAAATCAAAATCTAACTCAAGTGTTATGAACCCTTTAGTTAAATTAATCATTAATCATGAATTGCATTGCCTTTTATTCGATGCATTACATTTAATTTTCTTGTGGTTTTATGTCATCTCATTGATATTATTTGATTAAAATGCTGGGTGGTATAGGTAAGGTCAAATTCATTCGTGGTGAAAATATTTCCACCTTCATCTATCCTTTTTGAAGAGGATAAATGAAAATAGAAATATACCGCCTATTGGTTAGGACACCACGTGGATATGAAGATGTGTTTATTCAGGTGATCAGATACATCATCAAGGAATAATGTACTATCTCGAGAGATAGAAGTCACTACCTTTAATGGACCTAATCACCTCAATAAGGACTCCTAATAGAACTACATATATGGATTCTTCCCTACTTTACATGGAAAAGTAAAGCAGGGTTTATTTTAAATTGGGTTCGTTATGTTCCCTATAGGGGCAAGCCCCCATAGTTAATTACATCCTAAGGGACAGGATCCTTAGAATACTCTCGATTAAGGTAAATGATCATTGTCTTCAAAGATTTCAATAGGAAAGGACTATCAATCGATTGGTTCATTTTGAAGATCAAATGGGATTGATCAAGAGAGGAGTTATTATCAGCCAAAATAAATATAAGTAGATGCTAGGAAACTAGCATCTCAAACTATCCATGGTTGGGCTTTACATTTTTGAAATTGATTTAATTTGTTTGAGTTACATTTTTTATTAGAAATTTTGGACTTATGATTTCATAACACAATATTATGGAAAAGCCTAAGAGGTGAGTATTTAAGCTTATGGCCCACAATGGGGAGAAGCAACATCAGAACCTAAATCTAGGCAGCTTTGGCAAGGGTCGAAAGCACAACCTAAATCTAAGGCAAAAAATTGGTATTTGGTTTGCCTCCATAAGAGAGGGCAAACCATCCAACTTCTTGGACTTACAATCGCCTGAGGGTGGCCCCCAACTAACTTCTCCTATGATTTTAAATACATGTAGGCAAGTATTATGTTTATGTAAGATAGCTAGGCTGTTATTTATTTAGAAAGAGACTAAGTCCTTAAACTCACTCCCTAAAGAGACTAGATCATATAAGGACATGCTTCAAATGACCTAAATCTAATGCAATTCAAATTTCATTTTATTTTCATTTTGGACAATCATTTTGACTCAGGTTAATAGGATTCATATGCCTAATGCATGAGAAATAAAGTTATTAGCCAAAATCAGCGAGAAGGGAGGAGGTGTGTTTCCACCATAGCTCTCAAAGGTCAAACCAAGTTTCTATTGAAAAGATGGAAGCCCTCTAATCAAGAGTGAAATAAGATGCATCTGTGCATGATATTGTAAAATAAATACTCATCAAGCTAAGGGGTTGCTAATTCTTTTATCTTGATTTTAAACCTAAGCTTTAGGTGAGATTATGAGTTATTTAATTTTAATTTTGAATTATTAGATTTGGTAAAAGATTTATTTTCCCTAAGAGCCTAATCCACATCCAGGTGATACATAAAGCAAAGAGGAAACTAGGAAAAAGATGCCACTTAAATGCACAAGCTAAAGATATCATCAATCAATTTATAAAGCTAATTGCAAAAAAGAATAAGAGGCTATTATGGTCGGGCACCATCACACACAAAAAAATAACAATTGGGTAGCTCTCTACCATTATACAACAGATTACAAAATGAATGAAATTATAATTAAGCAAGGAATTCATTGTTATGGGGGTCTTCAAACTTCATTTCTTCATTCTTCTTTTCTTCTTTCTTCTTCTTTTCTTCTTTCTTATTTGGTTCTTTCTTTTGGATGGTGGAAAGGTGGATGCTCCAAGGCTTCATATGATGCATGTGATAGGATCTTATGACCAATGCTCATCATAATCCCCATAAAAATCATTGCAAAATCCTAATTGCAAAATTTACATAAAAAGGAAAAGTAAATCTAGCTAACACTTGCAAAATAAAGGTTAGCTAAACAAACCACCAAATCCCAAGCATATATATTGGAATTATCACTCCACGCATGAGTGACTAAGTCCACCCTATTGATTATGCTTAGGGTATAAGCACTGCATAACAAAAGCATTTATATTTTATTTATTATATATCTTAAGCACAATCCCTAAAATAATGGTTAGACTAAGATTGCTACCATTCATTCTACACACATTCATCCTAACATAGTCTAAAATATATATCAAAACAAAAGCAAGCATCAAACCATGCACGCCTAACCTAAAGCTAGAAGTGGTGACTTAGCTAATGTGTGTGCTTTGGAGGTTTTGTGTGGTATGCTTAGCTATGGCTTTAAGTTAGAATTTTCTAAGTGTAAAGCATGTTCAACTTAGAGGAGGGTTTCATTTAAGTTATTTAATTATTTTGGATTGATTTTATTTTATGTTTTGATTAGATTCAAATGAATTCTACAATTAATTACTAAGTTATAAGAGAGAAAGAGAAGAGAACTTCTCTTTCTTCCCTAACCTAAGTAATTTCTTAAGGATTCATTTTAGTTTTGTTTAGTGAATATATTTTGATTAAGTTTTTAATTAATCCTAAGTTTATATGAACTCTAAACAAACCCATTCAAAAAGAAAGGCATTTTAAGATTAAATAAAATGAACCAAATTCACAAAACATACATCACTTCATTTCTTTCCCAACATGTATAACATGCATATGAATGAGTCCTAAGCATATCTATACACCCAAATGAGAATGCTTAACACATGCTAAGTAATTCATTTAAGAAAATTGGAAGTTTAAGATGCATGATTTTCATTAAGTAGAAAAGGGATTTCTTATCCAATTTTCACATGCACACATGAAAGTAAGAAAGACATAAGTGAGTACACACCATTGTTAACAGAGGTGTAAGGTACAAGACCTACTTTTTACTTAAAGCCTTGCAACCTCAGAGTTTTCTAGACTAATATACCACTTTCCTTAAATACAAATATGTGTACAAAAGAAATGAATGGAAAAGAAAGAATGCAAAATTTTATATTAGTTGATTCATTTGGTTTATGAAATTCATCTGTGCAAGCATATGTATCCTTCTTAAGTGATATAGGAATGAATATATGGAATTAGGTAAGTGTTAGGTTCTTTTCAAATGAACCATACATCTTACCAAATCTATTCAAAACTATACTAAAAGAAAGGAAGGAAAGCTACACTAAGCACATCCTCATCTTACTCACATGCAAGCTTATAATTAAAAGTAGCACACTTTCTTTTTGATAATTGATTCATATTATTGAAAATAATTTGAATTTAATAGTGATAATAGCCACTCATATTTCTACTTTAGCCAACACATATAAATTTGACATAAAGTAAACATTTTCATTTTAAATTTATATTTTGAAAAGTATGAATGCATGAAATCACATGACACACATATTTAGCATGTTGAGGAAGAATTAAAGCAATGAAAGTATGTAAACACATTCACTTCAATTAAATCCTAAAGACAATCTTATGAAATAAGAAAGCTTAAAATAAATCAAAGTTTATTTAAGATGATTTTTGTTTGGTTTAGAATTTGATTGAATTTTGAAAATATGAGTTGAGTTTGCTGTTCCTAACCCATTCCACATGTGTTTTGATTTTGTTTAATTTTTAGATGATTAGATTCATTTTATATTTTTTGATTAGGTTAAGGTATGAATTAAACATTAATTAACCACCTACACCACCTTAGCATAGTTAACCAAATAATTATGAGCAATGAGATGACATAAAAATCTCATAAGGAATTTAAATTTGCAATGCACCTAGGAAGAAAAGGGCCTAATGCAATTTGGCTCATGATTAATGATTAATTAAGCTAAGGGGTTTAACTTAAGTAATTTCAAAACACCCCTCACACATGTGAGGTGAGTTTTGATTTTCTTAATTGAACTTAGGCTCTTGAACACCTAAGCATCTACCCAAAGTAGATTAATTAAGCTATGAAAAGTTTTAGAAATTTTAGAAATTAATTAAGGGGATTAATGAATTAACCCATAAGAGGATTAAGGAAAGAAAAGGGGTTTAGGGAAATAGCTTAGGGAAATACCCCAAAATTATTCCTAAGCCTCCTATTCATTGGATCACTTTCAACTTTAATAAGGGATTAAAACACTAATCACATCCTTAATTATCCTTAATTACATAATTAAAAGAAAATACATTTTCCATTCCCCCAATTAAGGCTTTGATAAATCACAAGAAAATTAGGGGAGGCAAAAGTCATCTCCCAAAACATACCCAAGAAGTTTGGGATTAATCAGAGGATTAATTAAGGAGTAATTAACAAAATAAGATTTCCATTAAAACCCAAAATTAGAGAAAAATATAACTTAAAATCCATTAAAATTAATTTTAGAATATTCTAGGTTAAATTATCTTTCAGTAAAAATTACCTCATATTTTTCTGATTTTTATTTAGGGAGATATAAATTTTTGAAGCTTAAGGGTTTAATCAACATTAATTAAAACCCTAACTAAATCCCTTAGCCCACATGACATGGTCGCGCTTACACACATTGCGTGAGTTATCACTTAAACATGCCGCAAAGACATGATGAGCTTTGATCCTCGCCGTTTGATCAAGGATCGAACAGCCAAGGATCACCCCATGGTTTTAAAAGGGGTAAATCGATTCTAAAACATGCGCTTAATCTCAACCGTCCATCCAAAATGTGCGGATGGATGACCAGGATTACCCCAGTTCTTCCCTGAGGATCAATGGAGATCGTCCATGTTCTAAAGGAAGATCTGAGTTCGATGAGCTCGGATTGGAATGAAAACTTGCACACACCATCTAACACTAATGGCAAGCCTATCCAATGATGGAATTCTCATGCCATGAACATGTATTTTACAAAGGCCAACACCTCCTAAGCCTAGTGGTTGAAAAATTCCATACCTCGCTGGAGGTGATCACTGTTGCTCAAGTTCAATGAGGTTGCTTCGTCTAATGTAGATGAAGCCCTGTTGAAAGTTTCAAGCCTTGGGTTGAGTAGATCTCTATGGACCAAGCTCTCCTCCTCCTTTTGGCTTTGATCAAATTCAACTCCTGCTTTGGGAACTTGTGGAATGCTTGGGTGCACTTGACTTGGCCTCAGGGAGTGTGCAAAGGCAATTAAAGTGAATTGGAGTATGGAAGAAGTTGAAAGAGGAGCTCCTTATTTTCTAAGAAAAATGAGAAAGATTGATTTCAATTCTCAGAAGCTGGAATGATCTCATGATTCCTAACACTCTCTAGGACTCAATCGACAATGAGGTGGTGAATTCAAATGGAATTAAAGGGAATATATTTCCCCCTTATGGAAATCAGATGGTCGAAGCATAGCTTGCCATTTTGATCCAATTGACATGGAAAGGGTTGTTTGATCTATTTGAGTTGGCACATTTGAGCTTATGAGTGGATTGGTAACCTCCCATGTGCTTCAAATCAAGTGGAGGGAGGTTTACAAATTGACCAATTTGGGTCGTTTTGGCCTTGGGTCCATTTAGCTGACCCAAACCCAGGGTTGGGTGCACCACTCTCCATAGGGTCCACTTGACCTATTAGGAAGGTATCAAGTTGGTATGAAGAGGGCTTGACCAAATTCCCCATGGTTTTGACAACAAATTTTTCTATGGCCTAGGGGTAGAAAGGTCATTTTGTTGATTTTTGAATTTGAATATGTTGGGTATATTGATAAAATAGGTTTGGCCAAGTTTCATTAGATTTGGAGTTTATCTGATATGGTTTGGCTCATGTTGACCCATTTAGGCCAAAATGGGTCAACTTGGGTCAAGTTGACCAATTGGTCAAATTGGGTCAAACCAAGGGTTGCTAAGTTTATATGACCATTTGAAATATTTTGGTTTTTGGTTTGATTCAATTTGATTTAGTTTTGAATTTGACTCATATGACTTCATTTAGGACAAATGAGTCAAGTTGATTTGACCCATTTGACCTATTTGAACTAGGTCATGGGTAGGTTTAAGTTTTAGTCATGGGGTGGATTGTATCTTTGTTTTCAATCAATTTTGGTTAAGTTTGAACTTGGTCCCAAAACCCCTTTAAGTTAAGTTGGGCAATCTAAAGTTAGGTCTAGGCCAAAGGCTTTGGTCAAGTTCAACAAGTGATTTAGAATGAACTTGACCCATTGGTTTCAATCAATTTGCTTAGATCAAGTTTTGACATATTTTGACTTTTAAGTGGGTCAACTTGGGTCAATTGGTAAATGCTAAAACTCAATAAGTTCAAACATAGTTCATGAATGAACTTAGATCAAAGGTTTCAATCAATTTGGCTATGATGGATTTTGGCTAAGTTTTTTATTTTGCTAAGTTGACTTGGTCAACCCTTAGGTTTAACTTTTGACCCAATTTGGTTGATTGATCATCCCATGATTGTTGATCATGATGAGAGGTAGTGAGTTTGATTCAATCCAATTTGGGATTAGAATTTGACTCAAGGGTACTTTAGGTCACTCAAGTGAGCCTAAGGGTCAAATGACTTGGTTAAAGCTTGATTTGAGTTTGATTGAACTTCCATATGAACTTATGATTGAAATATAAATCCATTTGCAAGTGGAAGTCAATGGGTTTTGATATTTCATATTCAAATGAAGAATATGAATGGATTTGGGGTTTGATTTTTGAATTTAGTTTTGATTGTTTGATTAAAGTTTGTATTTATATTTGGATTCATGATTTTAGGGTTGATTGAATCATGAAGGAAAATCAAGAGTTTGGCTTGATTTGAAGTTGATTTGGCTAAGTTCAAGATTTTGATTTGAAAGGCTTAGGTTGGATTTTAAGTGGATTTGAGTTTGATTTTTGTAATTGGTTTTGATTATTTGAATTTATATTTCATTTATATATGTGAAAATAAATGAGAATATAAATGGATCATGAGAAAATTTCAAGGATTTGAAGTGATTTGATCATGATTTACTAAGTCCTTATGAGGGAAATTTAAAGGACTTGGAAATTTTAGGTAGAGCCAATTTTTTTATTTTAGTTTGATTGATTTATATTTATATTTCATATATATATGTGAATATAAATGAGAATATAAATGAGTTATGAGAAAATCACATGGATTTGAATTGATTTGACCATGATTTAGGCTAAGCCCATTAAGAGGGAATTAAAGACTTAAGAATGATTTTAAATTTGGAATTTAATTTTTGGATTTGATTTGATTGATTTGTATTTATATTTCATTTATATATGTGAATATAAATGAGAATATAAATTAATTATGAGAAAATCCCATGAATTTGAATTGATTT
The DNA here is from genome assembly GCA_021442155.1 of Cymbidium sinense. Lineage (NCBI taxonomy): Eukaryota > Viridiplantae > Streptophyta > Magnoliopsida > Asparagales > Orchidaceae > Cymbidium > Cymbidium sinense. Next base: position 123,147,457 of record CM038218.1, read on the forward strand.
GGTTATGATTTTGGATAAGTCCTTTAAGGAAAATTTAAAGGACTTAGAAAATTTTATTAATTGATTTTGAACTTTGAGTTTAGCTCGATTGGTTTGAATTTATATTTTATTTATATATGTGAATATAAATGAGAATATAAATGAATTATGAGAAAATCTCATGAGTTTGATTTGGTTTAGATCATGATTTTAGGTTAAGTCTTTAAGAGAGAAATTAAGGACTTAAGAAGGATTTTGAGTTTAGAGTTTCATTCATGGGTTTCAATCATGGATTTCAATCACACGGAGTTGATTTAAGTTGGAGAAAATCAAATAAGATTGATTTGGAGTTTGACTTGAAGGAAGGAAGGTGAGTAATGGCCCAAGCTAAGGATAGAAAATGCACTCTAAGGCATGACCTATTCCTATGGCTAACCTTCTCTCTAAGGCTAGTTGAGTGTCCACCTAATAACTAGATGTGTCTTAAGACTAAGGCACTCTAAAAGTCTAAGAGAAGTCCTATGTCTAAGATGGAGGGATTGAGAGCTCATTCTAAAAATATGATCAACAATATCTTAACCTAATCAAAATATAAAATGGATCTATTCATCTAAAAATTGAACTTAAATATCATACACATGTGGGAATGGGTTAAGAACAGCAAACTCACCTAACATTTCACAAATTAAATCAAACTCAAAACAAAATCAAACCTTCTTTAAAAATAACTTGATTTACTTTAAGCTTTCTTATTTCATAAGATGGTCTTTAGGAATTAATTAGGGTGAATATGTTTACATGCTTTCATCACTTTAATTCTTTCGTAGCATGTTAAATGTGTATGTCATATGAATTTCATATATCCATGCCTTTTAAAATCAAATTAAAAATAAAATGTCATGTTTTGGCTAAAATAAAAATATGAATGGCTATTATCACTATTGAATTTTAAATTATTTTTAAAATATATAAATCAATTACCAAAACTGAAAGTATGTTACTTATATTTTATTTATAAGATTGCATGTGAATATAAAAATGTGTTTTATGTTTGCTTCCTTTCTTTCCTCTTAACATGGATTTGAATAAGATTTCAAAGTGTATAGTTCTTTTAAAAGAACATAACACTTTCTGAAATATACTATTATCCCCTTCCATGTTATAACTTAAGAAGGATCTCCATATTCACACATATAAATTGCATAAACAAATCAAACAATCAAGTATAACTTTTTGCATCCTTTCTTTTCCATTCATTTCTTTTGTACATATGCTTGTATTTAAGAAAAGTGATATATTAGTTTGGACAACCCCAGGGCTGTGAGACTTTAAGTATCCCTAAGTAGGTCTTGTACCTTACACCCTTAGTTAACAATGGCATCGTACTCACTTATGCCTTTCATACATACATGTGTGCATGTGAAGAATGGATAAGAAAACCTCTTTCCTACTTAATGAAAATCATGCATCATAAAGTATTCAAATTTCTTAAGTAACTTACTTAGCATTTACCATAAAGTATGCCAAATATTTTCATTTGTATGTATAGATTTGCTTAAGGTACATCCATATGCATGATATACATGTTGGGAAAGAATGAAGTGAAGTGTATTTTTATGATTTTAATTCACTTTACTTAATCTTAAAATGCCTTTCTTTTTGGATAAGTTTGTTTAGAGATCATCTAAACTTAGGATTAATTAAAACACATAAAAAAACATTCACTAAATAAAACTAAACATGAATCCACTTTAGAAATTACTTAAGGTAGGGAAGGAAAGAGAAGTTCTTTTCTCTTTTCCCTCTCTTTACAACACTTAGTAATTAATTGTCGGATTCACTCAAATCTAAATAAAGCATCAAATAAAATCAACCCAAATCAACTAAAAACTTAAATGAAACCCCCCATCTAAGTTGAACATATTCACACTTAGAAAATCCAAACCTTAAAACCATAGCTAAGCATACCACACAAACCTTCTAAAACACACACATTAGACTAAGTCGCGACTTCTAGCTTTAGGTTAATACTGTGCATGGCTTAATGTTTTGCTTTTATTTTATGATGTTCTATTATAGTCTGGAAGTTAGGGTGAATGTTCATAGAATGAATGGTAGGATGATTTAGTCTAATCATTATTTTTTGTAAGGGATTATGCTTAAGGGGCGTTGTAATAAAAATATAAATACTTTTGCTATGCAGGTGCTCATACCCCTAAGCATAATCCAATAGGCTAGGTGGACTTAGTTACCCATGTGTGGGGTGCTAAGTACAATATACATGCTTGGGTTTTGTATGGTTTTTTTAGCTAATCTCTATTTTGTATGTGTTAGTTAGATTTACTTTTCCTTTTCATGTATTTTTGCAATTAGGGTTTTGGAATGATTGTTATGGGATATTAGGATGACCATTGGTCATAAGATCTCATCTTATGCACCATGTGAAGCCTTTGGAGCTACCACCTTCCAACCATCCAAAAGAAGGTACCAAAGAAGAAAGAAGAAAAAAAAGAAAGAAAAAAAATAAGAATGAAGAAATGAAGCTTGAAGACCCCATAACAATGAATTCATTTTTAATTGTACTTAATTCATTTATAATTTGGTTGTAGAGAGCTTATACCCAATTTATTTTTTTTGGGTTTGTGCGATGGTGCTCGACCACAAATGGCCTCTTATTCTTTTGCGTTAGATTTATAAATTGATTAATGATTTGTTTAGCTTATGCATTAAGATGAAATCCTTTTCCTAATTTCTTCCTTGCATAATGTATGACCTGGATGTGGATTAGGCTCTTAAAAAAAATAAATCTTCTGCCACATTTAATAATTCAAAATTAAAATAAAGAACTCATAACCTCACTTAAAGCTTAGTTAAAATCAAGATAAAAGAATTAGCAACCCCTTAGGATGAGTATTTCTTTATAATATCATGCACAAATGCATATTATTTTCACTCTTGATTGGAGGGCTTCCACCTTTTCCAAAGAAATTTGGCTTGACCTTTGAGAGACATGGTGGAAACATACCTCCTCCTTTCTTGCATGTTTTGGTCAATAATCTTACTTCTCATGCATTAGGCATATGAATCTTATAAGCATGAGTCAAATGATTGTCCAAAAATAAAAATAATATGTAATATGATTTGCATTAGATTTAGGTCATTTGAAGCATGCCCTTACATGATCTAGTCTCTTTAAGGAGTGATTTTAAGGACTTAGTCTCTTTCTAAATAAATAATAGCCTAATAATCTTGCATAAAGCATATGACTTGCCTACATGAATTTAAAATCGTAGGAGGAGTTAGTTGGTCGCCACCCTAGGTCAAGCAAATGGGTGGTTTGTCTTCTCTTGTGGAGGTAAACCAAATACCCATTTTTTACTTTATATTTTGGTCATACTTTCGGCCCCCACCAAAGTTTCCTAAATTTAAGTTTCGAGGTTACTTCTCCCTACTATGGGCTATAAGCATAAATCCTCACCTCTTAGGCATTTCTATAACCTTGTGTTATGAAATCATAAGCATAAACTTCTAATAAAAGTCAACTCAAATGAATAATTTAATTTCAAAATGTAAAGCCAACCAACGATAAAGAGGCTCTAGGTTTCCTAGCATCGAGAACATCTCCTACTTATCTTCCTTTGGCTTTGATAACTCCCTCTATTTGATCAATCTCATTTGATCTCCTAAAATAAATTAATCGATTGATAGTCCTACCTATTAAAATCTTTATAGACAATGATCATTTACCTTAATCGAGAGTATTCTTAAGGATCTCATTCCTTAAGATGTAATTAATTATGGGGGTTTTCCCCTATAGGGAACTTAACAAACCCAATTTAAAATAAACCCTACTTTACCTTTCCATGTAAAGCAAGGGAAGAATCTTTGGCACATGCATTTAGTCCTAGGAGTCCTTTGGTGATTAGGTCCATTGTAGGGCAGTGACTCCTATCTTTCAAGATAGTACACCTCTCCATAATGTCATACCCGATCACCCTCAAGAAGAACATCTGCGGATCTACGTGGTGTCGAAAATGCATAAAATGAAGAGATGTATATTTCCATCTTCATTTTTTTACCCAATAAGAGTGAAGATGAAGTATATATTTTACTTTGAAAATATACATATTAAAATTTCACCACATATTTTTTTGGCGACTCTGTTGGGGAAGACTTCTCTCTCCATCTTTGATAAATGATCGTTGTCTCCAAGTATCGATAGTGGGTTTATTCTTTGGTGTAAATCCAAGACTATCTTTTGTCTCATTGGAACTCAGCTTATTTCATTTTCAAGTTAAGCTAGCCAACATCTTTAGGTTTTAGGATCTCACCCCGTGTTTGTCTTACAACCCCCGTTGGGTTCTCCAATGGGTAAAAATAAAAAGATCTGATAAAAAAGAAAATATTTAAAGATTTCCCCCTTATCATTTTTATGGTAAGGAAAGGTTCGTTCTAAAATAATAAAGACAAAATAAATCCTAATAAAAAAATGCTTTTCAAAAAGCACTCTTTCAAAAATGCACATAATAAAATATTTTGCACAAAAATTTTCCTAAATCATCTTCTTTGAATAATCTTTATGATTGTTATATGTAAGATCATCTTTACAAAAATAAGATTCCAACAATTACACTTTCTAAAAATACAAATGAGTTTCTTCACTTAATTCATTTTTGGTGAAGACCTCATTTTTAAAAATAAAAATTCCAACAATCATATTTTCAAAAGCATAAAATTTGAAGATAGGCCTTTCCATTCAATACATCCAAATGTGTTGAATGGATATTACCTCTTCAAGTAAAATCATAACTTTTTGAACTTCCACCTAACACATTCCAGATGTGCTAGGTTGGGATTTTCATATTTTCAAGAAAAAGCACATATGAAACCTCTCCATTCAATATACCCACATTTATTGGGTGGAGGTCTCATTTTCAAACAAAATCAAAAATAAATTTTCAAAAAGCAGATATAAACCTTTCCATTCAATATATCCATATTTATTGAATGGAAGTTTCAATTTCAAATTAAACTAAATTTTTCAAAAGCACATATGAATATCTCCATTCAATATACCCAATTTTATTGAATGAAAATTTCATTTCCAAATAAAATGACATCACTTTGAAATCCAACTTAACATATTCCACATATGATTAAGTTGGGATTTTCTCTTTAAAAAAAAGCAATAATCACACACAAAATATACATATTTGGAAAATGAAACATAATTGATTTCCATCTTACACACCCAATTTTGTTAAACAGAAATCTCCCTTTTCAAAATCAATCAAAAACAAAATTTTTCAAAACAAATTTGAAACTTCATTCTAGCATACCCTGTTTGCTAAAATGAAGTCTCCCATTTTCAAAATCTAAAACAAAAATTTGAAACACCCTTCTTTGGAAATTCATTTAGCATACTCAAATTTGCTAAGTGAAACTTCCATTTCACAAAACTTTCAAGAAACACTTTTGGAACTTCATTCTTTAGCATACCAAATTTGCTTAAGTGAAGCCTCCATTTTCAAAACAAAACCAAAACACAAAAAATTTTAAACACATCTTTTGGAATTTCATTTAGCATACTAAAATTTTATAAATGAAATTTCCATTTTACAAAATTAAGTGGAACTTCATTTTTTTTAGCATACCATATTTGCTAAAGTGAAGCCTCCACTTTCAATAAAAAAAATAAATCAAAACCAAAAAGAAACAAATTAGGATTCCCTTAGCATACTTAAATTTGCTAAGGATCCTACTTTTAAAAAAAACAAATCAAAATAAAAAATAAACATATTAGGATTCCCTCAGCATACTTAAATTTGCTAAGGATCCTACTTTTCAAAAAAAAAATCAAAACAAAAAAGAAACACATTAGGATTCCCTTAACATACTTAAATTTGCTAAGGATCCTACTTTTTAAAAACAAATAAAAAAAACACATTAGGATTTACTTAGCATACCCAAATTTGCTAAGGATCCAATTTTTTCAAAAAAAAAAATCAATATATCTAAAACAAATGAAACACTTTAGGTTTTTTTTTTTTGCATACTCAAATTTGCAAAGAATCCAAGAAATTGAAGAATAAAGCTAGCTTGAATTACATCTGCGTCACTTCTGATGGGTTGTCTACTTCTATTATTAATGATAACTCTTTAAGTCAAAATAACTATAACAATTATGATCTTCCTCTTCTTCTTGAGTTGGACTTTCCTACTCAATACTACGTGTTTACCTCTTGAGATCTTGGAATCATTTGATTTGAGGGTCCCATAGGAGAAGCTATAGAGCGATGCGTGTAAACCTTCCATTACCCCGCCACAAGTGATCACAAGTCAACCTCCAGGGCAAGGTTCACCTCCTGGGTAGCACCTTAAGATGAGGGAAGCAAGTTAGAGGATCGAGAAGCCCCTCCACAGATGCTCCAACCTTGATATACTTAAAAGACCAAGGTGGACTACATTGTCCTCTCATCTAAGAAAGTTTTCATCTACCAAGCATATGCTCACTTTTATCCAAAGAGATGAGGGAATCACTAATCAAGGCTCTCTGATAGATATGCTTAACTCTGACCGCCATATGTGAGAGGCACACAAAAAGAAGCCCGTGGATCAATTTCACATATGAAGACTTTCTTCTGGACTTAAGCAACCCTTTACATCACATGGACATGTAAGTATTCACTTGCTAGTTCTTATCATCCAAGTGATCATGAACATTATGAGTCTAAAGACCCCGCCATTTGAGGATCAACATCTCCACAGGTGAGATAATGAGAGATTCAATGAACAAGTGAGTGGGTCAGAGGTTCCATAGTGTTACCTTTGGAGATAGGTGACAAGAAAGCTGAAATTGAAGAAATAGATCGATATTACATTTCACCCACATCATTCCATAGACATGTGGGTAGGATGACTCAACCTCCACCCAGGGCAGGTAGAAATAGAGGTAAGAGGAAGATCTCATGGTTGGTCATCAGCCAACAAGGGTTATGTTCTAGTTCATAGGAGTACCTCTACTATTCACATAGACTTAGAATCCAGCTCAGAGAATGACTCTAATTTGATTAGTATACTAACCAACCCCTCTCAGTGGGTTCCATTGGAGGTGACTTTCGATCCAGACAAAGATGAAGACCGGGCCTCCATACAAAGCAAAATATTTGAATCAGGTTTATGTGAGACTATTAGGCAGCACCTAGGAACCTTAGCTCTAACCTCACTTTCACCCCAAAAAGTTGAAGGTTTAGTAGTTAATGAAGACCCTAAGCCTTCCAGTGATATGAAGCTAAAGAGATTATTTTTGGGATCATCATTCTCAAGTACTGAAGTTGATGTAGAACTTAAGGAGTATTCATTTAAAAAATTAATGGAATTACCATTTGACTTTGACTCGCCTTGTGTTCATAATCTTATACAGAAAGGTTTGGTTCCTCAGACATGGTCCAGGCATAGGTCAGAGTACTTTGAAAGGCTTTGGAATAATATAGGCAGGGAAGTACAGTCAAGAGTAGGACTAGGTTTCAGTATAATTTATCTAGTCGATGACGATGATTACTGCTTAGTTGTTACCAATCATTTGGAGTCTGATAGGTTCTTTTCACACAACACCAACTCTCATGAGAATGTGTGTTTAGAAAATCGTGATGATCTCCAAATCAAAGATGCACCTCCAAAATTTGAAGAGGAGATTCATTCAATAGACAAGCTTAAAGAAATCCTCGTGACGTAAGAAAATCCACGCCCAACGTACATCAGTTCATTATTGAATGAAGAAGAAACTAATGACTTAGTTAGTCTATTGATAAAGTTTAAATACTACTTTGCATGGAGTTATGAAGAGATGCCTAGATTATCTCTTGATGTAGTAGTCCACAAACTAGCAATAGATCCTAGTGCTAACTCTAACAATCAAGCTCCTAGACACATGTGATTAGAAATCGAACAACAAGTCATTTCTGAAGTCAAGAAATTGATCAATGCTGGTTTCAACAGGAAAGAAAAATATCCTACCTGGTTAGCGAGTGTCATCCCAATTGAGAAGAAGAATGACCAAATTCGCATATGCGCCAATTTCAAGGACTTAAACAAGGCATGTCTTAATGATGAGTTTCCTCTTTCTATACCAGAATTATTGGTGGACATCGCATCATCTCATGTAGTTTTCTCTTTCATGGATGGGTCTTCTAAAGATGAAAGAAACACTGCTTTTCAACCAGAATCTTCGTATATGGTCATTCCTTTGGCCTGAAAATTGGTGCTACATACTAATGGGCCATGACTGCATCTTCAATGAATTCATCCATCATGAGGTTGAGTGCTACATGATGATCTAGTAGTTAAGAGCAGAAAAGGAAGACCACCTCTTTGACTTGAGAGTTTTGAGTGGTTAAGATAATATAACCTTAAAATGAATTCCTTGAAGTGTGCATTTGGAGTAGCTTCAGGGAAATTCCTTGGGTTTATTGTTTGACACTCAAGAATAGAAATAGATCTAGAAAAGATTAAAGCTATCTTAGAAATGCTACTTCCTAAGAGTTTAACTCAACTCAGATCCTTCCAAAGATGATTAACATATCTAAGATGTTTTATTTCAAACCTATTGGGGTGATGCAAACCATTCTCAGCACTTGTCAAAAAGGATACCAAGTTCAATTGAGATGACTTGTGACAACATGTCTTTGAAGACATCAAGCATTTGGTGAAGCTTCGCCTAGCGCCTATCCAGCAGCCACTCATTCTCTACATTACTCATTGGATGACTCTCCACTGTTGCCCAAGCCAATGAAGGGGAAGGAGAACTCTCTACTACCTCAATCATCATCTTATTCAAGAACTATCCACCTATTGAGAAACATTACATAGCTTTGATCTTTGCATCTTAGAAGCTACGACACTATATGATTTCTCATAAGGTGAACTTGATCTCTAGAACCAATCCACTACAGTATCTCATGACACGGCCAATGCTATCTGGATATTTGGCATGATGGTCCATGATTCTCTCATAGTTTGATATCACATTCGTACCCCTCCATGATAAAAGGACAAGCACTAGAAGATTTCTTAGCAACACACCCACTTCTTACTGATTTTCTACTTAGTGATGATCTCCTTGATGAACAAATCATGAACTTAGGGGAGGTTGACAACCACCGATGGGAGATGTATTTTGATGGTGCCTTCTTTCATAAAGGGGAAGCACCATGATCTACTCTTCGTGAAAGAGGTAAGAATAGTTCTCCTAACTCCAGACTATGATGTGATAAGATTCTTAATCTATATTTTCAACCCTTGCACCAATAACGAAGCTACATATGAGGCTTTAATTGTCCATCTAGAGTTATCCATTACTATATGTGTCAAGAGCATCAACATCTTTGGGGATTCTCAGTTGCTCATCGACCAGATTGTCGGGTCCTACAAGGTTCTCAAACCCAAGCTTTGTCATTACCATGAGTATACCATGAAGTTGTTGACCAAAATTCTTGAAGTCACCATCTACAAGGTTCCCAGAGTAGAGAACGCAGAAGCAGATGCTTTGGCCAAACATGCCAAAGAATTAGCATGTCCGGAAGATGAGTCATTTTTATAAGGGTCCAAAATAGACAAGTCCTATCCCTTATGGATGTTGAACTCATCGAGAGACTTTCTCTTGAAGGGGAGGTTATCTTTGCCTATAAGAATAAGGAGTTAGATTAGAGGCAACCGTTCATAGACTATTTGAACACCGACAAACTACCTCAAGAAAAGTCACAAGCCTATCAGGTGAAATAGAGAGCTCTCTCCTACGCTCTCATTGATGGCACCCTGTACCGCTGGTCCTTTGACCAGATGTGGTTATGTTGTTTAGACAAACATAGAGCCCATGATATTATAACTAAGGTACATTCAGGTCTATGCGGAGCACATCAATTTGGTCCGAAGATGAAGATGAAAATCAAGAGACTAGGATACTACTGGCTTTCGATGATTACAGACTGCATGAATGCAGCTAAGAGATGCCATCAGTGTCAGGTACACAACGTGTTCCTCCACCAACCACCCAACATTCTACACCCTACATTGGCCTCATGGCCATTTGAGTGTTGGGGTACCGACATTGTGGGTCTGATCGATCCTCCTTTTCTAAGGGTCATCTTCATCTTAGCCACCCACTACTTTTCCAAGTGGAGGCAATCCCACTCGAGAGGTCATAGCCATGTGCTTCGCTTTTTTAGAACCATATTGTATATAGATTTGAGTGCCTCGATGAATTATATCCATAATTACAAAAGCATCAAAATTAACGCGTAACACGCATATAGATTAGATACTCCACCATCTACTACCCTAGCAAATGGTTTAACAAAAGATTTCAATAAAAAACTCTCATCCAATATAAAGAAGACTCTTGATGACAAATGATAGTGGAATGAGCAATTGGTTGAAGCCTTGTGGGCCTACCGCACATACAAGTCCAACTCAATCTACCCTATTTTCTTAGTGTATGGGTCCAAGTCATTCTACATTTAGAAGTTCAACTATCACTAAGGATAGCATTGGGTAAGATCACTAAAGCGTAATGCAAAGTTTTGGTTAGAAGAGCTCAAAGGTTTGAGGAGAGTCACCTGTATGCAGTAACCTCAAGTTGTATAAAGCCAAAATGATTCAAGCTCACAACAAGCTGGTCCTCTAGGTCTTTCTAAGTAGAGAACTTGTGTTAGTCCAAAGAGACCAATTGTTGCCCATCAAAGATGGGAGGCAAGTAGAACCCACTTGGGAAGCCCTATGTCATGAGAAGGTCTACCAAGGAGGATCTTATCAACTTATTGAAAGGGGAACAACTGATGCTTCCAATTAATGGGATCTATTTGAAGAATATTATGCATAAAAATCATGTTTGAAAATAATTCTATCACAATTTCCATTCCATTTCATCAAAATCTTCTCTCTTTGAAGCATTGTGGGGTAGGTAAGAGTCCCCAAGGCATCCTATTCTCTTTCACCACACAAACAATCTCTGCTTAGTAGAATAGGTGAGAGAACCCAAGAGGCATCCTATTTGATTAGCATAACAAAGTTAGAAAGAACCCAAGTGACATCCTTTCTAGGAATTCTACTTCCATCCGGCACCATTTCATCAAAATCCCCAAGCGTGTTTAGGGTAGGTGTAAGAGTCCCCTAGAGGCCTCCTATTCACTTTTAACACATACACAAAAACAAACACATATCTTTTATCTCGTGTTATTTTGATGTGAGAGCAAGCCCCTGTGGCACTCACTCATTAGCTACTCTAGGTCGGGTCTACATGCTACCCCGTTAGTATGTCACCCCAGTGGTCACTTATTTAGAAGATGTGAGTCCTTGCACTTTCATCCTAGATTGACCATTATAAACTAACGAGTACCTTGTTAGTATGGTAGACTTTACTGGTCAGCTAGTAAGCAATCTCATGTTGATTTTGTTTAAGAAGATGTGAGTTCCCAAGCTTTCTTCTTAAATTAATCATCATGATCTAACTAGGTCGAGTATATTTGAGGTTTAGGATAAGTCCCCCAGAGGTCCCTTTCCTCTTGACTACATTTGAGTTGATATAAGTCCCCTAGTGACATTCACTCAATAGTCACCCTAGCTTAGATAGCACATATCGAGCCAAAGACAAACTATCCCAACAATCAGTTATGCTATAGGAGGATGTGAGTCCCCGAACTTTCTTCCTAGGTTGATTATTGTAAATTGATGGGCACCTTAGGTTGGTTGATGTTCGCTATGTTGACAACGACTCACCCGGTGGATACATCACTCTTGGTAGATGTGAGTTTCCATGCTTTCTCCTTGATTTGGCCACTGAATACCTATTTGATATATGACTAACCATGTCATCTTCTGGTTTTAGATTAAGCCCTTACCCCATCCTGTGGGCACTCTATTTGGATCATGTCCTTGAGATCCCATTTAGATGCTCATTACTATTGGATTGGATAATTCCCCTTTCTTAGCCACCCCGTGGTTGGAGAAGTTGTTCATTGGATGCATAGATTCTCCTTGGTTCAAAATCGAGATAGTTTAGACCGATATAAGCTCCTCGTTTGATCCCTCGTAAACTAACAGGGTCTATGATAAACAAACTAAACAAAATAAACAAATTTAATTCACTTAGGGATTAGGAATTCAAGCCCCCAAAGGGCCCCTTTTCCCAAGCAGGCATCCTATCTTTAGGACAGTGTCAGCAGAACTCCCTATAAGAATTGCTGACCACGAATGAGGTAAATCCCGGTCAATAATCACTGTAGCCTAGTCGCCCAATCTATGATAAGGTTACCCCATCATTCCACCTGGAATATAAGACTATGATGCATTCTTTCTAGCATGATTGTTACAAACCGATGGGTAACCTTAGGTCAGGTTTGATTTATTGCCCAAAGCAACCGATCACCCCAGTGGTCTTTTATAGTGGAAGATGTGAGTCCCCGAGCTTTCTTCCCTTCAATTGATCATAAATCAAAGGCACTCTTGGATAGTTCTCCTTGCCGGAAGCTACTCCCTTTGGTTCAAGAATTTGGCATAGGTCTAGGATATAAGCTTCTCGGTGATCCATTGCAAACCAATGGAATCCATCAAAACAAATTTAAAAATAAAATTAATCTTGACTATCTTTGAGTTGATCTAAGTCCCAGCATTCACTTAATAGTCAGCCCTAGGTTTCAATTGTTGCTTGCCAATATATTACCCCCCAACAATTGATCCCTACTTTGGAGGATGTAAGTCTACTACACTTTCTTCCTAGTACGATATCTAAAAAAGCATTCTTGGTTGGCTAGTCCTACTATATGTAAGACTATCCCTTGGATTGGTAAATCTAGGACTAGGACTCCATGGCTCCTACTCAGTGCAATCCACCGCAAACCAACAGGGTCCATCTCAAAAAACCAAATCTAAAAATTGAAATAAATTTGACCCTCTTCCCTAGTGGGACTTAATTAAACAAATTAAATTTCTCTCCAGCGAGACTCAAATCAAATCAAAAGCCTTGAACCTGCTTCCCTAGAGAAAGGTTCACATACTCTATCCCTAGTGGATCCCTCCTTCCCTCTCTTATGTCCTTGACATAAGTAGAGCCATATTGCACTAAGTTCTAGATTCCTTCTACACATCAGGTTAAGAGTAGATTGCCTCTGTTAGTGCTTGTGATTGTTCGACATTGTTGATCATTTGGCCAACACCAATACATGGTGTTCCTTGTCACCACACCTTTGGTGCCCTTGACCTCATTTTAGATGAGGTCTCAACCCTCCATCTTACATATGACTTCTCTTAGATTTTAAGGATCCTTAGCCCCAAGACACATCTAGGTGGACACCCCAACTAGACTTAGAAGAGTTAGCCATAGGAATAGGTCATACCTTAGGGGTGTGAAAAATTTGCCTACCCTAGCTTGAACCACCCTCACTTTCCTTCTTCAAGTCAAACTCCAAATCAAATCAACATCAAACTTAAATTATCTTCAATTTACTTACTTCCAAACTCAAATCAATGTCAAATGATTGAAATCCATGATTGAAATTCCAAGTTTAAAATCCTTTTTAAGTCCTTTAATCCCCTCTTAAGGACATAGCCTAAATCATCATCAAATCAATTCAAATTCATGAATTTTTTCTAAAACCCATTTATATTCACATATATAAATGAAATATAAATTCAAATCAATCAAATCTAAATCCAAAATTCAAATTCCAAATCTTTCCTAAGTCCTTAAGGACTTAGCCTAAATCATTTTCAAATCAATTCAAACTCATAAAATTTTCTCACTTCATTTATATTCATATATATATAAATAAAATATAATTCAAATCAATCAAACTAAATCTAAAATTTAAATCCAAATTCATAAATCTTTCCTAAGTCACTTTGATTTTCTTAACTTCTTTAGATCAAGTTCAAATCACTTCAAACTCATGAAATTTTCTATAACCCATTTATATTTCCATTTATATTCACATATATAAATGAAATATAAAAAAAATCAAAACCAACTCCGAAAATCAAACTCAAATTCAATCAAAATCCAACCTAAGCCTTTCAAGTCAAAAATTTTAACTTAGTCAAATCAATTTCAAATCAAGCCAAACCCTTGATTTTTCTTCGTGACTCAATCAATCCTTCAATCATGAATCCAAATATAAATACAAACTTCAATCACTTAACCAAAAATCAATCCAAAAATCAAACCTAAGTCAAACTCATGTTCACCCCTTTGAACTTGAAATTATCAAATGAGTCAAAACTCATTTGACTTCAAACCACTTACAAATGAATTTATATTTCAATCATAAGTCCATATGTGAGTACAATCAAACTCAAATCATGCTTTGACCAATCCATTTGACCCACTTAGGCTCACTTGACCCAAAGTGACCTAAAGTACCCTTATGAGCCAAATTCTAATCCTAACCAAATTGGATTGAATCAAACTCAACTAAGCCTCTCATCATGATCAACAATCATCATGAGATGATCAATCACTCAAATTGGGTCAAACCAAGTCAAACCTAAGGGTTGACTAAGTCAACACTTAGCCAAAATGAAACCCAACATAGCTAAAATCTATCATAGGCCAAATTGATTGAAACTAATGATCTAAGTTCATTCATGATCAATGTTTGAACTTGACCAAGTCAACATTTGAGCCTAACCTAGCCCAATTGGCCACTTGACCCAAGTTGACCACCTAAAAAATGTCAAAATATGTCAAAACTTGATCTAAGCCAAATTGATTGAAACCAATGGGTCAAGTTCATTCTAAAATGATTGTTGAACTTGACCAAAGCCTCAATTGGCCAACTAGACCTAACCTAACCTAATTGAACTTGAACCCAACTTGACCAAAAGGGTCAAATTGAGCCAAATTCAAACTTAACCAAAATTGATTGGAAACAAAGATACCAATCCCTTTCATATGACCAACCAAACCTAAACCTACCCATGACCTAACTCAAATAGGTCAAATGGGTCAAATTGGTCAACTTGACCTATTTGACCTTAATGTAATCAAATGAACCAAATTGAAACCTAAACCAAAGTGAATCAAACCAAAGCTACCAAAATATTTCAAATGGTCATATGAACTTGACCCAACCTTTGGTTTGACCCAATTTAACCATTTGATCAACTTGACACAAGTTGACCCATTTTGACCTAAATGGGTCAACATGAGCCAAATCACATCAAACCAACTCCAAATTCAATGAAACTTGGCCAAACCTATTTTCGCATCATACTAAACATGCCCAAACTAAAATCAAGGTAAAATGACCATTTTTATCCCTATGACATAGGGTATATTTTGACCAAATCCATTTGGAATTTGGTCAAATCCTCTCCATAATCACTTGGGCACCCTCTTAGTGGATGAAGTGATCACTAGGGAGTGTGGTGCACCCAACCAAATGGTTTTGGGTCAGCACAACCTAGCCCAATGGCCAAACCAACCACATGCCTTGAAATGGAGCACATAGAATTCTCCTTACACTCAATTCAAGCACATGGCCACCTCCCAGTCCTTCTCTTGCCAAAACTGAACCACATGCAATTCAAAACAACCTAACTAACTCATTGCATATGTGTATTGATAAAAAATGGAAAGGTATTGCTCGATTGTTCGATTGCCGAAGGGGCATATATACTCCCCCTAATTCAATGAAATTTTCACTCCCCCTCAGTCAATTAAAGCATATGAACTCAGAGCAAGCCTTAGAGAGTCTTCCCAAGCTTCCTAGAGAGGGTTTGAAATCTCCATTCTCGATTTTCAGAGCTTGAAAATAAGGGAGCTCTATTAAAACACCAACTTACTCAACACTCAACATCAACCCAATTCCTTCTTCAAGCTTCATAAGAAAATCAAGTCAAGTTCATCTAAGCTCTTTCCCAAGCTCCAAAGGTAAGAGAGGATCTAATTCGATCAAAGCCGCAAGAAGATCAAAGGGGAGTTGGTCTCTAGAAGCATCTACTCAATCTCAATTGCTTAAACTCCTAGTAAAGCTTCATCTCAGCCAGACGAAGCTTCTCCAAGGGAATCGAGCACCGGTGAGGAAAACCATTTTTTCGAGGTTAATCTAGCCATAATGTGGAGCTCTATGAAAGAAAGTATAATCTCATGGGAATTTAGCTGTTAGATATGATCTACATTGCATGATGAAGGTGTGGGCTAAATTTTAGTCCAATTCGAGCACAATCGAGCTCGAAACATGACCTGGAACATGGACGGATCTCCTTGCTCATAGAGAATTGTAGGGATGAATCTCTAGTCATCCATCCATGCATTTTGGATGGATGATTAAGATTAGAACACGTAGCCTCATGATACTCCCCTCTGATCTGTGGCTTTAATCTCAACCATCTGATCCTTGACGAGGAGGAGAAAGAGAAGGCCACCATGATGCCGCTATGATGTTAAAGAGTTAATCCCATCACACCATGAAAAGTGCATGCCACATGCCCACGGCAATATGGATTAAATGTTTAATTAATTATTTAATTAATCAAGGAAACCTTGAAAATTTATATCTAAGCCTAAAAAAATCAAAAAATATGAAATAAATTAAATATGAAAGATAATTGAATCTAGAATATTAGAAAATTGGTTTTAATAGATTTTGAATAGTATTATTTTCTAATTTGGGTTTTATTAGAAATTTAATTAGGCTAATTACCCTCGACATTAATTAATCTCAAACTTCCCATGTGTTTTAGTGGATGACTTTTGCCTCCTTTTTTTTGGGATTTATAAAGAGTTTAATTAGGTAATTCTGGATTTATTTCTAATCACTCCCTTAATGTAATGAGGCTTAATTAAGGGTATAATTAGTGAGTTAACCCTTTGATTGAGTCAATTAAGTTTTGATTAAGTGAATATGAGGTTTAGAGAATAATTTTGGGATACTTTCTTAAGATATTCCCTAAACCCCTTTTCTTCCTTAATCCATTTAAAGGTTAATTCTAATTACCCCTTTGTTAATCTCATAAAATTCTAAAACCTTAACTTAATTAATCTATCTTAGATAGATTAGGTGTTAGAGCCTAAGTACAATAAGAAAATCAAAATCCAACTCATGTGTGAGAGGGGTTATGAAATTACTTAAGTTAAACCCCTTAGTTTAACTAATCATTAATAATGAGCCTAGTTGCATTAGGCCTTTTTCTTCCTAGGTTCTTTATAAATTTAAATTCCTTGTGAGATTTTATGTCATCTCATTGGCTCATAATTATTTGATTAAATATGCCAAGGTGGTATAGGTAATAAATACACTTAATTCATACCTTAACCTAACCAAAATATAAAATGGATCTAATCATCTAAAAATTGAACTTAAATATCATACACATATGGGAATGGGTTAAGCATAGCAAACTCACCTCACATTTCTCAAATTAAATCAAACTCAAAACAAAATCAAACCTTCTCTAAAAATAACTTGATTTACTTTAAGCTTTCTTATTTCATAAGATTGTCTTTAAGAATTAATTAGGGTGAATATGTTTGCATGCTTTCATCACTTTAATTCTTTCCTAGCATGCTAAATGTGTATGTCATATGAATTTCATATATCCATTCCTTTTAAAATCAAATTAAAATGAATATTTCTTTTATTTCAAATTGCATATTTTGGCTAAAGTAAAAATATGAATGTCTATTATCACTATTAAATTCTAAATTATTTTCAAAATATATGAATCAATAACCAAAACTGAAAGTGTGTTACTTATATTTTATTTATAAGTTTGCATGTGAATATAAAAATGTGTTTTATGTTTGCTTCCTTTCTTTCCTCTTAACATGGATTTGAGTAAGATTTTCAAAGTGTATAGTTATTTAAAAGAACATAACACTTGCTCAAATCTACTCTTATCCCCTTCCATGTTATAACCTAAGAAGGTTCTCCATATTCACACATATAAATTTCATAAACAAATCAAACAATCAAGTATAACGTTTTGCATCCTTTCTTTTCCATTCATTTCTTTTGTACATATGCTTGTATTTCAAAAAAGTTGTATATTAGTTTGGACATCCCCGGGATTGGGAGGCTTTAAGTAGCCCTAGGTAGGTCTTGTACCTTACACCCCTGGATAATAATGGAATCATACTCACTTATGCCTTTCATACATACATGTGTGTATGTGAAGAATGGATAAGAAAACCTCTTTCCTACTTAATAAAAATCATGCATCATAAAGTATTCAAATTTCAAATTTTCTTAAGTAACTTAGTTAGCATTCATCATGAAGTATGCTAAACATTTCCATTTGTATGTATAGATATGCTTAAGGTGCATCCATATGCATGATATACATGTTGGGAAAGAATGAAGTGATGTGTGTTTTTGTGATCTTAATTCACTTTACTTAATCTTAAAATGCTTTTCTTTTTGGATAAGTTTGTTTAGATATCATCTAAACTTAGGATTAATTAAAACACATAATAAAACATTCACTAAATAAAACTAAACATGAATCCACTTTAAAAATTACTTAAGGTAGGAAAGGAAAGAGAAGTTCTCTTCTTTTTTTCCTCTCTTTACAACATTTAGTAATTAATTGTAGGATTCACCCAAACCTAAAAAATGCATCAAATAAAATCAACCCAAATCAACCAAACACTTAAATGAAACCACCCATCTAAGTTCAGCATTTGCACACTTAGAAAATCCAAACCTTAAAACCATAGCTAAGCATACCACACAAACCTTCTAAAGCACACACATTAGACTAACTCACAACTTCTAGTCTGGATGTTAGGGTGAATGTGCGAAGAATGAATGGTATGACGATTTAGTATAATCATTATTTTTCACAGAGGATTGTGCTTAAGGGGCTCTATAATAAAAATATAATTGCTTTTGTTGCGTGCTCACATAATCTAATAGGCTTGTACTTACCAATGTGGGGTGCTAAGTCCAATATACATGCTTGGGATTTGTATGATTTGTTTAGCTAATCTCTATTTTATAGATGTTAGTTAGATTTACTTTTTATTTTCATGTATTTTGCAATTAGAATTTTGGAATGATTGTTATGGGAGATTAGGATGAGCATTGGTCATAAGATCTCATCTTATGCACTATGTGAAGCCTTTGGAGCTACCACCTTCCAACCATCCAAAAGAGGGAACCAAAGAAGAAAGAATTAAAAAAAAAGAAAGAAGAAAAGAAGAATGAAGAAATGAAGCTTGAAGACCCCATAACAATGAATTCCTTACTTAATTATTCTTGATTCATTTGTAATTTGGGTTGTATAAGGGCAAAGCTCGGCTACCCAATTTATTTATTTTTTTGTTTGTATGGTGGTGCCCGACCACAAATGGCCTCTTATTCTTTTGCATTAGCTTTATAAATTGATTGATGATTTATTTAGCTTATGCATTAATATGGCATCTTTTTCTTAGTTTTTTTCTTGCTTGATGTATGGTCTGGATGTGGATTAGGCTCTTAGGGAAAAATAAATCTTATACCAAATTTAACAATTCAAAATTAAAATAAAGAACTCATAACCTCACTTAAAGCTTAGGTTAAAAATTAAGATAAAAGAATTAGAAACCCCTTACATAGATGAGTATTTTTTTATAACATCATGCACAAATACATATTATTTTCACTCTTGATTTTTTGCCAGAAACTTGGCTTGATTTGAGAGCCATGGTGGAAGCACACCTCCTCCCTTCTCACTAATTTTGGCCAATAATCTTTACTTCTCATGCATTAGACATATGAATCCTATAAACCTGAGTCAAAAGATTGTCCAAAAATGAAAATAATATGTAATATGATTTTCATTAGATTTAGGTCATTTGATGCCCTTGATCTTCTCTTTAGGAGTGAGTTTAAGGGCATAGTCTCTTTCTAAATAATAATGCCTAGCTATCTTGCATAAAGCATATGACTTGCCTACATAAATTTAAAATCATAGGAGGAGTTAGTTGGCAGCCACGCCCAAGCGGTTGTAACTCTAAGCAGTCGGGTGGTTTGTCCCCCTCTTGTGAAGGTAAACTAAATACCCATTTTTATTTTAGATTTAAATCGTGCTTTTGACCCCCACCAAAGCTCCCTAGATTTATGTTTTGAGATTGCTTCTCCCTTCTATGGGTCATAAGCATAAATCCTCACCTCTTAGGCATTTCTATAACCTTGTGTTGTAAAATCATAAGCCATAAACTTCTAATAAAAGTCAACTCAAATGAATAATTCAATTTCAAAATGTAAAGCCCAACCATAGGTAGTTTGAGAGGCTCGATAGGTTTCTAGCACTGAGCATCTCTACTTATCTTCCTTCTCTCTCTCTCTCTCTCTCTCTCTCTCTCTCTCTCTTTGATCAATCCCATTTGATCTCCTAAAATAAACTAATCAATTGATAACCCTGCCTATTAAAATCTTTAGAGACAATAATCATTTACTTTAATTGAGAGTATTCCTAAGGGATCTCATTCCTTAAGATGTAATTAATTATGGGGGATTTCCTCTATAGGGAACTTAATGAATTTGGTTTAAAATAAACCCTACTTTATCTTTCCATGTAAAGTGGGGGAAGAATCTTGGTACACATGCTAATTATCCTTAGAGTCTTTGTTGAGGTGATTAGGATTATAAGGGTGGTGACTATCTTCGGATACACCTCTCCTCAATGTTGTACCCGATCACCCTCAATAAGAATATCTGCGGATCTATGTGGTGTCAAAAATGCATAAAAAGAAGAGATGTATATTTTCATCTTCATTTTTTTATCCCACACAGAGTGAAGATGGAAGCATATATTTTTACTTCTTTGGAAATATACATATAAAAATTTCACCACAGATTTTTCTGGTGACTCCATTGGGAAAGGATCCTTTCTCCATCTTTGGTAAATGATCGTTGTCTCCAAGTATCGATGGTGGGTGTACTTTGGTATGAATCCAAGACTATCTCCCGTCCTGTTGGCACTTAGCATATTTCATTCTTAAGTTAAGCTAGCCAACATCTTTATGTTTTAGGACCTCACCCCGTGTTGGTCATAAAACCCCCATTGGGTTCTCCAATGGGTAAAAATAGAAAGATCTAATAAAAAAGAAAATATTTAAAGACTTCCCCCTTATCATTTCTATGGTAAAGAAAGGTTCATTCTTAAATAATAAAGACAAAATAAATCCTAATCTAAAAAATTCTTTTCAAAAGCACTCTTTCAAAAATGCACATCATAAAATATTTTGCACAAAAATTTTCCTAAATCATCTTCTTCTAACAATCTTTTTTAGTGTTATATGTAAGATTATCTTTACAAAAATAAGATTCCAACAATTACATTTTCTAAAAATACAAATGAATTTCTTCACTTAATTCATTTTTGGTGAAGACCTCATTTTCAAAAAGAAAAATTCCAACAATCATATTTTCAAAAGCATAAAATTTGAAGATAGGCCTTTTCATTCAATACATCCAAATGTGGTGAATGGATATTACCTCTTCAAGAAAAATCATAACTTTTTGAACTTTCACCTAACACATTCCACATGTGCTAGGTTGGGATTTTCATATTTTTTAAAAAATGCACATATGAAACCTCTCCATTCAATATACCCACACTTATTGGGTGGAGGTTTTATTTTCAAACAAAATCAAAAATAAATTTTCAAAAAGCACATATGAACCTTTCCATTCAATATATCCATATTTATTGAATGGAAGTTTCAATTTCAAACAAAACTAAATTTTTTGAAAGCACATATTAATATCTCCATTCAATATACCCAAATTTATTGAATGAAAATTTCATTTCCAAATAAAATGACATCACATTGAAATCCCACTTAACATATTCCACATATGATTAAGTTAGGATTTCCTTTTTTCAAAAAAAAAAAAAAACAATAATCACACACAAAATATACATATTTAGAAAATGAAACATAATTGATTTCCATCTTATATACCCAAATTTATTAAATGGAAATCTCTCTTTCAAAATCAATCAAAAATAAAATTTTCAAAACATATTTGAAACTTCATTCTAGCATACCCCATTTGCTAAAATGAAGTCTCTCCTTTTCAAAATCCAAAACAAAAATTTGAAACACCCTTCTTTGAAAATTCATTTAGCATACTCAAATTTGCTAAGTGAAACTTTCATTTCACAAAATTTTCAAGAAACACTTTTGGAACACCATTCTCTAGCATACCAAATTTGTTAAAGTGAAGCCTCCATTTCTAAAACAAAACCAAAACATAAAAAATTGTAAACACATCTTTTGGAATTTCATTTAGCATACTCGATTGATAGTCCTACATATTGAAATCTTTGGAGACAACAATCATTTACCTTAATCAAGAGTATTCCTAAGGGATCTCATTCCTTAGGATGTAATTAACTATGGGGGCTTGCCTCTGTAGGGAACTTAACGAACCTAGTTTAAAATAAACCCTACTTTACCCTTCCATGTAAAGTGGGGGAAGGATCTTTGGTACACATGCAGACCCATTATCCTTAGGAGTCCTTGTTGAGGTGATTAGGTCCATTGTAGGGTGGTGACTCCTATCTTTCGGGATAGTACACCTCTCCTCAATGTCGTACCTGATCAACCTCAATAAGAACATCTGCAGATCTACATGATGTCAAAAATGCATAAAAGAAGAGATAAATATTTCCATCTTCATTTTCTTTATCCTGCATAAAGTGAATATGGAAGCATATATTTTTTACTTCTTTAGAAATATAGATATAAAAATTTCACCAATTTTCTTGGCGCATTTTCGCTCATGGGACGGACTTCTGAAATCAGCATTTGATAATGCCACCACGACACCGTGCTTCTAATTGTAGTGCCACATAGCACCCATTGCCACGTTAGTGCCACACATGATGCTGACTGTCATAAATAGAAAAATCAAAATTTATGAGTTTAAAATTTATTTAAATTACCTAAAACTTTAAAATTTCATAAAAAAATGAAATACCTAACCAAAAATTACAAACAAGGGCTCGTTGGATTCACCTTTTTGAGAGGAATCCAACAAACCCAAAATCTCCAAATTTTACTGAAATCTTTGAGTTTAATTTAGGCTTTAGTAAAAATAAAGTTTCATTAAGTACACTAAAAATATAAGTCGGATTGAGATGAAATTTTTAGGGATTGAAAATAAAGTTAAAACACACATACCATAAATATCTCAAGTAAAAAAGACTTGTAGATTGGGAGAAAATAAATTTAAACTTTAGATTATCCATTTTAATAAAATAAATCAAATAAAAATTCATAAATTTACAAAAATCTTCTAAATGGCTTAAATCACATCACTTTAGTTGCCATCTAGGTCTCTTAAGGAAATAACGTGATTTTTTGAATCCGAATAAATCCCAAATAAACACTTAAGATTAAAGTTTAATCAATTAAGGAATTAATTAAAACATAATCTAAAAATAATTTAAATATCAAATCAAAATTAAAAATGAAATAACACTTAAGCAATCATTAATCAAACCTCAAATAAAAAAATATCATCCTTGAGGAAATTAAATTAAATATGATTAAACCTAAACTAATAAACTCAATTAAATGATTAAATCTTAAATCAAACTTAAAATTAAACAAATCTAGGAAACTTTAACATGTTAGTATAACTAACTACACTAAGCATGGAATCTTAATCATATAAAACTCCTTAATGAATATAAATAAATTGAAACTAATTAATCATTAAATAAACTAAAAATCAAATTGATAAATAAACCAACTCAACATAATCATTTAATATTAATCAAATTAAACCAAATAAAATTAAAGTAAACTTAATTAAGATATGATTAAGTCACATTTAAAAATCAATCCATTTGGAATAAGATAATTAATTAACCATTAAATATTTGAACCTAATAACTAAATCAAACATGTTAATGAAATTAAACAAACATAATAAATAAATCAAATCAAATAAAACTCTAATCATAAATAATCAAACTTAATTGAAATGAAATAAATAGTTAATTCACTTAATAATAATGATGGTAATAAAAATAATCCTTTAATCAAATCAAACTTAAGTAAAACACTTAACTAAATCAAATCACTCACATGTAGGTAATTAAGTCATTATTTTATAATTAAATAAACCTTTAATTAATCAAATGATTTAAAATTATATTTACCCTTAATCAAACTTAATTAATTAAATATCTAATTAATGCAAACTTAATGAATTAATACATCATCTTAATGAATCAAATTAATTTAACTAAACTACATTAAAGCTAACTCTTAAATTAAGCTTTAATCAAACCCCTAACCAAATTTAATAATAATCACACCCCTCAAGTAAACTAATTAAGTTAATAAATTTAATCATATTAAACCTAAGCTGAAATCAAACATAAATGAAATTAAATATAAATCAAATCCTAAATTAAACATAAATCATTAAGTCATTAATTACATCATTAATATAAATACATATACGACCAAATTAAGAATTAAATAAATCTTCATTTAATTTAATAATTAACTTAAACATACTTCTTAATTAAGCTAATTACCCTTAAGCTAATCCAAATGAATAAACACCTAATTAATGCAAACTAATGAATTAATCCATCATCGTAATGAACCAAATTAACTTTTAAAATCAAATTCAAATCAAACACTCAATTAATCTACTAATTAATTTGATCACACATCTTAAATAAGCTAATTAAGTCAATTAAATTAATAATATTACACTTAAATTTAATCAAACATAAATACAATTAAATACTAATCAAAACTAAACTTAAATTATTATGCCATTAATTACATCATTAATCTAAACAAATATGAAATCAAATTAAAAATTAAACAAATCTTTATAATTAACATAAATACACTTCTTAATTAAACTAATTACATAATCACATTGAACCTAAGCAAACCTATAGACTAATAAAGCTAATCAAATCAAATTAAATTAAATTAAGAATTATTAATATGTAATCAAATCAAATCTCATTCAACCTACTTAAATAAGATAAACTAATTAACTATCCAATGTATAAATCAAAATACAAACCAAACTTTGATAAACATGACAAATGGATGAGATTAAAAATAAAATCCTAATTACAAGTAATCAAACTCAATTAAAATCAAAATAAAATCTCAGTTAATCTAATGTGATCAAACTATAATGAACCATAATCAAATCAAATAAACATAAAGTTAAGTCACATAATCATAATCAAAGAAAAGAATTAGATATAAATTTAAAAGGATATTGAATTATCAAGATTTAATTAAACCAAAACATCTAATCTAAAATTAATCGATCAAAAACACATGAATTTAAATAAACATAAACTTCATTAGAGATCAAGGATATTGAATTATCAAGATTTAATTAAATTAAAACATCTAATCTAAAATTAATTAATCAAAAATACATGAATTTAAACAAACTTAAACTTCATTAGATATTAAGGATATTGAATTATCAAGATGTAATTAAATTAAAACATCTAATCCAAAATCAATCAATCAAATACTTAAATAAACTCAAATTATAAACTCTAAATCAAATCAAATGAATTACACAAATTCAAATGGGCTAATTAAGATACTTAAGGACCTTAGTTAAATTCTTTAGGAGTTAGGATGTAGAATATAGTGAGTTCTGTCTACAAATGGAGTTCATTCTACTCTTCATTCTTGGAAACCTAAACATCATTTTAACCAAATAAAAGTAAAAATTAAAAATAAATCATTAAATCATTTAAATTGAAATCACCCAAAGGTAAAATTTAAACAAATTCAAACTCCAAATTAAAGAAACCTAGTAAAGTCTTGCCACACAAGCCTTAAGCACACACATTAGAATACTAAGTCACCACTTCTAGTGCTAAGTTAGAGCATTGTATGTATGATGTTATGTTTTATTTTGTGATGTAATATTTTAGACTAGATGTTAGGGTGTATGCCTCGTGGATGGTAGGTCATGATTAGCCTAATCATATTTTTTTGCGGTTATGCTTAAGGCATGTAATAAAATATAAATGCTTTTGTTGTGCAAGTTACTTAGCCCATAAGCGTAACCCATGTTAGGATAGGTGGGCTTGGTTACCCATGTGTGGGGTGCTAAGTTCAAATTATTCATATAACTGCTTGGGTTGTATGTGTGTTTAGCTAACACTTATTTTGTAGATGTAGCTTGATTTACTTTTTCTATTTTAATGTAATTTTGCATTAGAAATTAGGGTTAGTATTATGGGAGATTAGGATGATTAGTGCCAGAAGGTTTAGTCCCTGGGGTGCCCTGTGATGTTTTTGGAGCAAATCAAATCAAAAGGAAGAGAAGGAAGGAATGAATAAAAGAAGACCCCCATAACATGTATTATTTTTATAATCCGGGTTGTATAAGGGTAGAGGTCGGCAACACATCTTTTTTTTCTTTTTGGGGTGTGCAGCGGAACCTGATCACAGTGGCCTTTTATTCTTTTAATGTAGTATATAAAATTGTTTGGTGTTGTGCTTAGATTGCGCACTAGAATTGCATACTTTTCTTAGTTTCTTCATATTTTATGTTTGAATGTGTGGCTTGGATGCGGTATGCTCTTCAGATAAAATTAATTTTTCAACCCCAATTAAGAACTCTTAATTAAAATTTAAAATAACTCATAACCTCACCATAAAAAACTAGGAATTAAATCAAGATAAAGAAAAATATTTAGCAGTTGGATGATTGTATGTATAACATCATTCATGTCATATTCTTCCACTCTTGTTAAGAGGGGCCTGCCATCTGTGCTAGAGAATAAAGGCTTAACCTATGAGAGCCTTTGATGGAAGAACACCCCTTTCTCTTTGATTTGGCCCATAATCAAGTTCTCATGTATTTAGGCATACAAAATCTCACTGTGTCAAAAAAGAGTCCAAAAGAATCAAATAATTTTGATAAAATTTGCATTATATTAAGTCATGAATTCATACCACTCATAGTCTCTTAGGGAGTGAGTTTAAGGACTTAGTCTCCTTTTCTATGTAAACCTACCCAAGTGTAGGAGGTGTTAGTTGGTGCACTCCAGGGATAAGTCCAACTGATTATCCTCTCTTTTAGAGGTAGACCATTATGTCCACCTTTCGCTTAGATTTAGGACGTGCTTGTGGTTTGTACCAAAGCCCCCTAGCTTAGGATCTGAGATAGCTATTTCCTTCTGGGTATAAGCATAAATCCTCACCTCTTAGGCATTTTCATAATCTTATGTTGTGGGATTATAAGCCCTAATATTCTAATAAAATGTCAACACAAACAATCAACTCTCTTCAATTTCAAAAATATAAAGCCCAACCATAGGATAGATTATGTTGCTCACTAAGCTTCCTAGCAACATAAGCATTCCCTACTCATCCCCTTTGGCTTCCAAAATAAGTCTCTCCTTTTGATCTATCTCATTTGATTTTCCAACATAGACAATCCATTGATAGTCTTACCTTAAAATCTATGAAGATCATGATTATCTACTTTAATCAAGAGTATTCTTAAGGAATCCCATTCCTTATGATGTAATTAACTATAAGGGCTTGCCTTCATAGAGAACTTAACAAACCTAGCTTAAAATAAACCCTACTTTACTTTTCTATGCAAAGTAGGGGAAGATCTTTAGTACATTTGAAGACACATCATGAGAGTTTTTATTGGGTGATTAGGTCCATTATTGGCGGTGATTTCTATCTTTCGATAGTACATCATTCCTTAATGTCATACCCAATCACTTCAATAAGTACCCCAAGATCTATGTGGTGTCCACATCTCAAAAATAAACACCACATCTCACTTTTCTAAGTCGTGCATCCAAAATAAACAAAAGAGATAATGAAGTCGACCATCTCTTAAGGAAAAGATGAATAAAGAATATTCTTTTAGAAAGGATAGTGTGACTAAATTATTTTAGCATGTAGTCAAAGCTGGTCTACAATTACTAGAAATTAAAAGGTCTGAAGAAGTTGATCAAGCTAGTAATCCAAATTACTGTCCATATCATCGGATGATTAGTCATCCTATTGAAGATTGTTATGTCTTCAAAGATTGGTTAGAAAGAAAGTATCAGTGAGGTGAATTTATATTATCACACAGTGTCCTAGTCAACCCGAAAAGAGAGTTTACAAGAATGATTATGTCCTCTTCTGTATCATCCATTAAAGACAAAAAGAAAGAAAAATTGATTTAGATTGAAGAATGGGAAACAGTAGTCCCTAAGAAGACCATAAAAATGTTGAAGCAGTTAAAAGACATCCCTAATGTTAAGTGGAAATCACCACTTGAACCTATATTGGACTTAAAAGAGATGCCTAAATCAAGTATTTGGTCTTCTCAATGACATTTTAATAAGGCTACTTCATCACAGCACGAGGAGCAATCTACTAAACGTAGGCCTCATAAATTAAAGAAGCCAGCTAAAAAAGAAGAGCAATAAGAGAACTACAACTCAGAATATTATTAATAATTTAAAGGAGTATCACCATCCGATAAGACAACCATTTAAGCTTGCAAACTTTATGCCTAAACTTTGCATTGTTGAATCGGATGAAGAAGATAATGGTGAATATTAACATGTAGAATGTGTTAAATCATTTATGTGATATCAGATGTTCTTCAGCATCAGTTACTCCAAAATAATAGGGGGTGCGACTCAACCAACCCATCAAATTTTTATCAAAAAGTAAGAAGAGCATGAGGAGAGTCTAACACTTTTGGTGAATCCTATAGAATAAGAAGTAAATTTGAAGACCCTCAGAGATCTAGAGAGTTATGAAGCTTACTTTGTTGAAAAATGCATGACTGAATCATTGTAAGCTCAAGAGCTTTAGTAATTATATTTTCTGAAGAAGATCTTATGTTGGGAACAATAAA
This sequence comes from Cymbidium sinense, assembly GCA_021442155.1. NCBI lineage: Eukaryota > Viridiplantae > Streptophyta > Magnoliopsida > Asparagales > Orchidaceae > Cymbidium > Cymbidium sinense. Next base: position 123,176,316 of record CM038218.1, read on the forward strand.
TCATAATTATCCTCTATATGTTACTGTAGAGAGTGATGGCATCTCGATCAACTGAATATTGATTGATTAGTTTTTCATCTATGAGTCTAAAGGTATTAAGAGGATTATCACTTGATATCCAACATCTTGGGAGAGATAAGTTGATGGTTCATGGTTTGATGAAAAGAGAAAACCACAGGTTTTTTTTATTCTCTCACTCAAGTTTTAAGATTTATATACAGAAGCCAAGTTTCATGTAATTGACACCGATATGTCATTTAGAGCTCTCTTGGGTTGGCCATGGCTGCATGAGTATGGCATGATCCCATCAATTATGCATCACTATATGAAGCACTAAAAGGGGAAGAGTTAAATTCTTGAACCTTTTCCATCCACGAAGCAAAGATCTATGAAGATGCAAAATATTTCATCCCTAAAGAGCCTAAGCCAATAGAGCTTCTTGAAGTGGTAGCATCGACTTCAGGAACTAAAAAGAAATTTCAAAAGGTGAAAGAGTAGAAGCAAAGAGGAAGAAAGAAGGCCATGCCAACTATCTCTAACGCACTTGACTTTACACTTAAATAAAGAAGATCAGTTCCTCATTTGGGAAGTGACACACAAGAAGAAGATATTCCTGTCAAACCTAAGGGAAGTTATAAATTTTCAAGAAAGGAAAACTATGAGATAAGAGAGTCTGATTTAAACTATGATTTTGAATCTACTATGGAAATAGAGTTTAGATTGTCGCATCAAGAAGGATAACTCATTTGGCAGTGTTAGAGGGCTCCTTCAAATTATACTTATCCCTCAGCAGCACTTCAAAGAAATCACTCCATTGGAGATTCATAAAATTAAAGAATTGATAACATTCTATGTGCCATCATTGAGCGAGAATGGTGAAACAGGAACTCTATTTTACAAATCTGAAGAGTCTAAGCCTCATAATTTTGATTGGCCTACTCAACATGAAGATTCTGATGAGATAATGCCAACAAGAATACTAATATACTACCCACATAAATTATGAAGAATGATACATAATCTTGGACTTCATATTAGAACTACTAAAAATAGAACTCAAATCTTTAACAGGATGTGGAGCCAAAGAAGTCCTCAAGCATCACAAAAAAGTGATAAGTTTAGCACTAAAGGTCTTGAATTTATTCATAAATATCATCAAAATAAAGTTTATTATAATATATAGAAGCTGAGATCGAAACTAATAATGATGAAGAATATGATCTCCATGAAATTCTTCTTACAAATGACAAATAAGTAGAAGCCAAGCCTGCAGCTGAAGAACTCAAAGATGGTGGATAAACATGTACTATGGATGAACTCAAAGAAATCAACCTAGGAGCTGAGGATGATCCCCATCCAACTTTTATCAGCGCCCTTCTACCTATTGAGAAAGTTGAAGAGCTAAAAATGTTACTTTATGAATTTAGAGATTGCTTTGCTTGGACATATTCTGAAATGCCAGGCTTATCCCTTGATGTAGTAATTCATAAACTTACTATTAAGCTAGATGTGACACCTGTTAAGCAAGCTCCTAGGCAGATGAGATTGGAGATTGGAGATTGAAGAACAGATAATTGTAGAAATTAAGAAGCTGATCAAAGTAGGCTTCATCTGGGAGGAGAAGTATGCAGATTGGATAGCTAACATTATCCTAATTATGAAGAAGGACTATCAAATCCTTGTCTGCATTGACTTCTAAGACCTAAATAAGGTATGTCCAAAAGATGACTTTTCGCTTCCAATAACAGAACTACTGGTGGACAATACTTTCAACTACGATATATTCTCATTTATGGATAGATCATCGGGATATAATCAAATAAAGATGACACCTGAATATGAAAGACATACATCATTCAGAACATCTATTGGCATCTATTGCTACACAATCATGCCTTTCATATTGAAAAATGCTGGAGCTACATACTAAAGAGCCATGACGCATATTTTTGATGAGTTGATTCACCGGAAGGTAGAATATTATGTTGACGATTTGGTGGTGAAGAGCTTAAATCGTGAAAATCATTTTGAAGACTTGAGAATTATATTGGATAGAATAAAAAAATATGATCTCAAGATGAATCCTTTAAAATGTGCATTCAGGGTATCCTCTAAAAAATTCCTTGGGTATATTGTACATCACAGAGGAATTGAAATTCATCCTGCTAAAATCAAGAAAATTATGGAGATGCCTCCACTGAAGAGTTTGCATCAGCTCCATTCTTTACAAGGATAGCTTACATTCATCCATCGATTTATATCAAACCTATCAAGCCACTGCCAACCATTTATAAAGTTGATGAAGGATGATGCTCCATTCAAATGGGACAAGGAGTGCCAAGAAGCCTTCAATAGCATTAAAAACTAATTGTTAAATCCACCAATCCTTGCAACGCCTACTCCAGGAAAGCCCCTCATTCTATACACAACTGTATTAGAAGAGTCCCTTTGAGCATTAATGGCACAACATAATGAAGAAAGCAAATAGAATGCTCTTTATTATATCAGTCGAAGATTAATAGGAGAAGAAATGGCATACTCTCCAATAGAAAAGTATTATTTGGCATTGATCTTTGCAGTCCAAAAGCTCTGTCACTATATGTTATCTCACAAGATTACCCTCATCTCAAGGTTTGATCTGCTGAAGTACTTGATAATAAGACCAGCGTTGACAGGTCGCTTGGCAAGATGGGTAGTATTGATTTTAAAATTTGATATCACATACGTTCCGCAGAAAGCAGTCAAGGGACAAGTCTTAGCAGATTTTCTAGCTGCACATCTTATCCCTGCGGACTCTTCTCTTAATAATGATTTTCCCGATGAGCAAATTATGCTCATTCATGAAAGGAAAAATTCACAAATTTGGAAAATATACTTTGATGGAGCCTCATCGATCAAACAAGTCCAACCTCTAAATTTCTTGAGGGTAAGAATAGGAATCAACATCATCTTCATAGCTAGAAGGAAGAATAATGAGATGATCACATGGGTTTGAGCCAAGAACTAATAATGAAGGCGAGTATGAAGCATTGGTAGAGTCTTGAAGAAGCTATTTTCATAGGCATTCAAAACTTGCATATTTTCGGCAATTCTCAGCTTATTATAAATCAAGTAATTGACATCTATAAAATCAACAAGCTTGAGTTAGGTTTATATCACAAGTGAATTCTCAAGCTTATGAAGCAAATATCAAATATCACACCAACTCGAGTCTCTCGATCCGAGAATAGCAATACTGACTGTTTAGCAAAATTAGCTAAGAAAATGGCAAGTACGAATGGTGATTATGTCATGATCAAGATATTTGAGTTCTAGAGCCAACAAAGTATCAATCCCCATAGATAGGGGTTATCAAATTTGTCCCAGCAGGATGTGACTCAAGTTGCTCTCCTCTCCAAAATCAACAAAAGTTTATGAGAAGAAATAAGCGACATTACTTCATAAAAGCAATGGGAAGCCTTTATTGTAGAGAGCCAGATGATTGGAGGCAACCCTTCATCGAATACTTTAAAGAAGGAAAATTACCAAATAATAAATCACTGGTAGCTCAAATCAAGAAGAGAATGTTCTGATATGCTTTTATCAACAACACTCCATATCATAGATCCTTTGAACAAATGTGGCTACGATGCCTAAATGTAAATGAAGCTACCAAAGTGATGGTTGAAGTTCACGAAGGTCTTTGTGGTGCACATAATGTGGTCTATAGATTTGGAGTGCCATGTCAAATAATCTTCGATGATGGCTCAGCTTTCAAAAGTGTAGAGATTTATAGATTCATCAATTGATGCAAAATTGATTGGCGATATTCTTCAATATATAATCCTAGGGCAAATGGTTTGGCAGAAGCTTTCAACAAGACATTGGTCAAACTGCTCAAGAAGATCCTTACTAAAAATAAGAGAGAATGGCATACTAAACTAATAGAGGCACTATGGGCGTATCGAACTACATATATGATGCCGACTAAAGCCACTCCCTACTCATTAGTATTTAAAACTAAAGCAGTTCTTCTGCTTGAAGTCAAGTTACTATCACTTTGAATACTGATCTAATACAACCTACCTGAAGATCAAAATGTTCATTTGAGAATGGAGGAACTCGATGCACTTAATGAAGTTAGATTATAAGCTCATCAAAATCTGGAGGTTTATCGAGCAAAGATGTCTAGGGATTTTGGCCATACGGTGTAACCTCGAACATTCTAAAAAGGGGAATTGGTCTTGGTGATGAGAAGACCAATTATTCATAATCAAAAATTTGGTGGCAAATTTAAGCCTAATAGGGAGAGCCCTTTCATTATCAGAAAGTGTACCAAGGAGGGGCATACTAATTAATTGACTTAAAGGGTGAAAGACCAATGCCACCAATTAATGGTCATTACCTAAAAAAGTATTATACATGATAAATACATTATTGAAGTACAATAGAAATCCCCCTGCAAGATAAGGGGGAATTTTGTTAGTATATCTATTTAGGTTGACATCGTGTTTCATGTCGAGATCCTTAAATAAATATACTCACTCAAGATGAAAAAACATTTTATGAAAATTCCCTATTATGGGCATTTTAGATTTCTATTCATAGATGAAATCAATGTTACATGTTAAAACTCTCTTAAGGGCATATCAATTCAAATATTAATGTATTTTCTTAATTCTATCTTAAAATTTCTTCTAAACGTGATTTAGAATTCTCTCTGCAATATAGGTACGGTTTTATTTTATGTTAAGTTTATTTGAGTTGATGTCATGCTATAAGATGAGATCCTTGAATATATTCTTATTCAGGTTGACATCGAACTTTATGCTGAAATCCTTGAATTTAACTATAACTATTATTGTTAAAGTTGTAGGCTCCTACAAGAACAAAAAATTTTTATTTCTACGCATGAAAAGATAGTCCTAAATGTCAAAAATTTCTCTCCAAGATTCATCAAATATCGGAGATCAAGTCAAAAGACCTCCCAATCTTGGAAGCTTCAATCAACTTAGTTGGAAAAACATCAACCTCTACATCCTGGAGTCTAGGGCACATATAGGTTCTAAAGGTCGAACTCAACAAGCCTACAAATGGTCGACTTGTTGATGCTCTCCTCACTCAGTAAGCTGTAAGAAAAGGCCACAGTCAAAGAGCCCATGTTCATCATTCTGATGACAAAACCACCAACCCATCATAGCCTAAGTCGAAGACTCAAGTAGGTTCTAAAGGTCAAAGTCAACAAGCCTATAAATGGCTGAGTTGTTGTCGCTCTCCTTACTCAACAAATCATAAGAAAAAGCCGTAGTGAAAGAGCCTCTGCTCATCAGTCCAATGATGATAACTATTCAATTTTAAACTAGATCCATCTTAGTGACTACAAGAAATTATAATCCAAGAGATCTTTCTACCAGATTGATAGACTAAGACAATCTGAGGAAACTCTTAATTCAAGGCTACCTCAAATCAATCTATATATTACCGGCAGGGCGATATTTTAATATATTTTTAAATGATCTAATCAAGCTCAAAGCACAGAACAAAGCTAATTTTATCATCAAGCCTGCCAAAGCAAAAAGTACAAAAGTAACAGAGGAATGCTAATGCCCACTAATACAATAAGATAATACATGACTAATGGAAAGAGAAACAAAAAATTGAAAAAGTATATCATGGGAGCTGTGGTGAAATATTTTTATCTTCATCTATCTTTTGAAAAATAAATGAAGACAAAAATACATATTTTATTAGACACTACGTAGATCCGTAGATATTCTTATTAGGGTGATCGAGTATAGCATTGAGGAATGATATATTATCTCGAGAGACAGAAGTCACCATCCTATAATAGACCTAATCAATTAATGAGTACTCCTAAGGATAATGGGTCTTTGAATGTACCATAGATTCTTCCCCTACTTCACATGGAAAACTAAAGTAAGGTTTATTTTAAATCATTATTGTTCTATGAGGCAAGCCCCATAGTTAATTACATCTAAGGAATGAAATCCTTAGGAATACTCTCGATTAAGGTAAATGATCATTATCTCCAAAGATTTTAAAGATGACTATCAACAAATTGGTTATTTTGGAAGATCAAGTGGGATTGATGGTAGTTATTATCGAAACCAAAAGGAGATAAGTATGATGCTCACATGCTAGAAACCAGCATCCCAAACTATCCTATGATGGGATTTATATTTTTTGAAGTTTGAAGAGAGTTAATTATTTAAGTTGAATTTTTATTAGAAATCTAAGGCTTACAATTCCACAACACAAGATCATGAAAATGCCTAAGAGGTGGGGATTTATACTTGTAGCCTGCAAAAGGGAAACGACAACCTCTGAACCTAAATTTAGGGAGCTTTGAAGAGAGCCAAGACATGACCTAAATCTAAGGTGAAAATGGGTATATGGTTTACCCCCACAAGAGAGGATAAACCACCCAACTGTTGGACTTACAACCACCTGGGAGTGGCTGCCAACTAACTTCTCCTACGGATTTAAATACATGTAGGCAAGTCTTATTCTTTTGCAAGATAGCTAGGTTGTTATTTATTTAGAAAAAGACCAAGTCCTTAAACACACTCCCTAAGAAAATAGATCATGTAGGGCATGAATAATGACTTAAATCTAATGCAATTTTTAGTTATGTTTTATTTTCATTTTTGGACAATTTATTTAACACAGGCTATGGGATTAATATGCCAAATGCATGAGAAATTGGTTATGGTCCAAAATTAGTAAGGAGGTGTGTTTCCACCATGGCTCTCAAAGGTCAAGCCATTTTCTCTGACAAAGGTGGAAGCCCTCCATTAGCAAGAGTGAAGTAAGATCCTTTTTTAAGCATAATGTGAGACATACAACATTCAGCTAAGGGGTTGTTAAATCTTTTATTATCTTGATTTATAACATAGGCTTTAAGTGAGGTTATGAGTTATTAATTTTTAATTTTGAGTTGATTAATTAGATAGAAAATTTATTTTTCTAGAGCCTAATCGATCCAGCCATTCATCAAAGCAAGAAAGAAACTAGGAAAATATGTCATCTTAATGCACAAGCTAAACAAATATCAAACAATTTTATAAAGCTACAAAAGAATAAGAGGTCGATGTATGCAAGACAACCCTAAAAGAAATGTGGGTAGTATATTATACAACCCGGATTACAAATGAATAATTATAATTTATAAAGAATTCATGTCATGGGTGTCTTCACTCTTCATTCTTCATTTCTTCTTTTCTTTATTTCTTTCTTTATTTCTTTCCTTTTTGCTTCATTTGGTTGGTTGAGGTATAGTTTCTCCAAAGGCTTCACATGGTGCATAAGACATGATCTTATGACCAATGTTCATCCTAATCCCCCATAACATTCATTCCAAATCTTAATTGTCCACCTATCCTAATTTGGATTATGCGTAGAGGTATAAGTAACTTGCACAGTAATAGCATTTATATTTTTATTACTGCGCCCCTTAAGCATAATTTCCTGCAGATGATAATGATTATACTAAGATCTTCCTATCATCCAATCTATGCACATGCAGCCTAACATCTAGTCTAAAATATTACACCACAAAACAAAATCAGGTATCAAACCATGTAACGCCCTAACATAGAGCTAGAAATGATGACTTAGCCTAATGTGTGTGCCATTTAAGGCTTGTGTGGAATGTCTTAGCTATGGCTTTAAGGTTGAAGTTTTCTAAGTGTGAAGGATTCAACTTTGAGGGTGGTTTTATTTAAGTGATTTAGTGATTTGTTAATTTTATTATGATGATTTTATTTTGTTTGAATGAACCTACACTTAATTACTAAGTGTTGTAAAGAGAAGAAAAGAAAAGAGAGCTTATCTTTCATCCCTACCTTAAGTAATTTCTAAGGTAGATTCATTAATGATTTTTTTAGTGAATATTTTATTATGTGTTTTAATTAATCTTAAGTTTAAATTTGCTCTAAATAAACCTATTCAATAAGAAAGATATTTTAAGATTAATTAAGGTGAATTACTATCACAAAACACACAACCATTTATTTATTTACAACATGTATATCATGCATATGAAATGATCTTAAGCAAAGTTATACATGTAAATGAAAATCTTAGCACACCTTAATGATGAATGAAAAGAGATGTTGTCTAAGAAAATTTGGATATTCCATGAATGCATAATTTTGTTATGTAGAAAAGAGGGACTTAATCCATTAATCAAATGCACATTTATATGTATAAAAGACATAAGTGAGTTTGCGCCATTATTTTCTACACCAAGGATATAAGGTACAAGACCTTCTTAGGGCTACTTAAAGCCTCGCAACCCCAGGATGTCCAGGTTAATATACCACTTTTCTTAAATACATGTGCATGTACAAAAATAAAATAAATGGATGAAGGATCATGCAAAAGATTTTTGTTTGTTTGTTTGATTTTGGTTGTATCATTTACATGTGCAATGTGATGATCCTTCTTAAGTCATGACATAGAAGTGTATGAATAGATTTAAGCAAGTGTTATATTCTTTCAAATGAACTATAACACTTACAAATCATGTAAAGAAAAGAGAAGAAAATCACATAACACATTTTAAGATAATCACATGCAAGCTTATAAGTATTTATAAGTAGCATACTTTCATTTATGATCTTTGATTTATAAGTTTTCAAAATAGTTTTTTGATTTAATAGTAATGCTGACCTCATTTTTAGAATGAGCTCTCAACCTCTCCATCTTAGACACTAAGAGTTCCTTAGTCTTAAGACACTTCTAGTGATTAGGTGAATATTTAACCTAATCCTGTAGACTTAGAAAAGTTTGCCATACGAGTAGGTCATGCCTTAGGGGTGTTAGAAAAACTTGCCTACCCTATAGATTAAACCAAATCCTTACTTCCATCTTTCAAGTCAAACTTCAAATTCAAACCAACTTCAAATGCAAATCAACTTCAAACCCAAATCAACTTCAAAATCAAATCAACTTCAAATTCAAACCAACTTCATTCAAACCAACTCCCAAATTCAACTTCAAATTCAAATTAATTCCAAATCAAATCTTAAATCAATTAAACTTAGTTGATTTTCCCAAATCACAAATCAATTCCAAAACTTAAATCATGAATCAAATCTCAAATGATTGAAATCCATGATCAATTCCAATCAAAATCCAACCTAAAATCTTTCAAGTCAAATCCTTGAACTTAACCAAATGAAATTCAAATAACTTCAAATTCAAAATATTTTCTCATAACCCATTAATATCCTCATTTATATTCACAAATATGAATGAAATATAAATTCAAATACCCAAAACCAAATCCAAATCTAACCTAAATCCAACCTATACTTTTTTCAAGTCAAATTATTGAACTTAAATCAAACTCAAACCAATCCAAACCTTTATATTTTTCTTCAAAATAATCAATCCTTCAATCACAAACCAAATTCAATCATAAACTTCAATCATCAAACCAAAAACTAAAGTCAAAACTCAAACCCATGTTCATCCTTTGAACTTGAAATTGTCAAATGAATCAAAACCCATTTGACTCCAAATCACTTACAAATGGATTTATATATCAATCCATATGTGAGTTCAACCAAACTTGAATCAAGCCTTGATCAAGTCAATTGACCCACTTAGGCTCACTTGACCAAAAGTGACCTAAAACACTTTTTTGAGTGAAATTCTAATCCTACCCAAATTGGATTGAATGAAACCCATCTAAGTCTCACATTGTGAGCAACAATCATCATATGATTATCAATCACTCAAATTAGGTCAAACCAAGTCAAACCTAGCCTTTGACCAAGTCAACACTTAACCCAAATGAAACCCAAACTAGCCAAAATCCAATATAAGCCAAATTGATTGAAACCATTGATCAAAACCAATCCATCAACAATGATTGAACCTTACCAAGTCATCATTTGAGCCAAACCTTAGCCCAATTGGCCACTTGACCTAAGTTGACCTAAGTTGACCTAAAAAGTCAAAATGTGTCAAATCATTATCTAAGCCAAATTTATTGCAATCAATGGATCAAATTCATTCTAAATCACTTTGAACTTGACCAAAGCCTCAATTGGCCAACAACCTAGCCCAATTGACCATGAACCCAACTTGACCTAAAGGTCAAATCACTCGTGATGTTTACCTTCCGGCCGTCACACCTGATTTGAAGGATTGTACCGATTATTTTCATTTTCATTTTGGTAGATACGCCCAATATCCTATGTTTTTTCTTTTGGTTATTGCCACGATCTTTCGGTTTATTATGTTCGACTAGCTTTTGTAATTAGTTTTCTATTTTCTTGTTGTTTTTGGACATCCATTTCATTTGGGCCTTTGCGGTATGGATCTATCTGCTATTTCATTTCCCCCTTGAACCTTTATGCAATTACTGCTATGAATATACTTTTATCGAGTTGATTGTTATCATCTCTATGACTGATCCTGAATGGCTCCCTCTTTACGCTGGTTTACGACAAAAGGTCTCAACCGGTGGGATGGTGCTTTTATGGAGGTTATTAATTTCGCAGCCATATTTTGTTTTATTTTTATTCCTGGCCTTTACTTTGGTACTTCAACCCTTTATCTGTAGCTTAATGTTTTGTATTTATCTACTATATATGGTTACTCATGCCTCTACTTGACATTCATATTTATTGTTGTGGACTTTTTCATCTGGATTTTCATCTAGATTGGGATGTTGACTCTAAATTCTCTTGCTTGTTTGACATCAGCTAGTGGTACATACCTTATAAGGGTGTGGTGGCACCCATTTTCCATTCTTATCTATGTTGTGTGTGGCCATATTTTGGGTATGCAGGTACGAAAGACCATATGATTTCCTCCCAATGGCAGATGTTCCACATCAGAGTCTGTGTTGTTTTCTTGTTGGCTTCCTCTCTAATGGAGACATAGGCTTCTCTCATCCTCAAGAGCCCATGATGAAGATGGTTCAAAGGCTTTTCTTTTTATCAATTCATATATGTTGCTTTATTTTCCCTTTTGCTTTATTTTGATTGTTCTTAGACAGGGGATTTACTCTTTAGGGATCTTGAGTTTATCCCCTCTTAAGGACCTTGTAACTAGTTTTTTTTTGTGGCAATAAAATTCCCTATATGGATTTCATAAAAAAAACTTGAAACTTAACCAAACCAAAATTGATTGAACCCAAAGCTTGCAAAATATTTCAAATGATCAACGAAGCCTAAACAAACCCATAACCTAACCCAGTTGGGTCAAATGGGTCAAATTGGTCAACTTGACCCATTTGACCTAAGTGAACTCAAATGAACCAAAACAAAATATAAATCAAATTGAATCAAACTAATGATACCAAATCACTCCAAATGATCATTTGAACTTGACCTAACCCATGGTTTGACCACAATTAATTGGTCATCTTGACCCAAGTTGACCCATTTTGACCTAAATGAGTCAACTTGAGCCAAATCATATCAAATAAACTCCAAATTCATTAAAAATTGGCACAACCCATTTTTCAATCATTTCAAATCTACCTAAATCAAACTAAAATCTAAATGATCATTTTACCCCTAGGTCAAAGGTATCCTATGGACATATCCACTTGGAATTTGGTCAATTCCTTTTCATGGCCACTTGGGACCCTCCTAGTGGACCATTTGGACACCAAGGGAGGTGATGCACATGACCCAATGGGTTTGGGTTAGCCAAACCCAATCAAAGGCCAAAACTAACCACTCCACTCAAAGTTCTCCACATGGATCACCTCCCACGCTCATTTTAACCCATGTACACCTCCACACTCCTACTCCTCTGCCAAAACCTAACCACATGGAGCTCATAACAACCAAAAAAACCTATTCAATTAGAGTAATTTGATCAAAATGATAAGAAGGCTCTCGACCATCTGATCCAAGTAGGGGGAGATATGCTCCCCCTCATTCCAATTCAATTCAACTCTATTGCATTCGATTGAGCTCAGAGGATCAAAGGCAAGCATCTACAAGCTTCCCTAGGCATTCCTAAGCTCATTCCATTTCTCTCTTCTCAGTTTTGCCTAAGTTGAAAATAGGGGAGGTAGGAGAAATTTCCAACTTACTCATAACTCCACCAAAGTCCAATTACTCTTGCAAGCACCATCAAGGAGGAAAATCGAGCTCATTCAAAGCTTCTCCCAAGTCTCTAAACCATGGGAAGCCTCACCTAGACCAAAGTCACAATCCATTGAAGCAAGCTTTGAAAAATTGGAAGATCCACTGCAAATTGAACCTTCAAACCTTCAACGAGGCTTTGTCTCCACTAGACGAAGCTACTTCAATGGTTGGAAGCACCGGTGATAGCCTCTGGCGAGGTATGAATCAAAACTGAGCTTAGGTTGAAAATTTTTTGGTCCTTTGTGAAGGGAATTGTAATCCAATTGAAATTCCACTATTAGATCTTCTTCTCTATGCTTCTTGATGGTGTGGGTTGAATACTAGCCTAATCTGAGCTCAAGTGAGCTCAAATCAAGCCATGAAGGATGGATGGTCTCCGTCTCCCGTAGGCAAAGGCAGGGATGAATCATGGATTGTCCATCCTGCATGTTTTGGATGGACGGTCCTGATTAAAATGTGTAGATCCAATGATTTAATCCTTTATATAATGGGTTTGATCCCCGATCCGATCCTTGATCGACGTCCCGTGAGAAAGCATGTGAGTGCCGACGCGACATGTGATTTGATAACTTAAATAATGAATCCCATCACACCATGTAGAAGCATGTGCCACATCAGTGGTCCACATGGTGCCGACGGGATTAGTTAATTAATTAGAGTTATTTAATTATCCCTTAATCACTAAAACTTCATAAATTCATAATTAAATGTAGAAAAATCATAAAAATATAAATGAGGGCTCATTTTAAAGATAAATCAGTGAATAATAATATAAAATTATTTTTAATTTATTTTTAATAGTGAATTTTCTTTAATTAGGGTTTAATTGAAAACTTATTAACCCTAATTATTCTCTAATTATTTTATTAATTAATTCCAAACTTCTCAGGCATGTTTAGTAGGATGACTACTACCTCCCCTAATTTTCTTGAAATTTATTAATGTGTTAAGTAGGGAAATCAATTAATAAATCCCTAATCACCCTCTTAATGTAATTAAGAGTAATTAAGCATATGAATAGTGGTTTAATCACTTGATTAATATAATTAAATATTATTTAAGTGAATAGAAGGTTTATGGAATGGGTTTGGGGTATTTTTCCTAAGTTATTCCTTAAACCCCCTTTCTTCCTTAATCCGAACCTAATTAAGGAATAATCCACTAATGATCTACTTAATTAGCTTAATTAAATTTTAAAAATCATTCTGAACTTAATCATTCTCTTTCTGGCTAGATCTTTAGGTGTTCAAAAGCCTAAGGTAAATTTAAGAAAACCATTTCTAACTCACATGTGTGGGAAGGTTATGAAAGTACTTAATTAAACCCCTTAGCTTAATTAATCAATAATTATGAGCCAATTGCATTAGGCCCCTTTCTTTCCTAGGTGCATTGCTAATTTAAATTCCATGTGATTGCATATCATATGTTGGCTCATAATTGTTAGGTTAATTATGTTAAAGTGGTGTAGGTAAGGGATAATTAATGGACTTAACTTACATCTTAACCTAAACAAAACATAAAAAATTAATTTAATGGTTCTAAAGTTAAACTAAATCAATCCACATATGAGGAAATGGATTAGGACCAGGAAACTCTTTTCACATTTCCTAAATCAATTTCAAAACAAAAATAAAAAATCTCTTTAAGAAATGTTGATTCTCTTTAAATGAACTTATTTCATAAGATTGTCTTTAGAATTAATTAGGGTGAATGATGTTACATGCTTACATCACTTTATTTCTTTCCAAGCATGCTAAATATTGTGTGCCTTATGAAAATCATGCATTCATATCTTTTGAAAATCAAAAAATAAAAATATTTCTTTATGTCAAATTGCATGTTTTAGCTAAAGTAAGAATATGAGTGGCTATTATCACTATTAAATCAAAAATTATTTTCAAAACTTATAAATCAAAGATTATAAATGAAGGTATGCTACTTATAAATACTTATAAGCTTTCATGTGATTATAACATAAAATATATTATGTGGTTTTCTTCTTTTTTCTTAACATAGGTTTGTATAGGATTTGCAAAGTGTATAGTACATTTGAAAAGAACATAACACTTACTCAAATCCGTAACTATGCACTCCCATGTCATGAATTAAGAAGGATCCCCACATTACACATGTAAATTAAACAACCAAAATCAAACAAACAAACATAAACCTTTTGCATGATTCTTCATCCATTTGCTTTCTTTTTGTACATGCACATATATTTAAGAAAAGTAATATATTAGTTTGGACATCCTGGTTGTTGAGCTTTTAAGTAGCTAAGGTCTTGTACCTTATACCATTGGTATAGAAAATAATAGTGTCGTACTCACTTATGTCTTTCATACATGTAAATGTGCATTTGATTAATGGATAAAAGAGTCCCTCTTTTCTACTTAACAAAATCATGCATCATGAAACATCCAAATTTTTTTAAGAAACATCGCTTATCATTCATCATTAAGGTGTGTTAAATATTTGCATTGCATGTATAGTTATGCTTAGGATTTATTCATATGCATGATACACATGTCGAAAGAGATAAATGGTTGTGTGTTTTATGATAGTAATTCACCTTAATTAACCTTAAAATGTCTTTCTTATTTGATAGGTTTATTTAGAGAAAATCTAAACTTAGGATTAATTAAAACACATAATAATATATTCATTAAAGAAAAATCACTAATGAATCTATCTTATAAATTACTTAAGGTGGGGAGGAAAGAGAAGTTCTCTTCTTTTTTTTCTCTCTTTACAACACTTAGTAATTAAGTATAGGTTCAGTCAAACCAAATCAAATCATCAAATAAAATTAATAAATCACTTAAATTAAACCACCCTCTAAGTTGCATCCTTCAACATCAACAACAACAATAATAAGCCTTTATCCCACTAAGTGGGTTATATGAATCCTTCGTCTATTATGTCCTATTATGTCAAATTCTCATTTAATTCAAGTATACTAAGGTCATTTTTATACATCTTAACCAAGTCTTTTTAGGTCTACCTCTACCTTTCTTAACATAAGGCAAATCTAATGCATCTACTCTCCTAACCGGGACATCGGACGGCCGATGCTTTATGTGGCAAAACCATCTAAGGAAACTCTCTCTAATCTTATCTGCCACCGGAGCTACTCCAACTTTTCCCGAACATACTCATTTTGCATTTTATCTCTAAGAGTAAAGCCACTCATCCACCATAGCATCCTCATCTCTGTAACACTTAACTTAGTCTTATGCTTCCCTTTTATTGGCCAACATTCTGCACCATAAGTCATTGCAGGTCTTACCACCATCTTATAAAATTTTCCCTTAAGTTTAAGTGGAAATTTTCTATCACACAACAGGCCAGATGCATTCTTCCACTTCAACAATCCAACTTGAATTCTACTAATAACATCTCCATCTATTTCACCATCATTTTGAACAATAAAGCCTAAATATCTAAATTGTTCACTCTTATTAATGACTTGTTCACCTAATGTCACAACACTACCATTAAAACTTCTACAACTAAAATTACACTTCATATATTCAGTTTTAAATCTACTTAAATGAAAACCTTTAGACTCTAATGTTGACCTCCATAATTCAAGTTTCTCTTGGACTCCCTCTCTAGTCTTATCAATAAGAAGAATGTCATCAAGAAAAGCACCAAGGTACATCTTCTGTAAATACCTAGTAAGAACATCCATAACTAAAGCAAAAAAGATAAGGGCTTAAAGCTGATCCTTGATGTAATCTAATTAAAATGGGAAAATATTTTGTTAATCTTCCTTGTGTTTGGAAACAAGTAATAAGTATACATATCCTTAATGACTTGAATATAACCAATATTAACTCCTTTCTATTCTAACTCTCCAAAGAACATCTCTTGAAACTTTATCATAAGTTTTCTCTAAATCAATAAATATCATACATAAATCCTTCTTTCTTTCTCTATACTTCTCCATCAAACCTCTTAACAAATGTATAGCATCTATAGTAGATCTACCCGGCATGAAACCAAATGGAGAGAAACTTTTGTATCACATCGTAACCTATGCTCAATTACTCTCTCCCATAATTTTAATGTATGACATATTAACTTAATTCCTCTATAATGTGCACACTCTTGTGCATCACCTTTATTCTTAAATATAGGAACCAACAAACTCTAACCTTAAAGCTTAGCTAAGACATGTCACACAAGCCTTAAATGACACACACATTAGGCTAAGTCACCATTTCCAGCTCTATGTTAGGGTGGTGCATGGTTTGAAACTTGATTTTATTTTGTGATGTAATATTTTAGTCTAGATGTTAGGTGTATGTGTGTAGATTGTATGATAGGATGATCTTAATCTAATCATTATCTTCTATAGGGGACATGCTTAGTTGTAATAAAAATAATAAATGCTTTTGATGTGTAGGTTGCTTATACCCCTAATCATAATCCAAATTATGACAGGTGGACTTTAGTTACCCATGTGTGGGGAGCTAAATCCAATTTATTCATATACATGCTTGGGATTGTGTGGTATCTTTAGCTAATCTCTGTTATGCAGGTTTAATTAGATTTACATTTCCCTTTTTCATGTACTTTTGCAATTAAGATTTGGAATGAATATTATGGGGGATTAGGATGAACATTGGTCATAAGACTATGTCTTATGCACCATGTGAATCCTTTGGAGCAACCACATTCCAACCAATCGAAAGAAGAAGAAAAAAAGAAAGAAAGAAAGAAAGAAAGAAATGAAGAAATGAAGAAAAGAAGAAATGAAGAATGAAGACCCCCCACAACATGAATTCTTTCTAAGTTGTAATTAATTCATTTGTAATCTGGATTGTATAAGGGTCGAGCTCGGCTATCCACGTTTCTTTTTAGGTTTGTGTGGTGGAGCCCGACCACAATAGCCTTTCATTCTTTTATGTTTGCTTTATAAATTATTTGATGTTTGTTTAGCTTGTGCACTAAGATGAAATATTTTTCCTAGTTTCTTTCTTGCTTTGATGAATGGCCTGGATGCGATTAGGCTCTTAGGGAAAAATAAATTTTCTATCTAATTAATTTACTCAAAATTAAAAATTAATAACTCATAACCTCACCTAAAGCTTAGGTTATAAATCAAGATAAAAGATTTAGCAACCCCTTAATTGGATGTTGTATGTCTCACATCATGCATAAAAAGTATCTTGCTTCACTCTTGCTTATGGAGGGCTTCCACCTTTGCCAAGGAACTTAGCTTGACCTTTGAGAGCCATGGTGGAAACACACCTCCTTCTTGCTGATTTTGGCTCATAACTAATTTCTCTTACATTATGCATATGAATCCCATAGCCTATGTCAAATAAATTGTCCAAATATGAATGACTTTCCTACATGTATTTAAAATTGTAGGAGGAGTTAGTTGGCCCACTCCTAAAAAGAAGTCCACAATTGTGGTTTATCCTCTCTTGTGGAGGTAAACCATATACCCATTTTTTCCTTAGATTTAGATCATGCCTTGGCCCTTGCCAAAGCTCCCTAGATTTAGGTTCCGAGATTGCTACTTCCCTTTGCAGGCTACAAGCATAAATCCTCACCTCTTATGCATTTCCATGATCTTGTATTTTGGAATTGTAAGCCCTAGATTTCTAATAAAAATTCAACTCAAAAAATTAACTCTCTTAAAATTTCAAATATATAAAGCCCAACCATAGGATAGTTTGGGATGCTTACTAGGCTTCTTAGTATCAAGCATCCCCTACTTATCTCCCTTTGATTTCGATAATAACTCCCTCCTCTTGATCAGTCACACTTGATCTTCCAAAAATAAACTAATTGATTGATAATCCTATCTTTGACATCTTTGGAAACAATGATCATTTACTTAATCGAGAGTATTCTTAAGGAATCTCATTCCTTAAAAAGTAATTAACTATGGGGGCTTGCCTCCATAGGGAACTTAACAAACCCAATTTAAAATAAACTCTACTTTACTTTTCCATGTAAAGTAGGGGAAGAATCTCGGGTACATCTAAAGACCCATAGTCCTTATGAGTCCTCATTAGGTGATTAGGTCCATTGTAGGATGGTGACTTCTATCTCTTGAGATAGTACATCATTTCTCAATGTCGTACCTGATCACCCTAATGAGAACATCTGTGAATCTATGTTGTGTCAAACAAAACTGTTATTTTTGTTTTCATTAATTTTTTTCACAGAGATAGATGAAGATGAAAATAATTTCACTAGAAGTGATAATAGCCGCTCATATTCTTACTTTAGCCAAAGCATGCAATTTGACATAAAGGAAATATCTTATTTTAATTGATATTTCAAAAGCAATTGATGCATGATTTCATATGGCAACAACATTTAACATGCTTGGAAAGAAATAAAGTGATGTAAGCATATAACTTCATTCACCCCAATTAATTCCTAAAGACAATTCTATGAAATAAAATTTTAATGTGAATCAACATTTTTTAAAGAGATTTTTATTTTTATTTTGAATTTGATTTGAAAGTGATTTTTGAGAAAGAGTTTGCTGGTCCTAACCCATTTCCCCTATGTGTGAATTAATTTACTTTAATCTTAGGACAATTAGATTGATTTTATGTTTTATTTAGGTTAATGTGTGAATTAAGTCCATTAATTATTCCTTACCTACACCACTTTAACATAATTAACCTAACAGTTATGAGCCAACATATGATATACAACCACATAGAATTTAAATTAGCAATGCACCTAAGAAATAAAGGGGCCTAATGCAATTGATTCATAATTATTGATTAATTAAGCTAAAGGATTTTCATTAAGTACTTTCATAACTTCCCCACACATGTGAGTTAGAAATGATTTCCTTAAATTTATCTTAGTGTTTTGAACACGTGAGGATCTACCTAGCAAGAGATTGATTAAGTTCATATTGATTTTGAAAGTTTGATTAATCTATAAGTGTAGATCATTAGTGGATTAATCCTATTTGGATTAAGGAAGAAAGGCGTTTAGGGAATAACTTAGGTAAAATACCCCAAAATCATTCCATAAACCTCATCTTCACTTTAATAATGTTTAATTATTTGAATTAAGGAATTAAAGCAGTGTTCGCATACTTAATTATTCTTAATTATATTAGAGGATGATTAGAGGTTCATTAATTAATTTTCCTAATAAACTCATTAATAAATCCCAAGAAAATTAGAGGAGGTAGAAGTCATCCCACTAAACATGTCTGAGAAATCTGAAATTAATTAATTAAGTAATCAAGCAGTAATTAAGATAATTATATTTTTAATTAAACCCTAATTAAGAAAAATGTACTATTCAAAATTAATTAAAAATAATTTTATTGGATTCCCCTCTGAATTATCTTCAAAATAAACTTAAGTTTGTATTTTTTTTATTTTTCTACATTTAATTATGAATTTATGAAGTTTATGTGATTAAGAGGTAATTAAATATCCTAATTAATTAACTAATCCCATCGGTGCCACGTGGATATTGACGTGGTGCATGCTTTTCACATGGCGTGATGGGATTGGTTATTTAAGTAGTCGACGCACATCGCCGTACGGCTATTTCTTTCCGCCCGATCAAGGATCGGATGGTCGGGGATAAACTCGTGATATCAATGGCTTTAAATCAATGGATCTAATGCGTTTAACTAGGGTCGTCCATCTAAAACATGTGGGATGGACGGCCCTTGATTCATCCTTGCCTAAGCCTGCGGGAGACGGAGGTCGTCCATCCTCCATGGCTTGATCCAAGCTCACTTGAGCTCGGATTAGGCTAAGATTCAATCCACACCATCAAGAAGCATAGGGAAGAATATCCAACAATTGAATTTTAATGGGATTACAATTCCCTTCACAAAGGACCAAACATTTTTCAAATTAAAGTCAGTTTTGAGTCATACCTCACTGGAGGCTATCACCGGCACTTCCAACGTGGAGGTAGCTTTGTCTAGTGGAGACGAACCTTTCTTGAAAGTTTCAAGCCTTGAGATGAAGTGGACCTCCAAATTGAGAAAGGCTCCCTCCAATGGCTTGTGGCTTTGGTCTAGGTCTCCCTTCTCGTAGCTTGGATGCTTAGAAAATGCTTCGGGTGAGCTCGACTTGCCTCTTTGATGGTGCTTATAAAGGGAATTCAGGTTTGGTTGTGTATTAAGTGAAGTGGAGTTTTGAATTTCCTCCCTTGTTTTTGGCTTATGCAAAATTGAGAGAGGGAAATTGGAAAGAGCTTGGGAATGCTTGGAAAACTTGGAGAAGCTTGCCTTTCATCCTCTGAGCTCAATCGAATGCAAGGAAGGTGGTTTGAGTGGAAATGAGGGGGAGTATATCCCCCCTTACTTGGATCAAACGGTCGAGGCTTGCCTTGCTATTTTGATCAAATTGAGGAGGTTGAATGATTTATTTTGGTTGTTAGGAGTGTCATGTGCTTCGATTTTGGCAGAGGAGTGGAATGGAGGAGGTGCACATGTGCTAAGTGAGTGTGGGAGGTAATCCAAGTGGAGAAATTTGATTGGAGGGGTCGATTTGGTCTTGCTTGGGTCATGGCTGACCCAAACCCATTGGGTTATAGCTGACCCAAACCCATTGGGTCATGTGCACAACCTCTCTTGGTGTCCAAATGATCCACTAGGAGGATGCCAAGTAGCCATGAGAAAGAATAGGCCAAATTCTAAGTGAATTTGGTCATAGGTTATCCTTTGACCTAGGGATAAAATGGTCATTTGGCATTGATTTTGATTTGGGAAGATTTGAAATAATTGAAAAATGGGTTGTGATAATTTTCAATCAATTTGGAGTTTATTTGATATGATTTGGCTCAGGTTGACCCATTTAAGTCAAAATGGTCAAAGGGTTGATCAATTGGTCAAATTCAAAACATGGGTTAGGTTAAGTTCAAATGATCATTTGAAGTCTATGTGTATCATTAGTTTGGTTCAATTTGACTATATTTGGTTTTGGTTCATTTGAGTTCACTTAGGTCAAATGGGTCAAGTTGACCAATTTGACCCAAATTGGGTTAGATCATGGATTAGCTTGGTTGGTCATTTGAAATGTATTGCAAGCTTTAGTTTTAATCAATTTTTGTTTGATTTAATTTCAAGTTGATTTGACCTTTTAGGTCAAGTTGGGTTCAAGGTCAATTAGGCTAGGTTGACCCTAGTTGGCCAATTGAGGCTTTGGTCAAGTTCAATAAGTGATTTAGAATGAATTTGACTCATTGGTTGCAATCAATTTGGCTTAGATCAAGATCAACCTATTTTACTTTTTTAGGTCAACTTGGGTCAATTTGGGTCAAGTGGCTAATTGGGCTAGGTTTAGCTCAATTGATGACTTGGTCAAGTTCAATCATTAATTTAGAATTGGTTTATATTAATGGTTTCAATCAATTTAGCCTATGATGGATTTTGGCAAGTTTAAGTTTCATTTGGGCTAAGTGTTGACTTGGCCAAAGGCTAGGTTTGACTTGGTTTGACACAATTTGAATGATTGATCACCCTATGATGATTGTTGCTCACAATGTTAGGCTTAGGTGGGATTAGTTCAATCCAATTTGGGTAGGATTTAGAATTTGGCTCAAAAATGTGCTTTAGGTCACTTTGGGTCAAGTGAGCCTAAGTGGGTCAATTGGCTTGATCAAAGCTTGATTCATGTTTAGTTGAACTCACATATGGATTTATGATTGAAATATAAATCCAATTGCAAGTGATTTGGAGTCAAATGAGTTTTGATTCATTTGATAATTTCAAGTTCAAAGGATGAACATGGGTTTGATTTGGATTTGAGTTTTGAATTTAGTTATGATTTGATGATTGAAGTTTATGATTGAATTTGGTTTGTGATTGATGGATTGATTGTTTAAAGAGATAATCCAAAAGCTTGAATTGATTTGAGAATGATTTGGTCAAATACAAGAATTTTGAAGGGTATAGGTTGGATTTAAGTTGGATTTGGATTTGAGTTTTGAATTTAGTTTTGGGAATTTGAATTTATATTTCATTTATATTTGTAATATAAATGAGAATATAAGTGAGTTATGAGAAAATCTTTTGAATTTAGAGTGATTTGGGTTTGATTTAAGGGAGTTCAAGGATTTAACTTGAAAGATTTTAGGTTGGATTTTGATTGGATTTGGATTTGAGTTTTGGATTTAGTTTTGATTATTTGAATTTATATTTTATTTATATTTGTGAATATAAATGAGAATACAAATGGGTTATGAGAAAATCTTTTGAGTTTGGAGTGATTAGAATTTGAGAAAATCAATTAAGTTGAGATTGATTTAAGATTTGATTTGGAATTGATCATGAATTTCAATCATTTGAAATTGATTCATGATTTGAGAAAATCCATTGAGTTGGAATTGATTTGAATTTGAAGTTGGTTTGAATTTGAAGTTTGACTTGAAAGAAGGAAGTGAGGATTTGGTTCAAGCTATAGGGTAAGCAAGTTTTCTTAATACCCCTAAGGCATAACCTATTCCTATGTCTAAATCTTCTAAGTCTTTAGGGTTAGGTTAAGTGTTCATCTAATCACTAAAACTATCTTAAGACTAAGGAACTATTAATTTCTAAAGGAGTCCTATGTCTTAGATGAAGAAGTTGAAAGCTCACTCCAAAAGTGAGGTCAACAGGATCCTAGACTGTAGCTCCTGAAGTTGTGTTGAGTAAACTGCTAAAGACTGATGCTCACTCTCAGCCAACTATAAAGCATCAAGTTTCGGTCAAAGAGCATCGACCTACCATATGATGTGCAATGGTGCTCTCGCCTATAGCAAGCTCTCCACATGCTTAGTCTATAACCCTCTCATCCAGGCAATCTGTCTATCTAATTCATAAGAAGCATCTATCAAACTCTGAGGGTCATGTCGTAAAGCCTCAGCACTCTCCTCAAACTCATCATGTTCTAGGGCGCCTCTACGGCTACTACCCCCTCCTCACAAGAAAAGTGCTAGATCAGGCAATATTGAGTGATCTCATCTGGTGGATCCAAAACTCTACGTCTCTACAGAGAATCTCTAAATACCTGAGAACCTGCTCCTCCATGCCAGTGCGAGCTAGAAAATCCAGAATGGTGTTCGCATATGATGTTAAGTTGTCTAATGACTCTTGCGAGTCTGGAGTAATCCTAGAAACCACGTCCCTCAAAAACACCAAGTTGTAATCTTGCATGCCTCTATCGCATGGATCTGGTGTACATGGATATCGATGGTAGATCTCAGACTCATAATCTACACCAAGCACTACAATAAATGAATGAATATAATCAGTATGAGATAAACTAGTAAATGTAAAGAGGTGCAACTAAAGAACAAAGGAAGGAAGTAAAATACCTGAACAAGGCAAATCCGGCTGAACTAGTGTATCGTAAGCAATGTAATCCTCAAGGATTCTTACTATTTCATAAGCTCCAGAGTTATGTGCTGGCTCAGCAGAAACTCCTCCAAGTACAAGATCTCTCACCTCAAGTCTGACAATGGGAGTGAGACTGACGGGAAAAGTGGCTCCAGGAGTAGCAAAGGGTAGCAGATCAAAGTGCACGCCAACGCCCAACTCCAAAGTCCTCAATAGTATATCAAGTGCTACCTAACACTTGTGGCACCTCATCAGAAGTCACAAACTGCTGTGGAGGCAGACTCATAGAATAATCAATTGAAGCCTGCATAGACTATGTAGGCTAACTACACTTATGTATGTGAGCTGGTGAAAGAGTCTCAGTATAACCAGGAACAGAATCCCTAGCTCTAACCCTACTATGAGGGGTGGTGTCCTCAACTCTCGCCTGTTCATCAATTGTTGCATCTATCATGAATCAAATTAAAATATCATATGCATTGAATGTATTTTAATGATACAATAAATAAGATGACAGAAGTGTTATAAAGGAAAAAAATAGTAATTATATCTCTGGCACTGCTGTGTCCTGTTTGTGGTGACTGACTGTTGACCTCATTTTTAGGATGAGCTCTCAACCCCTCCATCTTAGACATAGGACTCCTCTTAGACTTTAAGAGATCCTTATTCTTAAGACACATCTAGTGATTAGGTGGACACTCAACCTAGCCCTAGAGATTTAAAAGAGTTAGCCATAGGAATAGGTCATGCCTCAAGGGTGTTAGGAAAATCTACCTACCATATAGCTTGGATCACATTTCTTACTTCCTTCCTTCAAGTCAAACTCCAAATCAACATCAAACCTAAATCAATTTTAGCCTAATTGATTTTCTCCAAACTCAAATCAATGCCACATGATTGAAGCACGTGATTGAAACACATGATTTAAATCCATGATTAAATTCTAAATTCCAAATATTTCCTAGGTCTTTAATTTCCTCTCTTAAGGACTTAGCATAAATCATCTTCAAATCAATTCAAACTCATGAGATTTTCTCATAACTCATTTATATTCTCATTTATATTCACATGTATAAATAAAATTTAAATTCAAATCAATCAAACTAAACTCAAAAATCAATCCAAACTCCAAATATTTTCTAAGTCCTTAATTTCCTCTCTTAAAGACCAGCCTAAATCATCTTCAAATCAATTCAAACTCATGAAATTTTCTCATAACTCATTTATATTCTCATTTATATTCACATTTATAAATAAAATATAAATTCAAATCAATCAAACTAAATTCAAAATCAAATCCAAATTCCAAATCTTTCTTAAGTCCTTTAATCCTCTCTTAAGGATTTAGCCTAAGTCATGTTCAAATCACTTCAAATCTCATAAAATTTTCTCATGACCTATTTATATTCTCATTTATATTCATATATATATATATATATGAACTATAAATTCAAACAACCAAAACCAATTCCAAAACTCAAACTCAAATTCATTCAAAATTCAACCTAAGCCTTTCAAGTCAAAATCTTGAACTTAGCCAAATCAACTTCAAATCAAGCCAAACTCTTGATTTTCCTTCATGATTCAATCAACCTTCAATCATGAATCCAAATATAAATACAAACTTCAATCACTTAACCAAAACTCAAAAAATCAAGCCAAAATCCATTTCATGTTCACCCTTTGAACTTGAAATTATCAAATGAATCAAAACACATTCGACTTCAAACCACTTACAAATGGATTTATATTTCAATCATAAGTCCATATACAAGTTCAATCAAACTCAAATCAAGCTTTGACCAAGCCATTTGACCTACTTAGGCTCACTTGACCCAAAGTGATCTAAAGTACCCTATGAGCCAAATTTTAATCCTAACCAAATTGGATTGAACTAAGCCTACCTAAATCTCTCATCATAATCATGAGATGATCAATCACTCAAATTGGGTCAAACCAAGTCAAACTGGGTTGACCAGTCAACACTTAGTAAAATAAAACCCAACATAGCTAAAATCTATCATAGGCCACATTGATTGGAACCAATGATCTAAGTTCATTCATGATCAATGTTTGAACTTAAAGTCAACATTTGAGCCTAACCTATCCCAATCACCACTGGTTTGACCCAACTTGACCTAAAAGTCAAAATATGTCAAAACTTGATCTAAGCCAAATTGATTGAAACCAATGGGTCAAGTTCATCCAAATCACTTGTTGAACTTGACCAAAGCCTCAATTGGCTAACTAAACTAACGCCCAATTGACCTTGAACCCAACTTGACCTAAAGGGTCATATTGAGCCAAATTCAAACTTAACCAAAATTGACTGGAAGCAAAGATACCAATCCACTTCATTTGACTAACCAAACCTAAATCTACCCATGACCTAGCTCAAATAGGTCAAACGGGTCAAATTGGTCAACTTGACCCATTTGACCTAAATGAAGTCATATGAACCAAATTCAAACCTAAACCAAATTGAATCAAACCAAAGCCACCAAAATATTTGAATGGTCATATGAACTTGACCCAACCCTTGGTTTGACTCAATTTGACCAATTGGTCAACTTGACTCAAGTTGACTCATTTTGACCTAAATGGGTCAACATGAGCCAAACCATATCAAATGAACTCCAAATCCAATGAAACTTGGTCAAACCTATTTTCTCAACATACCAAACATACTCAAATTCAAAAATTAACCAAATGACCATTTTACCCCTATGCCATAGGGTAAATTTTGGTCAATTTCACTTGGAATTTGGTCAAATCCTCTTCATACCTACTTGATACTCTCCCAGTATTTCAAGTGAACACTAGGGGGTGGTGCACCCAACCCAATGGATTTGGGCTAGATTGCCAAAGGGGGAGATATACTCCCCCTAATTCATTTGAATCTTCATAGAGCCATTGCCGATTGAGTAAGAGGGAGCCATAGGAGCCATTTGCAAGTGATCCTAAGATTCCTAGAGGGAGATCCAATTTCCATATTCTCAATTTTTCTTAAGTAAAAATAGGGGAGCTCGATTAAATTTCCAACTTTCTCCACACTCAAACTCCACTCAATTCCTTCTTCAAGCTTCATCAAAAGACCAAGTCGAGTGTACCCATACTCTTTCCCAAGCTTCAAAGATAGAGGAGGAGTGCCCTAAACTAAAGCTGAGCTCAAGCTAAGGAGGAGGTGACCCATAAGAGGATCCACTCAACCTCAGCCCCTCAAATTTTTAGCAAAGCTTTGTCTCAACCAGATGAAGCTTCTCCAAGGAAATCGAGCGCCAGTGATCACCTCTGGCAAGGTTAGCCATTAAACCGAGCTTAATTTCATTGTGCGTTGGTCCTTTATGAAGAAAATTTTCACCCCATGAAAATATAGCCATTGGATGTAATCTTCTATGTATGTTGATGGTGTGGGTAAAATTTGGGATCAATCGAGCTCGGATCATCCCCTAGGACATGGATGGCAGCCATTGTTCATAGGGGAGATCAAGGAAGGATCTCTGGCCATCCATCCGCACATTTTGGATGGACAACTGAGATTAAAACATGCTATACTTTTTTTTAATCCTCTGATCCGTGGCTTTAATCTCAGCCATCCGATCCTTAATTGGACAGTTGAGGAGAAAGTGCGTAGCGCCATCGCCACGCGGTGCTATGATGAGATATTTTAAATAACTTATCAAACGGTGACACGTGTAAAGTGCATGTCGTATCAGCCGCATGCGTGGCATCATAGGATTAAGAATTTAATTAGGGATTTAAATAATTCTATCTAATTACCTAAGCTTCTAAAATTCATATCTCAACATAGAAAATTTAAAAAAAATGAAATAAATTACATTAGAAAGATAATTGATCATAGAATATTTTAAAATTAATTTTGATTGATTTTAAGTAGTTCTTTTCTCTAAATTTGGGTTTTATTGAGAATGTTAATTTGTTAATTACTCTCTAATTAATCTACTGATTATTCTCAAACTCTTAGGTGTAATTAGAGGGATAACTTCTGCCTCCTCTAATTTTCTTAGGATTTATTGGTGGCTTAATTAGGGGAATTGCTAGTTCATTCCTTAATTACTCCCTTAATATAATTAAGGTTAATTAAGATTGTAATTAGTGATTTAACCCTTTGATTGAGTTGATTAAGGTCTGTTTAAATGAATAGGAGGTTTAAAGAATAATTTTAGGGGCATTTCTCCTAAGTTATTCCTTAAATCCCCTTTTTCTTCCTTAATCCATCCTTAATTAAGGGTTAATTCACTAATTACCCACTTAATTAATTTTACAAAATTCTAATACTTTCTATAACTCAATAAATTCTTCTTGGGTAGATGCTTAGGTGTTCAAGAGCCTAAGTACAATTAAGAAAATCAAGATTCAACTCATATGTGTGAGGGGTGTTTTGAAATTACTTAAGTTAAACCCCTTAGCTTAATTAATCATTAATTATGAGCCAAATTGCATTAGGCCATTTTCTTCCTAGGTGCATTACAAATTTAAATTCGTTGTGAGGTTTTATGTCATCTCATTGACTCATAATTATTTTATTAACTATGCTAAGGTGGTGTAGGTAAGGGGTAATTAATATGCTTAATTCATATCTTAACCTAATCAAAATATAAAATGAATCTAATCACCTAAAAATTGAAAAAAAAAATATCAAACACATATGAAAATGGGTTAGGAACAGTAAACTCACCTCACATTTTCCAAATTAAATCAAACAAAAATCACATTAAACAAACTTTGATTTACTTTAAGCTTTCTTATTTCATAAGATTATCTTTAGAAATTAATTAAGGTGAATGTGTTTACATGATTTCATAACTTTAGTTCTTCCCCAACATGCTAAATATGTGTGTCATATGATTTCATACATTCATGCTTTTCAAAAATTAAATTTAAAATGAAAATGTTCCCTTTATGTCAAATTGCATGTGTTGGCTAAAGTAAGAATATAAGTGGGTATTATCACTATTAATTTCAAATTATTTGCAAAGATACATTAATCAATTATCAAAACTAAATGTGTGTTACTTATATCTTACTTATAAGCTTGCATGTGAGTAAAATATAAGAATGTGCTTAGTGTAGTTTTCCTTCTCCTCTCTTTTGGTATAGTTTTGAATAGGATTCGACAAAGTGTATAA
Source organism: Cymbidium sinense (assembly GCA_021442155.1). Classification (NCBI taxonomy): domain Eukaryota; kingdom Viridiplantae; phylum Streptophyta; class Magnoliopsida; order Asparagales; family Orchidaceae; genus Cymbidium; species Cymbidium sinense. The sequence continues at coordinate 123,204,920 of CM038218.1, forward strand.
TTCATTTGAAAAGAACCTTACACTTGCCTAATTTCATCTACTATTCATTCCTATGCTATTACTTAAGAATGATACCTACACTTTTACATATAAATTGCATATACAAAAATAAATCAACCAACACAAACTCTTTGCATCCTTTCTTTTCCATTCATATCTTTTGTACATATGTTTGTATTTAAGGAAAGTGGTATATTAGTCTGGACAACCCCGGGGTTGCGAGGCTTTAAGTAGCCCTAAGTAGGTCTTGTACCTTACACCCCTAGTTAACAATGACATCGTACTCACTTATGCCTTTCATACATTCATATGTGCATGTGAAAAGTGGATAAGAAACCCCTTTGCTATTTAATGAAAATCATGCATCATAAATATTCAAATTCTTTTAAATGAATTACTTAGCATGCATCATAAAGTGTGGTAAACATTCCCATTTGTATGTATAGATATGTTCAGGACTCATTCATATGCATGTTATACATATTGGGAAAGAAATGAAATGATGTATATTTTATGAGTTTAGTTCATTTTACATAATCTTAAAATCCATTTCTTTTGAATAGGTTTGTTTAGAGTTCATCTAAACTTAGGATTAATTAAAATATATAATAAAATAATCACTAAATAAAACTAAAATATGAATCCACTTTAGAAATTACTTAGGTTAAGGAAGGAAAGTTCTATTCTCTTTCCTCTCTTATAACTTAGTAATTAATTGTAAGATTCACTTGAACCCAATCAAAACATAAAATAAAATCAACCCAAAATAACTAAACCACTTAAATGAAACCTCCTCTAAGTTGAACATTCTTCACACTTAGAAAATTCTAACTTAAAGTCATAGCTAAGCATACCACACAAACCTCTAAAGCACACACATTAGGCTAAGTCACCACTTCTAGCTTTAGGTTAGGGTGGTGCATGGCTTGATATTTTCCTTTTTAAGATATATGTTTTAGTCTAAATGTTAGGGTGAATGTGCGTAGAATGAATAATAGGATGATTTAGTCTATTCATTATTTTTTGTAGGAGATTATTCTTAAGGGGCACTGTAATAAATAAAAATATAAATAACTTTGCTATGCAGGTGCTTATACACCTAAGCATAATCCAATAGGCCAAGTTAACTTAGTCACACATGTGTGGGGTGAAAAGTCCAATATACATGCTTGGGATTTGTGTGATTTGTTTAGCTAATCTCTATTTTGCAAGTGTTAGCCAGATTTACTCTTCATTTTCATGTAATTTTTATAATTAGAAATTTGGAATAATTATTATGGGGATTAGGATGAACATTGGTCATAAGATTGCATCTTATGTACCATGTGAAGCCTTTGGAGCAACCACCTTCCAACCATCAAAAAGAAAGAACCGAAGAAGAAAGAAGAAAAGAAGAATGAAGAAATGAAGCTTGAAGACCCCATAACAATGAATTTTTGCTTAATTGTACTTAATTCATTTATAATCATGATAAAAGAATTAGCAACCCCTTAGCTGGATGAGTACTTATTTTAAAACATCAGCACAAATGCAAATTATATTCACTCTTGATTGGAGGGCTTCCACTTTTGCCAGAGAAACTTGGCTTGATCTTTGAGAGCCATTGTGCAAATGCACTCCTCCATTCTCGCTGATTTTGGCCAATAATCTTATTTCTCATGCATTAGACATACGAATCCTATTAGCCTGAGTCAAAATAACTATCCAAAAATGAAAATAGCATGTAATATGATTTACATTAGATTTAGGTTATTTGAAGCATGCCCTTATATGATCTAGTTTCTTTAAGGAATGAGTTTAAGGACTTAGTCTCTTTCTAAATAAATAATAGCCTAACTACCTCGCATAAAGCATATTACTTGCCTACATGAATTTAAAATTATAGTAGGAGTTAGTTGGCAGCCACCCCCAGGCGGTTGTAAGTCCAAGCAGTCGGGTGGTTTATCCTCTCTTGTGGAGGCAAACCAAATACCCATTTTCGCCTTAGATTTAGGTTTTGCTTTCGGCCCTCATCGAAGCTCCCTAGATTTAAGTTTTGAGGTTGCTTCTCCCTTCCATGGGCCATAAGCATAAATTCTCACCTCTTAGGCATTTCTACAATCTTGTGTTGTGGAATCATAAGTCCTAAATTTCTAATGAAAAACTTAACTCAAATAAATTAAATTAATTTCAAATATATAAAGCCCAACTATATGATAGTTTGAGATACTCGTAAGGTTTCCTAGCATCGTGGGCATCTTCTACTTATCTTCCTTTGACTTCGATAATAACTCCTCTCTTTGATCAATCTCATTTGATCTTTCAAATAAACTAATCGATTGATAGTCCAACTTATTGAAATCTTTGGAGATAATGATTGTTTACCTTAATTGAGAGTATGCTTAAGGAATCTCATTCCTTAAGATATAATTAACTATGGGGGCTTGTCTCCATAGGGAACTTAACGAACCCGATTTAAAATAAATTCTAATTTACTTTTCTATGTAAATTAAGGGAAGAATCTCTAATACACATGCAGACCCATTGTCCTTAGGAGTCCTTGTTGAGGTGATTAAGTCCATTGTAGGGTGGTGACTTCTATCTTTGAGATAGCACCTCCTTCAATGTCGACCGATCACCCTCAATAAGAATATATGCAGATCTACGTGGTGTCAAAATTGCATAAAAAGAAGAAGGTGTATATTTCCATCCTCATTTTATCACGCATAGAGTGAAGATGGAAGTGTATATCTTATTCTTTAGAAATTTCACATATTAAAAATTTCACCACACTGACATCGAGGTCTCTGACCCCGAGGAACTCCCAAAAAGCTCACCTTACGGTCATATATCTTGGAACCACACTCCAAGAAAGGACCAAAGGACCCATACCTTGTGAGGTGTATAACTAACCCCTATGTGATTCTCAGAGGAGTTATCCAAAGTGAGCACCGCAAGCCTCCAATAAATGTAGCCAAACAGTTGAAGTGGTCAAGTAACATGCCTCGAGGGAGATCATCATGATCTTCTTAATGTCTACTACATCAGGGATGAATGGCCTACCATCATGAGCAGTCCACTGGAAGAAACCAAACTGTCGTGCAACTTGGTTAGGCTAGTAGTCCTCTAAAAAAACTGACTGTCCAAATCGATAACATGACCATCCTGGACATATACTGAAAAAGTACTCAGGTACTCTCAATGTTTATTTGCCATTGAGTAATGAATATATGCTATTCTCATCAAGACTATCAATAAGATTGGCTCCTAACAAGTCAGATGGTAAACCAAATATGTTTAGCTAGTAGACTAACAAAAATTGATCTCTGACCAAATGAAGAGCAAAGAAGAACATTCAAATCTGCTCTATCTCTAAAGTAGATGATGCTCGATATAACTATAAGATTGTAGGATATCCTCACCCTGAAAAGAATGTCGGATACTCAAAATAAGCAAAGGCACCATGTATGTGGAGGTGAACCCAAGTGTACAAGTACTGCCACGGTAGAGTCATGTCTCATAACTCTAGAGAACCAGCCTTAGAAATCACCCTTAATATCCTGTAAATCCTAGCTAACACTACTGCAGCTAGAGAAATCCACTCACCTCGAGAAATCTGACTAACAAAAAAGCACCTGTGAATTGATCCCTCTATAATGGGAAGCACAAAAATGCAGAGCCATGTAACCATAAATTTAGCTAAGAATAAGTCCTCGCCAATCCATTCGGAGAAGTCCTCGCTAATAAAGTCTCTAGTCACCTCAGATAAGTAACTGTCATCAAACACACCCAATCGAAAAGGATCATGTAGTGCTACAGTCTCCTCAGATAGAGCATAATCCTGTAAGAAGTTCTAAATTCATGCACTCACAGGCAATGTAGCATCTGCTCATCTAGAGCATCCTAATGCCCAGAAAGCCAGGTGATAATGGTTTAGAATATCAATATAAATAGATGGCATGTCTAATCTACCTCGTCGATCACTATCAATAGAGGGATGCCTGTAAAATAACTCCTCGTCAGGTGGAACGCACTCCTCTTAGCAAGAAGAATAAACACGGAGGCTTAATGCATGTAAGTCCCAAAGTATAATCCAACTCCTCCGGGCCAATCCAACAAGTATTACTACTAGATCCCGTAACTCCGCTACCCAGCCCAAGAAGAAGGCATATCTCCAATATCAAATAAAGACACATATACTGCCTCATAAATGTCGGTTGTCTGTAAAGTGTCTCTGTGAGCATGCAAGATGTATCTAGCCCGTGTGGCGTATCCATGTGGAAGACTAGGAATCTTGCCAACAGATAAATATCAAAGAAAGTCTAATGAGCTTGATTGTAATTAACGGTGGCTCAAAAGTCTAAACTGCCTCATCCGCTCAATGTTGTCAGAAGCATGCTGTAAAATATCACAATATTCGAACTAACTCAGCTATCTTTCAAGAGGATAGTATGTGATTTTAAATTTTAATGATAGACCCACCCACGGATCCTCGAATAGATCAAGTACGGAAGCATGGAGGAGCGCATAAAGAAACCTTGGTAAAAATCACGTCCCCTCAACATATCAGTGTGTTGCTCAATCCTATCCATAATATCAAGATTTTCGAGGATCGGGTTTCATCTACCAAATAACCTTCGCTTTCGATGACGATCATTAGGACTTCTCCAGCTGAATATTCTCTTATTAGGTGATTAGAGATACGGTACATAAGAATTCCAATGACAGCATAACAAAACGTAAAACAAAAAAAGAGTTATACTAAGAAGTAGTAAAAAGAAGAGAAACAAAAAAGTATAGAGAAGAAAATCAATAAGGTCAACCAATTTTCAACAAATATGACTCACTCCATGCGCGAATCACATTTGTTGGGGGTATTTGTTGACCTTCATATATATACCACATGAGTCAAATCGAGCTTATGAGATGAATTTGATTGACTTCGGATACTTCAGAGCACAAATTAGAGCTGAGATGCACCAAACATCACCAAAATTAGTCCTAATGACCTCCGATTGATGAACGGACTTCTCCATTGTATTCAGAACATCAAAATTGGTCAATATATAAATATTGCATAATTTAAAGATCAAGCGATCGAGTTATTAATGTGTCGACAAGTATATCGAGGTCAAGAGGTGCCGACGCAAACCAAATGACCTTCGTTCATGAAATTGATTGGGTCGTTAGTTTCAAAATATCAAAATCTATCAAGTAAGATTATTCGCACTCAATTCAGACAAGTCTGCGCAAAAAACAGAGTAAAATTAGAGTGGTTAGAAATAATAATGCACATTTTGAGCTGAAATTGACCCAATTTGATGCCGACTTGAACCAAACGGCCTCTAATTATGAAATGGACTACTTCGTTGCATTCAAAATATCAGAATAACCTTGAATCAACATATATATCAAACCTATATTGAGGTCGACATAAAGTTTATATTACATTCGATTAAGCAATAAAAAAATATTATTAAAAGCCCTAATTTAATGCTAACTAACCTAATTCCCTAAAATCGACCTCACACATGACCAGCCCTCTTCAATGACCCGAGCTTCTTCATGACGCGAAGTTCTCTTTCACCAAATTTTAGATAATCCACGAACTCCTTGGCTCCTCCTGATCAACGCCAACTCTCCTTCAGATGCATGCTGTTGACGCTCTAACCAACCACTCCCACTTGATGTCCTTCCTTAATCGATGATCTCCTTCAATCACCTCCTTCCTCCTTAAAGAAACCAAAGATAAAGGAAGTATATTTTTTTCCTCTCCATTTCTTCTTCTTCTCTCCAACAGCATGCAAGGATAGGGTTCTTCTTCTTCTTCTTCCATTCTTCTTCTCTCCAACCGCAAGCAAGGGTAGGCTTCCTTCTTCTTCTTCTTCCATTCTTTTTTCCTTCTCTGCCCTAGCCGAAATCACCTACTTCTCTTCCATTTTCTTTTTCCATTTTCTCCAACCGAAAATCATCCCTTCCTTTCTAGATTCTTCTCTTCCATTTTTCCCCATTTTCTTCAATCACCCCAAATCATTTTCCAACCAAATATGAATCAAATACAAAATCTAAAGTTGATAGGGAATTTGTTTTACTGATGAAATTTGCAATCTCCCTAGTCGAACCTCCTAGCGAACTCTCTTGCTGATCATTGTAAGTCAGAAAAATAAGTTTGAATATGTGTGATGTGAATGTGGAAATATATTTTTTTTTTCAAAAACCTACCCAGAGGTGGTGCGAGATGGTTGTGGTGTCTCAAGACACCACTTGTTATGCTCAATAGGGCGTACCAAGCAAGCCAAAAAAAATAATTGTTAGATGTCGCTCCCCTAGCCGAAATTTCGTCAAATCTTTGAACTTAGAAAAAAAATTGGCTTAAGAGCACTAAACAAAGAAATCTGAAGCTAAATTCAAATTAAAAGAATCAAATAAAAAAAGGGAAAAGAAAAGAACATATAATGAATACAAAGGTAAACCATTAAATCAAAGAGAAAAGAGGTAAAAAGTGATTACAAGATTTATCTTAGTAAAGTTGAAAGCCCACTAAAAAATTATCCCTTCTCTTTCAAGCACTCAAACCCCTCAAACAAATGGAATGAAATAGAAGTCCCCTTTCTTAGCCTTATTTATAAGAATTAAAGGAAATAATGTGGAACCCATCCTTATCTAAATTTAATAATCATGTGAGATTTTGATGGATGATACTAATTCACAAACTTCAATTGTAATCCTCGGTTTAAATTGAAGAATAAAATGGGTTCTCTTTTCTTCAAACTTCACAAAACTAAACAAGCTTTAGTTGAAACTTGGAGAGGCTGATATCAAACTTATAAGAGACTTATAATAAATTTGAAATCCAGTTATTTACTAAATATGAAGTTTGATGTGGAGTTAGAGACATTGGAGTTTATGTTTGTTTATGTGAATAAAGCCTCTTATTGAATACTCAAAGTATTAAATTTACAAACAAATAATCATAAAACTAATTGAACAATTGAAAATTAGATGATATCGAATGAGGTAAGAATCTCAATTGGACATTAAATCAAAGCATAAGAGAGCCTATTGGAATTAAGATATACTCTTCAAATATACTTAAATAAATTTAAGAAAATTAAATAATTCATCAGAGATTTTCCATGAGATCGAAAGATTGCTAATAAGCATAAGCGATGAATCATTTGAAACTGTTTGAAGTATATCATCGTCTTATTAAATACTTGAATTAGATCAAGAAGAAATTGAGTATAGTCGATGATGAATTTGAGAATTATCATAAGCGAGAGTCTATTGAATATTCAAAGACTAATCAACTTAGGATAAAAGAAAGTAATTCAATATTAATCTAAACAATGTAATTAGATATTAAATCAATTTACAACGCATTCTATGCTACTGGATTCGCAACACAACGTACAAGAGAATAGAAGACGTTAATTAAGGCAATTTTAAATACACCCGCATGAGCCACGATGAATGTTTAGAGGGTGTCAGATACTGCTGCTTCCTTCTTCGCTTAGTCTTAAGACGGTCCTGATTAAAAAAAATTCAATTATTATAAGAATTTCAACTTATTAAAATATCTAAGTTAATTCAATAAATTTGATCCTCTGTTAGAAGCTAAACAGAGTTGATAGTATCTAAAGTTCTCAAATATATTTGATTCAATCAATTAACTATCCGATGATAATTTTGTTGAATGGTGATTTTAACCGGAGGGGATACTTCCATCAAAATGTTATTCGAATTTCAAATAAAATTAACTTAAATCAAGCATCAATCTAAAAATTGCTTAAATGAAATTCAATCATTAAAAGCTTAAAACAAACTCAATATATCCACTTTCTGCAACTGTTTGTTCAAGATGACAAATTAAAAAAAACTCTAGCTCACAAAGAAGTCAATGTCAAATCAAGTGTTCTATTATTTTACTCTAAATCAATCTCATACCAAGATATGCGCCTTGCCTCTAACTTGAGCAAGTAGTTTCATAGATGATGCAGTTATGTCCAAATTCCTCTGATCGAGTGGTTTGGCCAATAATGCTCCATTATATTACGATCACGATCGTAACCCGTGTGCTCCCCAATAGCTCTATCCTTTGAGTTGTGAATTATAGGGTACATCTGATATGATAAAAAGTCCTCTGTTAGCTAAGATGGACTTAAACTTGTCTCATTCGACAAACAACACCACATGTCTGCAAGGATTTCTTGATAATCATGTTGAGCAAGAACCTTTCTGGCCATGTGTACCTCCTCCGACTAAGTAGGATCGACATCCGGTGACGACGAAACCATGGGATCTAGATCGGGCACGTCATCATTCCCTCAATCATTCGCTTTAAGCTAAAATGATGAATTTCATAAATTCTAATTTTTAAACTCCACATATCACTACACGCTAATGACAATTAATCTAACGACTAACCTTAATCGAAAGTTCTCTCCCAAAGATTGAGAGGTAATTAACTATAGCATGCTATAAACCTAACTAGATCTAAAGTCCTCACCAAATGAGGATGAAATCTCTATATAGTGTTTTATCTACTATTTCATCTGACTTCTGAAAATTACACCGACACTTAAATCATACTCTCTTCAAATTATTGAGAGATCGGTAATAAATTTTCGGAGCACACATTTATGTAATAATAAATATTAAAATATTACTTTTATAAATATTGAAGTTACGTTGTTATTTGTGTAATTTTTTTTTTTTTTCGGCGTGTGATCCTCTCTACTAACTCGCAAGCGAAGAAACACAACTGCCCTTGCTCCGCCATGGCGACGGCACTCCGGAGTCCCTCCCTCTCGATCTCCAAATGCTTCCTCCTAATCTCTCGCCGCCTGTCATACTCCTCTCTTGCACATTCCAGCCTCTCCCTTTTACCACACGCCCTCAACCCCCGCCTCACTCGCAGCCCACAACTCTCGGCCTTTTGCCTTTCCCCCGCCTCCATTGCTTCTCACCCCCGCTTAATCCTCCGTAGCTTCTCCTCCAGTACAAACACCAACAATCCATCCTCATTCGACTGGTCTGATGACGACGACGACAGCGTCGAGCTCGGCAGTGGCACCAACAAGACGAAGATCAAAGATGCAGCGAAGGGTAACAAAACCCTCCCACCTCCATACGACCCATTTAACAAGAAACCTGTGATTGAGGAACCCAAAGACCCGTCCAACCTCCAGGAAATCTTCCACAAGATGCGCTCTGATGGCCTCACCAATAATGCCATCAAGATGTTCGACGCTTTGTCTAAAGACGGTCTCACTCACGAGGCCCTCGAGCTTTTTGCAGTCATCAAAGATAAGGGCGCTATGCCTGATGTTGTCGCCCACACCGCCGTAATCGAGGCCTACGCCAACGCCGGAGGACACTCCAAGGAAGCCATCCGCACCTTCGATCGAATGCTTGGTTCGGGCGTTTCTCCTAACGCCTACACCTACGCCGTCCTCATCAAGGGCCTTGCGAAGGACTCCAAGCTCCCGGAGGCGAGAAAGTATCTGCTTGAGATGATGGGCAAGGGAATGCGGCCCAATGCCCCTACCTACCTGGCGGTCTTCGAGGCATACCTTCGCGAGCAGTCGCTCAACGATGCTCGGCTTCTGCTTGACGAGATGAGAGGCAAGGGATTTCGCCCAGATGAAAAGGCTGTGAGGGAGAATCTCAGCAAGCGAGGTCAGGTATTCAGAGGTATTCTGAGCCTTCTCTTCGGCAAGTAAAGCTGAAAGCTTTTTCCATGATGTGTTCGATCAAATGTCTAAAAAAGAAGCAACTGCGGATATATTGAATAAGTTGTTTGTGTCAATGTTAGTTAGTTATCTTAACTTTGATTGATCTACAAAGCGTGGTTGGTTGCTTTTCAAATTTTGAATGATATTGTATAAGTTGTTCACTCTTTGTGATTTGACTTTATTTGCTTTCAAAGTGAAATGTATTAAGTTGTGTGAGATTGTGGGTATCATCAGTGGAGGGCTTTGCTCGCACCGAGATACCTTTATGACTTAATATTCCCAAAAAAAACAAAAAAAAATGTATTGAATTGTGGAGCCTAATTTCAAAAAAATTTCATATTTACTTAAATAGCATCTAATTATTCATTATCAAATCAAAAATAATACTATCATTATTTTTTAAATGTGATATTTACCTTTTTATTCATAGTAAAATTACCATTTTATAAATATCAAACTTGTTGTCAAAAGCTGTTTACTGCTAAAGTATGCAAACCGAACACTAATAACTATTTTAGATATAAAAATGAGTCAATACGAACAATCTTTGTCGTTCGTCGTTAAGTCAAAAAAATAAATATTTATAAATAATTATATAAAATTATATAATATATATATTTTTTATAATTAAATTATTTATTAATTAATTTTTATTTGCATGAATAATTAATTTAATTAATATATTTAAATTAAATAGAATTAGACACATTATAATAATTAAAATTAATTGAAAATTTTAATTATTGAAATAAAGTAATGAACGGTTTAGATTTTTTGATTTGAGGAGATTTTTATTAAATCTTAACCTAATTCTAAACCCAACTACTTAACTTACTGAGCCCGCTCATACTTACTCTTCGACTCTTTTTGACTTTCTCTTCGACTCTTCGACTCTTCGTCTCTTTGTGTCTTCGACTGTCGCCCTATTTCTGTGACCGCTATCCTATTCTCCTTCCTTCATGGGCATCTTCTACTTTTACTACTCTTTGAAGCACTTGATATTGTTGCGAACGCCTAATTCACTGCAAATTAGCGCCGTCGAGGCGATTGCGAAACCTGCTTTTCTAATTGACGGCCTCATTAATCTGCTGATAGAAAATGTCAAATTGAGCTCATTCATCTAAACTGCATAATACTTTTGTGGCTAATAATTACTTACTTTTATTTCGAGATATGACTACTTGTTCTTGTGTTCTTCCATTCTTCATTCATGAGAAATGGCTACTTACTTGCATATTTTGAGATATGACTACTGTTGTTTCTCCTGATTCTTCATTCATGACAACTATTTGACACTATTTATATATAACTCACATTATTATGACTACATTAAGACTAAAGAGTTGTCATTTTAAAAGTATGATGTTAAATCTTTTTTAATATGAAATGCAACTTAGCTTGATAAAATGGCTGCTTATATATCTTGTTTAGTTGGGTCTATTTCAATCATTTTTTGACTGCAGCTTTCATTTTATTTGTTATTTCATTTTAAAATGAGATGCAACTTAGCTGATAAAATACGCTTAGTCACACAATCTTTCGAGGTTTTTAATAATTTGATAGCATCAAGTTACTGATGACCTCATTGATTACGATATTTTGTGATGTTAAACCTTTATTTGAGCAAAATGAAAACTGCTTTGGTCTTTACCTTATCAAATAAGTTGGTTTATCATTTCTAGGTATTTGAAGAATTTAAGCCATCGAAGCTATGATCATTGAGTAGATAAAATATTTCAAACTTTTATTTTATAATTAAAGCAGCCATCAATATTTGTAAGTTATGAGCTTGTTTTACTGCATAAGAGTTTCTGGCTATCTTTGTTGTTATTTTGAGATCAATATATTTGCTATTTTCTCCTGTTTTCTTAGTCGTGAGGCCTGAAGCAAAACCCCACATGGAATATATATATTATATACACACCATGCCATCAAATTTCAGTCACTTTATAAATTGGCAAGTTAATGCTTCATTAGAAGGAAATCAAATTCTTCATGATACAGGCAGCCTCAAACATACTGGCTGTTATTATGAGAAATGACTACTTGTTGTTCTCTCCAGATTCTTCAGATTATTGGATTTGGCTACATGCAGGTTATTGCTTTCATTTATTTTACTGTTTCAGTGTATTTTGGTCCTTAGTTTATCAATTATATTCTTGGCTTTATGCTAAAATGCTTAAAGTTGAGGTGTTTAAAGGATTGTGATATTAAATCTTTTTTAATATGAGATGTAATCATGCAACTTAGCTTGATAAAATGGCTGCTTATATATCTTGTTTAGTTGGGTCTGTTTCAATTACTTTTGGATTGCAGTTTTCATTTATTTTGCTACTTTATTGTATTTTGGTCCTTAGTTTGTCAATAAAATTCTTGGTTTTATGCTGAATTGATTGAATTGTGGTGTTTAGGGCTATGATGTTAAATCTTTTTTAATATGAGACAACTTAGTTTGATAAAATGACCGCTATATATCTTGTTTAAGGGTTTGTTTCAATTATTTTTTACGTAACTTTCATTTTATTTGTTGTTTCAATATATTTTGGATTTATGTATTTTTTAAGAATTTAAAGTCACCCATCAACCATGATCAATACATCATTGATTATCGATATAAAATTTCAAACTGAGCCCATTCAATAATTATATAACATAATTTTTTTTTTAGTTTTTTATATAGTATGAAGTATTCATAAAGTGAAAGAAAAGCATCTTATGTGAGAAAGTTGATGACTCGGAGAGTGATAATCAAGCCAAGATTATTCAAGTGTACTTCGAGTTTGAAAGATGTTAAAGTCATAATTTCTTCTATATAAGTGTTTGATTGAATTGTATCAAATATCAATGTATCCATTTGTTTATTTAGTTGTAATTTCTAAATTTTTTGTGTACTCAATCATATTTTAATGTAGTAAATCAATTTAGTAGTAATGTAATCTTTTAAATAATAAAATATGTTATTAGATTATATTTTGATATTCAATTATAGTTTTCCTTTATGTAATTTTATTTGTAATTAAATTCATTTTTGAAAATATTATTTTTATTGTTAGTCGTCTCACTTCAAAATTTATAAACAAGTAACTATAAAGTTGTATTTTTGTATTAAATTTTTTTTATTAAATTTAATATTTTTAAAATATTAATAAATAAATAAAAAATTCTTAACGAGCCTTAACGAGCCAAACACCTAACTCTTAACAAGAACAAAACGAAATAATCGAACAAGTTAACGAGCCCCAACCAACACCGATAACTAACAAAGAAATTTCTTAACGCAAACAATAACATTAAGTTCTCAAGCTCGGCTCGTTTATTTTTTTTTTTTTTTTTAGGGATTTCAGTGGATTTTTTTACATTATGTCTGCACAAAATTAAGGTTGTAAAAATTATACAATAAACCATAATGAAATTCGAGGTAATGGCGACATAATATAGCTTTTTATTTATTTATTTACATTTCAGTTTGTTGTTGATGTGAACTGCTTCAATTGATATGGAGATAGTGCTATGCAAATTATAGGATGTAATACTTTATGAAGAGAATAGTGTGTTGTATTTCAGAGAATTATACACATTTGTAATGTGTAATATATTCTAGATTGTTCTTAAACATGAGATGAGAGCTATAAATAGGACACTTCCCTCTCATTTGCAACCATCCAAGAGGTGAGGATCCAAGGAGAGTGAATCTCTAAGTACGATTGTTCAAGCATTGTGTGAGAACAGGGCTAACTTAACACAAACAGAGTGTGTTAAAGCCACATGGGTTAACTTAGAGAAAGCCTGCCTACTCAATTCTACATTGAGTCTGAAGAAGAGCCCCATCCACATTAATCTTGATCCTAATCCTACACTATGTGGAAAGAATTTGTAGAACATTCATATTGTACACAAACTAGCATATAGACACTAATAACCCATCATATGATTGCACAAATAAAAGTCGTTAATTGAAACTATATTATATAATCGATGTGTTTGTATGAAAAATAAAGATCATATACAATAGTCATGATTATAAAGATAATTAGGGTTGCGCTAAACAAGAATGGTTGAGGACAAAGATGCTTCTAATGCAATGAATCAAATAAGGCTACAATCAACAAGGTTGTAGATGAAATGACAATAGTTAAGATTGACAATAATTGAGTCATCTAAAAAAGCCTTGAGAACTTTGGAATGAAAATTGTTGCAAGAGAATGATAATGGCAAGCGATCTACACCTTATACTAAACCACCAAGTGATCGACGGTGATAATCGATAAATGATAATTATAATGATGATCGGTGATAATGATATGGGGCTCGACCATCCTCACCTTACACTAAAATGATTTATTTAAAATTTACTCAAATTAAATAAATTTTAAATACATCATAAATCACTCTTTCAAAATATATTGAATAAATCAAAAATATTTTTTATTTTTGATTTGGATCACATTAATCACTCAAAAAATTAAAATTATTATATTTATTTTACACTCAAAATTTATCGAATCAAACAATCTCTTAAAAAATTTAAAACGCAATAAAAAAAATTTTATATTCTTTTTTGAATTCATTTTTAATGCAACATGATATTAAATAATAAAATATCAAACTTGAATCTATTATAACCACTAATAATAAGCCCCACCATGATGGCCAATCGTCCCACTACTTTTTTATATTTATCATACATCTATCAAATAATTTAAAAATATTTCAAATATGACCCCAACAGTCCTCCATAACCCTCTCAACAAATTCACCGCACAGTTCAATCGATGAAACTTCTCAAATAATAAAAGAATATATTACACAGTAAATAATATAACTTTTTATTGCAAATTTTAAATTTATATTTCACTGTTAATAAGATGAATCAGTCTTTGGACACTTTATCCATCACACGTTAATGAAGATTTATGGAGCTGAAATCGAACTTGTAAATCGGATGCGTTGCAGCTGAGTTGACTCAGAACAAAACATGAAAGAATAGGTAAACTACACCACTCAGAAAACCTGGAACACATTCATCAAACCATACCAAGAAGATGATTGATTAGTTAGTTATTTATGCTTTTGAACAACAATTGAATGGATGAACTATTCAAGATGAGCTCTGATATATTAAGAATCCACAAAATGGGGGCAAAATTACAATAAACAAAAAAAAAATGACGAGTTGGCACATTACAAAATTACATATTGAGGTACCACTCACTAATCATATTGTGTTATATATCGTAATATATCCCTAATACAATTACTGTACAGAAGGAAACAAATTGTTATGTCAGCCAGTAGCTGCTGCCAATATATTTTTTACTAAGTGTCATTCATCGTCTACATTTGATTTATGCCAAGTTTTTCTCTCTCTTCTGCGATTATTTCTGAAGAAGGGATGTCTGAGAGCTTCATGAGCCGTTAAGCGTTCTGATGGCTCATACTTGAAAAGGCCTTGCAACAAATCGATTAAATCTCCAGCTGAACGATCCACATGCTTCATTACTATGTTCTGTAAAGGCAATAAAAAAAATACAAACAAAACATAATTTTTTAGAATCATATATATCAATTCTATTTTCCAAATAAATCATAAATATAATAAAACTTAATTGCATGCACTAATTTTCAACTAATAATATATTTAGGATAAGTTTCTATATTTTCATTTTAAAAAACTGCTACCAGAATAATGTTACAAAATCATGAAACATAATATACTAAAAACTTCCTCGGTTAGACTGCTTTTCCCTGCGTGGTGTACACACAATGACAAATCTTTATGTTCTTGGAGAGCATTAATTTCATTGTGGAACTAAGGACATGTAGCCTGTGTTAGATGCTAGAATTTTTCAAGTAAAAAAAAAAAGTTTGATCCTTAATCCAATAGCTGTGGATTCATAATCAACTCATCAATTCTTAAACTTTCATTTCATTTTCTCCACTATTCTTCAATCCAAAGGCCTAAAGTCCCGTCTACTGCATAACTAGAGTTCCAGTTTGCTTTAAGAATGGTTTAGGTAGTCATTCAGATTACTAGCCCGTTTTAAACTTTTGGATTAAAAGCTTGTGTTTATTTATCTTTCTTTTTTGAAAGGAAAACGAAGTTTTCTGAGATGAACTAAAACTCAATTTCAAAAAGCACACTATTCAAACGGGTATCAAAATTAAGATTCAGGCTCTCAAAAACAAAACACACTAAAAAAGCTCTCCCAAACGAAGCCTAATTATCATAATATAAAATCATTATCTACAAAGATGATACCTGAAGTCGGAGCATTTTATGAACAGCATTGATGCTCTCTCTTGAGGAAGCACCTTCTGGCCAGTTCAAACGAGTCCTTCGAAAATATTTCTCAGCATGCCTACTGAAATATTTTTAAAAAAATAAAGCATCCTGTCAACCAAAAGTTGTTTCGCAGGTATATAATTCATTCCATAGGTCTGGTTATTATTGGGATTACTCACTCTGCCCTATTCATCATATGACGGGGCATGGGACCAAATACCCTCTCCATCATGGCAAGGTGTTCCAGGTTTTCATGAGTCTGAAACAAAGCCTCCCCCTGCAACAAATATAATTTCGAAATTAATACTCCAGATATTCAAGCTGTAAGTTACATATATAAGCTAAGTTACAACGATCGTACAGAGCAAAGCTCCACAAGTATACAGCCCAGACTCCATACATCACATGGGTAACTCCATCCAAGCCCTGTTTTAAGCAAGAGCACAGTCATATAACCAGCAATAACAAGAGAGAATATAATTATAGTAGCTCTGAACAAACCTAGTATAACTTCAGGAGCCCTGTAGTGTCTCGTAGATACGATATAATTGAGGTCCTGGCTATCATAAGTTGTGCTTCCAAAATCAATTAATTTGACGGCACTTGACTTGGGTAATCTAATAGAGTTACTGGGAAACTGAGACAATAAGAGTAAATTAAACTTTTAATACAGCAGCAACAAGCCTTTATCCCACTAAGTGGAGTCGGAGAAAATTAAACTTTTAATAGTTTATATAAAAAGAAAATGTTGCAGAACTTAACAGCATTTAACAGAAAATAGACAATTTTTAAATTAGAGTATAAAAATGAAATATTTAATCCAAATACCTTGTGATCAGAAACATTTACATGCTCTGGAGAAACAACAAGAATGTTCTCTGGCTTCAAATCAGTATGAATGAGGCGCAAATCATGCATAACTGCACACACGTTCAACAATAATAAACAGATTAAACTCTCCGTACAAACACTATAAAACTGTTATAAGAAGAGTAAAACTAAGAGTAACGAACAAGCTGCACATCATAGAGAAAAAAATATCGCAAATCTTAATTTATATTTAGCACCAAGAAAAGTCCAAGAGTTCAAACAGAAGCTATTCTCGCAAAGATGTTGAAGAAAGTAATAATGTATGAATGCGAAAAATAACCAATAAAGAACTAGAAAAAATAAATTTTGGAAGCATAGTCTATACATGCTACAGATTCAAATAGTTGCCTGCCAATCTCACGAACAAGATCAATTGGAAAGGGTCGGTAACCATTTTTCCGAAGAAAATCGTATAAACTTGGGCCAAGCTTCTCAAACACCTGTTAGAAGTCATTTAAATTCATGGGCATATTTTAGCCCCTAAATATCATCTTGCAAACTGGTGAAATCATCATAAACCAATAATACTTACAATACAGATATGGTTACGATAGTCAAACCAGTTCCTTATTTGCACACAACTGCAAAATATACCCATGTACAGATGAAAACCTACCACTACAACCTAACAAAATAACAAAATATCGACAATAATATGCCAGGTAGGTAACTTACAGGCTGGAAGCCTGTTGATGTCTTGCTAACTTTTGAAGCACATCAATCTCAATCAGAGCAGCATCCCAATATTTCTTTATGCCACGAACAATCTTAATTGCTACCATTTCTTTAGCTTCCCGATCCCAGCATTCTAAAACCTGACCAAAGGTACCTGAAAAAACACATTACCGTATAAGCGCACTTGAAGAGTTGTTTACAGTACTTATGTTAAACAAAAAAAATATTTCCTGATAAAGCCATCAACTAAGAATAGTGGTTTAAAAAAATTCACTTCATCGAACAGAAATGAAATGGAGATCTAACCTTCTCCCATCTTGCTATAAATCTTATCTGCAAAAAATAGAGAAACAGATCAGTCAATGGAAAGATAGATGGTTGACAAGAGCACATCATAACACTATCACGCAAACCAAACCAAAAAAAAAGAAACACAAGAAAATAGCATGTATATCTCTAGAAAAAGACATTAGATCAAACTAAAACAGTTACAGCAGAATCTCTGAAAATCAAAAAAAAAAAACTTTTAAAAACTATTTGATAAAGATCCAAACCCCAAACAACAAGACAAGGAATCAAATGAGCAATAGCAACAAGAAAACATATCAACAAAAAAGCTCCATAATTACAACCATTTAAATGCATGGTCATTAAATAAGATAAAACACCGTACCTGATCAAAAGAAATAATTCCTACCAAAAAACCAACTAACAACAATGATTGCGAAAATGTCATCAAATAAATTAAGCAGCAGAATAATACACGATTAGATATGTACTATACTTTTATAAAAAAAAAGTACTCAAACATTGCACTAAATCAAGAATCACTGCTTCAATAAAATAATCATCAAAAGTCTATAACTAAAAACATGGGAAAATTTGCATCAAACTACACCAAAAAGACATGAATACAAGACAAATCCAACCAATAGAATAAACAATTTCCAATAATTGTGATCAAGTATAATTACAGCGAGAGGTTAGATTCTCTCCAAGATCAAACATGTAATGGCCATCTTTATCATCTTCTCTCCAAGGAGGGGAAGCATTTCGAGCCACACCCTTAGCATGCAAAGAATTATAAGTATGGTCTGAAGGTGCCCCCAAAGAGACCAAGCTTGTTACATCACCAACTTCTTGCCCACTTAATACTCCTATCTGAGCCAACAAACAGCCACATTTTTATTGTTTTTCACTCATCAAACAAAATAGTCTTCTCCCAACACATTTACAGAAATACCAGAACATAAAGCATCGCAAGTATAAATATTATGAAAAAATCTATTACCCAGATAATCTTATGCCATGTGATAGGAATTACCATTCAGTAAAATGTTAAACAAATTAATGCTACACAATCATTATTTACAGCTATAAATCAGATGTAACATTCAAGGTAACTATAACAAAAAATGCTTAAAAAAGTGAACACCACAGAAAGAAACAAACATACCAATACCATGCAGGAAGGCAAGTAGGAAAGCTGCTCAATTTACATAATGAATAATACACATTACACATACAAATTCTTAGATGAATAAATGGTATGATGAATATTTATTTCAGTAAACAATGACAGCTGAATCATAATGTCTTATTATCATGTGATGAAACATCAAAAGAAAAATAAAACTTGTTCAATTAGTTGAACTACAATGCCCAACTTCGGTACAAAAGAAGTATCCAAGCCATTTAATGAATGATATGAATGATGTGTGACAAACATGTGTAGGAGAAAAATCATCATCCAAAGGACTTATTTTAGGCTCTAAGTGAGTTAAAAAACTCTCTCTCTAATTTGGTTAATTACAATATGAAGCGCAGTAGGATATTAATCAGGAAACCAGCATTCTCAAAATTGTTAGGCACACAAGGTAATATGACAAATAAACACCCAAAGCATTAGCACTGCCATAGGTATTCACCAAACAAAACAAGGGAAATGAAATGAAATGATTCTATTGTTTATATATTCATCTTGATCATAATGAATACAATGGAGTAAAAATGATCATCAATTCAGATCATGTTGGGATGCAAGGCACCTTAGCTTAGTGTTGAGAGCTTATGCTTTTAACCAAAAGATATTAAATTCAAGCCTTGCGCATGTGTTGTGTGTGAGTTTGGCCTTAAATTGGCTCAAATGTCCCCAAAAAAAAATCATGTTGGGAAAATAATGATTCTTCAAATTCCATTGCATTTTAGTTCAAAAAACCTGCTAGGTATATATCTTAAACAATTACAAATCACCCAAAATGACCCAATCCAATAAGAAATTTCCAATTCGATGACCTGTCAATATAATCAAATAGATTTCAACAAGCATGTCATATTCCAAGAACTAATTATTTAAGTTTGTATTGCATCGAGCAAATTGATAGGTAAAGATCCCATTGCATTGTGCCACATTCCAGAAAATTCAATTCAATAAAATCTTCACTTCCATCTACTTGATCTTCAATTTTTCATTATCCTCAATACTCTCTCATCTATCATTGGATCTCAACCACTCCATCTCTTCCTCTATTTTTTCAGACTAATCTCATTCACCTTATTTACTTTAAAATTCTATAAAATAAATACCTGCACCTACATTTAATACACTTGTTGTTTTATATCACCATGACATATCCAAATGAAAACAAATTATTGAAGCCCCCATTATATAAATGTCAGGTTAATGATATATGAACATCAGTGCTATCTAGGTTGTAAATGTCATATTGGCTTTATTTTTTTTATTTTGAAATGTAGCAAGCCAATCGAGACAGATGTTATAAGGTTAAACAATATCAGTAGAGGTGCTTGCTAGAGACGTCAACAAACTGAAAAAGGCATATCTGTCATTAAGGAGACAAGCCAAACTATCAGTTTCATTATTTCATACTGCCCTTTAATCTGTTAAACCATCAAAATAACAAGCAAGCACGTTTGTGTCAATGCTTTCTACAAATTAATAAACAATATTAGCTTTTGGAAGTTACATTAGACCTTACGAATAAATAACATGAAAAACTAAGCTGGATTAATCATTATTATATGCTCAACATACAAATCTAAACCAACACAAGCTATTTCTTCAGGTCTTTCACATATATCTTGCTTAAGAGAATCCCGCATGCCACAGCTCGACAGATCTAATCCTCTCCATACGGAGATCTACCATATACGAAAGAAAACAAGTAGATCCGCAACAGATCTATCGTTAAATCATTAAATCTTTCAAAAACTAATCTTAAATAAACGGAAGAGTTGAATCAAAAAACACTAAATAAGATCAGGTAATGAAAAAGAATCATATACCTGTTAAAACTGCAGATCTAAAAAAGAAAAGTCAAGAGATCTAACAAAATAGAGAGAAAATTCAAATTGAACTTAAACAATGCTTCGGAAATCAGACATACCGTAGGAGCGATCAAGACATCCCAGCCTAATCTCGCTCTCTTCCTTGGACGAGGGTGATCGACGTGCGTATGTGGCAACTCTGTCAAGCACTCCAACGCCATGATCTGAACAGTAGAGAAAATTGAGAAAAATTGGATCTTTTCTGCGTAAACCTAATGTGGATCAACACCGCCACGCATTCCTTCTACCTTCGAATTTTATAGACTAGGGTTTCTAGTCATCCAACAACCCTTAAGCCGTCTGATTCGAGATGTAGGGATGTAAACTCAGTCCGTGACTCAGAATATTCTCGGCATCTCAAATCGGTCCGGTTCTGGACGAAGTAGGTTGGTTGGTTTCGTTAGGCTTTGATCCATTCGATCCGGTCCGGTTCGATCTGACCGGACAAAGATCTCCAATCACTGCGAGCATTTCGATTAAAGATCGAAAAAAAATTTTAAAAAAAAGAACAGTACAATTTATTTACTCTTATAAAAAGGTCAAATTGAAAAGAAAAAAAATGGAACATTAAAAAAATTTTCTTTTAAACAACTATTATATAATATTTATAATTATAAAATTAGCACCCAAATTTCAAAATTTATAACAAAATTATATACTTTCAATATTAGCATATTATTAAATTTATAATATGTTGTTGGTGCAGCACAAATATATGAGTAAATTATGAATTTTTTTGGTTAATTTTATAAATTTGAATTATAAAATTATAATTTATCTCATACTTTTCGCTCGCAATAACTAATTGATGGAATGGACTGATGCTTGCACTTGTTTTGTATTAGGATGTGTAAGTTATACTGAGTCTTTAATATAGAGATATTATTTTTAAAATAGGCATGTTATTAACCTTAATTAGCAATATAGGCATCAAAAAAAATTTTTTATGAAAATAAGGCAGTCGTCCGTCTGACAGATGACTGTCTATATTCGTAGTTTGGTTAGGATTTTTTTTTTTTTTTTGCTCAGTAGGGAGAGAGAGAGAGAGGGGGAGGGGTTTTATTAATTTTTTAATTAATATAATAATTTAAAATATTTAAAATATATAATTTAAAAATATTTTTATAAAATATTTAATAACTAAATATTTATATATTTAGTTATTAATTAATTTTATATATATATAATTAAATATATAATTTAAAAATATTTTAATTATATATATAAATTTAGAAATTTATTTAATAATTTTTATTAATTAATATAATTATTTAAAATATATAATTTTATTAATTTTTTGTTAATATATAATTTAAAAATAATTAAAATATATAAATAAATAATTTTTAATAAATAATTTTTAATAAATAAATAAAGAAACAAATAAATTATATAAATATTTTATAA
Organism: Cymbidium sinense; assembly: GCA_021442155.1. NCBI lineage: Eukaryota > Viridiplantae > Streptophyta > Magnoliopsida > Asparagales > Orchidaceae > Cymbidium > Cymbidium sinense. The sequence goes on from CM038218.1 coordinate 123,227,219, forward strand.
ATTATATAAATAAAGTAATTATATATATATATATATATATATATATATATATATATATATTATATATATATATATATATATATATATATTATTTATTTATTTTTATTTATGTATTTAAATTATATAAATATTTTTTTAAGTTAAATAAATAATTTAAAATATTTAAAATATATAAATAAATAATTGGTTATTTATATATATATATATATATTTATTTATTTAATTAGTTATTTATTTAAAATAATGATTTATTTAAAATATATAATTAGTTAAATAAATTAATAAAATTTAAATTATATAAATACTTAGATATTTATATATTATAAAATATTTAGTTATTTATATATTTATTTATTTATTATAAAGCCAATATAAATTATATAAATATTTTATAAATTTTATAAATAAAGTAATTATATATATATTTATAAATTTATTTAGTTATTTATATATTTAAATTATATAAATATTTAGTTATTTAATATATTTATAAAATATTTAGTTATTTATATATATATATATATATATATATATATATATATATATATATATATATATATTTATTCCTTTCTTTATTTATTTATTAAAAATTATTTATTTATTTATTTATTTTATATTTTTATATTTTTTTATATTTTTGTTATTATTATTATTATAGACTTATATAAATATATATATATATATATATATAATAATATATAATTAAAATATTTTATAAAAAATTATTTTTTAAATTATATTTTAAATATTTTAAATTATTTATATAACTTAAAATATTTATATAATTTAAATATATAAATAACTAAATAAATTTATAAATATATATATAATTACTTTTTATAAAATTTATAAAATATTTATATAATTTATTATTTATATAAATAAATAAATATATAAATAACTAAATATTTTATAAATATATAAATATCTAAGTATTTATATAATTTAAATTTTTTTATTTATTTAACTAATTTATATTTAAATATTTTAAATAAATAAATAACTAATATATATATATATATATATATATATATATATATATATAATTACTTTATTTATATAATTTATAAAATATTTATATAATTTATTTCTTTATTTATTTATTAAAAATTATTTATTTATATATTTTAATTATTTTAAATTATATATTAACAAAAGTAATAAAATTATATATTTTAAATAATTATATTAATTAATAAAAAATTATTAAATAAATTTCTAAATTTATATATAATTAAAAATATTTTTAAATTATATATTTAATTATATATATATATAAATTAATTAATTAATAACTAAATATATAAATATTTAGTTATTAAATATTTGATAAAAATATTTTAAATTATATATTTTAAATATTTTAAATAATTATATTAATTAAAAAATTAATAACTCTACTCTCTCTCTCTCTACCGAAACTAAAAAAAAATCGCCATCTCTCTCTCTCTCTCTCTATCGAAAGCAAAAAAAAAAAAAATTCTCCGCGCCAGTTGTCCGTACATAAAAAAAATATTTTGATGCCTAAATTATTAATTAAAGTTAATAACGTGCCTATTTTAAAAATAATCTCTAATATAGATAAAAAAAATTTTTCATTTTTGAAAATGATAATCAATTACATAAATAGCACTCGTCCAAGTGCTCGCCCATGAGGAACTCGCTTTCAAACAAGTTTCACATTCAAGTAGGGTACGCGTTCAACTACATAGACAATTTTAATGCCTACTTTTATGCAACTAATTTAAATTGTTTGTATGACAAATAAATATTGATTAGACTCTGAATTCATTATCCTATATTGTAGATAATTTTTTAATCTTATTTGATTGCTTCTCTATAAGATCTTAATTAACAAATACTAACAATTAAAAAATCAAACAATAACCTTGATCTTCTTTATTACTAATATATCTCTCTAAAATTTATATATGAAACATAAATCTCAAATTAAAGTATGTATACAATAAAATTAAATGACTGAGATAAAATCAATAATGGGCGATCGTTCAAATGATCTCAAATCAGTTCTCAAAAGTATATACGAACTTCAAGACATTGACTAGATGATCAAATGACTTCCAAATTTGACGTACTTATAGTCGAATCGAGCGGCTCGATGAGATGAATCTAATGAGCCTAAGATTACTCAAATTGAAGATCATTTAAATGGTCAAATCACCAAAATACTATCTATGATCAAATGAATTAATATACGCCGCCCGATGGAGTGTTTTAAGATTTTGGCTACAATGATTAAAATACTCCTCTCAGAATCCTATAAATAGGACCCCATTCTTTCCATGAGAGGGGGAAGAAGCTAGAAGTCAACTTGGAAGAAAGCTGAGAGAGAGCTAGAAGTTCAAAGTTAGTCATCACCATCATTATCGTCGATCGACATCTATCATCATCGTCGATTGTCACCAACAACCACAAGATTGATACAATATTGTAATTCGTGAAAAAACTTAAACTTTGTACAAAGTAGATATATGAAGCATTTTACTAGCGGTTTTTTCCCCTATTTCGAGATTTTTTCATGTAAAATTCTTATTCTCTTTCAACTATCTCAAGATATGTTGGATTTTCCAATGAAGCTAAGATGTGAAGTTTTATTCTACCGCAATAAATTTTCTAACGCACAACAGTTTGACGTCGTCTATGGGAAACATTCTCTTTATATCTTTATAACGGTTGACAATCTGACTTCAAGTTAAGAGAAGCACCATCTATATGATAAAGAAAATCCTACTTTGGAGTAGCACATATGAAGAATGAAGATTCATCAAACTTCGATCATTCAACTCTTATTGAAAACTGGGGGGCAACTCTTGATCTAAAAGGATCATCCAAATCAATATTATGGATATCTAATTAATTATCAGTTCGAGAAACAAGTCAATGATGGGGAGTAATTTCAACATTAAAAAAAATTGCTTTCCAAATCATAATTTTTCAGTCATACTCATGAAAAATAAGACACAGGTCGAAGAGAAACTTTGACTACAATATCAAATATATGCATTGATTTGACCTCTTACACGAGGTTAACGCATCGGTAATACCGACAAATAATCATAACAAAATCAAAATATTTAATCTCTTCCACACATGTTAACATTATATTTTAACAAAACAAGATCGGATGAGAGTTAAAACTATTGACTTCTTCCACACAGTGTTAAATGTCACCAGTAACATTCTAACAAATAACATCGATAGCATAACTTTATACCTACTTCATGTTAACGCCATCGAGTAATACTCGACAAATAATCTTAATAATCAAAATGTTTAACCTCTTCTATATAAGTTAACACCATACTTTGACAAAATAACCTCGAGTGAAAGTTAAAACTATTGACTTCTTCCACACAGGTTAAATGTCACCGAGTAATACTCTGGCAAACAACCTCGGATAGGTTAAAAATCTTTTATTGATTTCACCCCCTGGAAGGCACGATCCTGAGAAAGCCTCGATGGGAAGCTAGTAGTGGACAAGGTCCTCACTAGAAATACCCCAAAGGAGCAAGTGATTGACAAGGTCTCTACTCATCAAAAATCTCGAGACAGTACATCAAAAATCTCGAGGTACGTACATCAAAACCTCGGGCGAAAGTCTCGTATGTATACATCAACCACAAAGTGAAAGCCTAGAAAATACAGTATATCAAAAATCTCAAATGCAAAAGCCAAAAGGTACAAGTACATCAAAATCTCAAGGCAAAAGTCTCAAGATACATATATTAAAACCTCAGGACAAAAGCCTCAGAGATATACATCAAAATCTCATAAAAAAAGCCTCAAAAGGTACATGTATATAGAAAATTTTAATAGTAAAGCCTCTTGGTGTACATCAAAAACTTTAGTAGGCAAAAGTCTTAGAAGGTACAGGCACATCAAAAATCAATAGTCAAAAGCATCATAAAGTACACATACATCATAAATCTCAAAAGTCAAAAGCCTCAGAATGTATAAATAAATCACAAATCTCAAAAGGCAAAAGCTTCAAAAGGTACATTCCAAGAGAGGATAAGCTCATGCGATCTTTATGAGAAATAGTCATCAAATCATTTGAAAATGAAACATCTTGATTATTGTGGTGTTTATTTTGATGTGGGACACCATGATCTTAGGTAATAAGTGATCAGTAATATTAATGAATGATATACTATCTTAAAAAATAGAAATCACCACTCTATAATGGACCTAATCATCTAATAAGGACTCCTAAGGCATGATGGGTCTTCGAATATACCAGAGATTTTTCCATTACTTTATATGGAGAAGTAAAGTAGGATTTATTTTAAGTCGGTTGTTCCCTATGGCAAGCCCCATAGTTAATTACATCGTAAGGAATGGAGATTCTTAAAATACTCGATTAAATTAGATAATTAGAGTCTCCAAAGATTTCAAGGTTAAGACTATCAAAGGATTGACTATTTTAAAAAAATCAAATGAGATCAAGAGAAGACTTATTTTTGGAATCCAAAGAGAAAGTAGGAAATGCTCATGATAAGAAGCCTAGAGTATTTCAATTATTATGGTTGGGCTTTATATTTTGAAATTGAAGAGAATTAATTATTTGAGTTGATATTTTATTAGATTGTTAAAGCTTATAATTCCACAACATAAGATTGTGGAAATGTCTAAGACGTGAAGATTTATGCTTGTAGCCCTCAAAGAGAAATAGCTACCACAGATCCTAAGCTAGAGAGCTTTGGCGAGTGCCAAAGCATGACCTAAATCTAATGCAAAAATGGGTATATGGTTTACCTCCACAAGAGAGAATAAACTACCCAATTATTGAACTTATTTTCGCCTGGAATGACAGTTAATTAATTCTTCCTATACTTTAAATCCATGTAGGCAAGTCTTATGCTTTGCAAGATGACTAGGTAGTTGTTTATTTAGAAATAGGACTAAGTCATTAAACTTACTCCCTAATAGACTAGAGCATGAGTGGTATGAAACCATGACTTAATCTAATGTAGATTTTATTAAATTTATTTGATTCTTTTGGACTCTTTGTTTTGACATAAGCTATAGGATTTTGTGTGCCTAAATGCATGAGAACTTGATTATAGGTCAAATCAATAGAGAAAGGGGTGTTCTTCCACGAAAGGCTCTCGTTAAGCCCTTCATTCTCTAGCAAAGATGAAAGTCTCCTCTTAACAAGAGTGGAAGAATATAACATGCATGATATTATACATTCATTCATCCAGCTAAGGAGTTACTAAAAATTTTATTATCTTGATTTAATTCCTAGGCTTTTATGTGAGGTTATGAGTTATCTTAAAGTTTTAATTATGAGTTGTTAATTGGGGTAAATAATAATAATAATAATAATTTTATTCTAAGAGGCTACCACATCCAGGTCACACATTCAAGCATTAATCATAAAGAAACTATGAAAAGTATATTGTTCTATGCTAATCTAAACACAACATCAAATAATTTTATAGACTACCGTAAAAGAATAAAAAGGCCAAGGTGGGATTCAGCATACACCTAAAAAAGAGAAAAAATATGGGTAAAAGCCTACCCTTATACATGCTATGAGAGTCTTCTTTTCTTCATTTCTTCCTTCTCTTTCTTTTGATTTGATTTGCTCCAAAGGCATCATAGGGCACCCCAGGGATTAAGCCTTCTAGCCACTGCTCATTCTAATCCCCCATAATATTAATCATAATTCCTAATATAAAATTACATCAAAAATAGAAAAAGTAAATCTAACTACATCTGTAAAATAAATTTTAGCTAAATACACCATACAACTCAAGCAGTTATATGAATAATTTGGACTTAGTACCCCACACATGGGTAACCAAGCCCACCTATCCAAACGTGAGTTATGCTTAGAGCTAAGCAACACAAAGAAACATATTTATATTTTATTACAGCCCCTTAAGCACAACCCCCCTAAAATATGATTAAAGTAATAACGCCTAACATTCATTCTATAAACATACACCCTAACATCCCTAAAATATTACATCATAAAATAAAATACACATCATACATACAACGCCCTAACTTAGCACGAAGTGGTGACTTAATATTCTAATATGTGCTTAAGGGTGGCAAGACTTTACTAATTTTTTTAGTTTAAGTTTCAATTTGAGTTTGAATTTGTTTAAATTTTACCTTTGGATGATTTCAATTTAAATGATTTAATGATTAATTTTTTTTATTTCACATTTGTTTGGTTAACATGATGTTTAGGTTTTCAAGAATGAAGAGTAGAATGAATTCCATTTATAGATGGAATTCACCCTATTCTACATCCTAACTCCTAAAAAATCTAACTAAGGTCCTTAAGTATCTTAATTAGCCCATTAGAATTTATGTAATTTAATTGATTTGATTTATTTGATTTTATTTAGAGCTTAGAATTTGAGTTGGTTAATTATTTGATTGATTGATTTTGATTTAGATGTTTTAGTTTAATTACATCTTGATAATTCAATATCCTTGATATCTAATGAAGTTTAAGTTTGTTTAAATTCATTTGTTTTTGATTGATTAATTTCAAATCAGATGTTTTGGTTTAATTAAATCTTGATAATTCAATATCCTTGATCTCTAATGAAGTTTAAGTTTATTTAAATTCATGTGTTTTTGATTGATTAATTTCATATTAGTTGTTTTGGTTTAATTAAATCTTGATAATTCAATATCCTTTTAAATTAATATTCAATTCTTTTATTTGATTATAGTTATGTGACTTGACTTTATGTTTATTTGATTTGATTATGGTTCATTTATTTGTAATTTGATCATATTAGATTAATTGAGATTTTATTTTAATTTTAATTGAGTTTGATTCCTTATAATTAATATTTTATCTTTTAATCTCATCAATTTGTCATGTTTATCAAAGTTTGGTTTGCATTTTGATTTCATATATTGGATAGTTAATTAGTTTATCTTATTTAAGTTGAATGAGATTTGATTTGATATATTAAATTGATGAGAGTCTTTCTTAATTTAATTTAATTTAATTATTAGCTTTATTGGTCTATGAGTTTCTTAAATGTGATTATGTGATTAGTTTAATTAAAGTATTTATGTTAATTATAAAGGTTTGTTTAATTTTCAATTTGATTTCATATTTATTTAGACTAATAATGTAATTAATGACTTAATATTTAGGTTTAATTTAAGTTTTAATTAGTATTATATTGCATTTATGTTTGATTAAGCTTAGATTTAATATGATTAATTTAATTAACTTAATTATTTTATTTAAGAGGTGTGATTAATTGTTAAATTAAATAAAAATTTGTTCAATTTTTAATTTGATTTCATATTTATTTAGGTTAATGATGTAATTAATGAGTTAATGATTTAAGTTTAAATTAGATTTGATTAGCATTTAATTGCATATGTTTGATTAAGTTTAAGTTTAATATGATTAATTTAATTGACTTAATTAATTTATTTAATGTGGTGAAAAAATTAATTAGTAGATTAATTAAGTTTTGATTTGAATTAATTTTAATGTGATTTATAAAATTAATTTGGTGGTATATTAATTTGTTAAGTTTACTAATGTTTATTCATTTGGATTATGGGGTAATTAGTTTAATTAAGGAGTGTGTTTAAGTTAATTATTAAATAAAGATTTATTTAATTCTTAATGATGCAAATTAATGACTTAATGATTTAGGTTTAATTTAGGTTTAGTATTTAATTGCATTTTGATTATGTTTGATTAGGTTTAATATAATTAATTTGAATAACTTAATTAGTTTACTTGAGGGTGTGATTAAAATTTAATTTATTGATTTAATTTTAAAATTAGCTTTAATAACTTATTTAAATTAATTTGATTAATTAAGATGATGGATTAATTTATTAATTTGCATTAATTAGATGTTTTTAATTAAGTTTGATTAAGGGTAATTAAATTTTAAATTAATTATGGGTTTGTTTAATTAGAGATTAATGACTTAATTTCTCACATGTGAGTGATTTGATTTAGTAAGTGTTTACTTAAGTTTGATTTGAAGGTTATTGTTATTACCATCATTGTTAAGTGAAAAATTATTTATTTCATTTCAATTAAGTTTAATTATTTATGATTAGAGTTTTGTTTGGTTTGATTCATTTATTATGTTTATTTGATTTCATTAACATGTTTGATCTAGTTATTAGGTTGAAATATTTAATGATTAATTAATTATCTTATTCCAAATGGAAGTGATTTAATCATATGTTAATTAAGTTTATTTTAACTTTATTTGGTTTAATTTGATTAGTATTAAATGCTTATGTTGTATTGGTTTATTAATCAATTTGATTTTTTAGTTTATTTAATGATTAATTAGTTTCAATTTATTTAATCATATGATTAAGATTCCATGCTTAGTGTAGGTTTAGTTATACGATTTCACCCATTTTAAAGTTTCTAGATTTATTTAATTTTAAGTTTGATTCAAGATTTAATCATTTAATTAAGTTTTATTAGCTCAAATCATATTTAATTTAATTTCCTCTAAGGATGATATTTTTCTGATTTGAGATTTGATTAATGATTGCTTAAGTGTTGTTTTATTTCTGATTTTGATTTGATATTTAAATTATTTTTATATTATGTTTTAATTAACCCCTTAATTCATTAAACTTTAATCTTAAGTGTTTGTTTGTTTAGGGTTTCAAAAGTATTTCATTATTTTCTTAAGAGTCCTAGATGTCAATTGAAGTGATTTAAGTCATTTTGAAGATTTTTGTAAATTTATGAATTTTTATTTGATTTATTTTATTAAAATAGACAATCTGAACTTCAAAATTTAATTTCTCTCAATCCAAAAGTTCTTTTCACTTGAAATTTTTATGGTATGTGTGTTTTAACATTAGTTTCAATTCCTAAGAATTTTAACTTAATCTAACATATATTTTTGGTTTAATTAATAAAACTTGATTTTTACTAAAACTTAAATTAAACTCAAAATATTCAGTGAAATTTGAGGATTTTAGGTCTTTTGGATTCCTCTTGGAAAGATGAATCCAATAAGCTTTTCTTTGCAATTTTTGGTTAGATATTTTATTTTTTTATGAATTTTTGAAGTTTCAAGTGATTTAAATTATTTTTTTTTTATAAAAAGGAAATACGGTACGCCACCTGGCGAAAGGAAAATGACCAGGGCCCGGACTTCCGGATTTGAATTGCGATCTGATCGTCTGTAGATCGCGATCTAAAGGCCAAGATCGATGCGACGATGCGATCCGAGCCGTCCGACACGAATCGCGGCGGATGGTCATCGCATCGGCGATCCAAGGTCGATCCGATCCATGCGCGGATCCCACGATTGCGTGAATCACGTCGGATAGCATCGGTAATATTCAAGGCTCAATCGCGTGATCCAGGATCAAGACCATCCCAAACCGCAGATGGATGTGGTGAGCCGCAGATCTAACATATATTTTCTAATTGAGATGATTTAAAATAAAAATGCGAGATTATATAGGGAAAATTCTTAAAATTGCAAGAAAATTAAAATAAAATACGAGAAATCCTATGGCCGGCTAAAGTTTGGCGAAATTTACCTCACCGGGGATGGTTTCCGACGATGGTGAAGATCCTAGCGAACTCCTAGGTATGTGAGGAAACTTTGGAGTGATCTTTAACCTTGCCTCCCTTCAGAACGTCACCTTCTTCGATGCCTACCGTTGCCTCACCGAAAAAATAATTATTTGTATTTTTGAGCTCAAAAATGGCTCAAAGAGGTGGAGGATGGGTTCCTTTTTGCTTTGGGGAGCTTTTGAAGGCTGAATGATGGTGAGAGGAAGAGATTTAAAGCCTCATCTCCCCCTCCTTTTATAATGACCAAAAATCCATTATTTTTTGAAATATTTGGCTCCAAATTGATTGTCATCTTGCTTGGGATGGTTGGATGGATGATGGATTGATTGAATACTTTGAATTTTTACTCCAAAGTCCTCTCTTGCTGCCATATGGTCAGCCCTATTTAATACAAATATTGGGGATGAGTTAAGTGCATGTGATGGGGGAGAATTAAATGATATTGGGTGGAATCCTATCTGGGGGAGAATCCATGAGGGATTTAAATGGGTTAGGTTGGTTTTGGGCTGATCCCAAATGAGTTTGGGTTTGATCAGCCCCCAATGGGTCTTGGCTTGGTTTCAAGAGATTTCGCCCAATTTGGGTCATATGGGCCATATTGGGTCAATTTGACCCATTTGATAAAAAATGGCTAAATTAGCTTGGATTATGGATTGATTCATGTTTAATTGGCTAATTGAAGATGAAAGTGATATTTGGTTTGAATTAATTTAGATTTAATTTGGATTTAGGCCAATGTGTGCTAGGTTGGGTCAAGTTAACCAATTGGGCTCGATTGATCAAATTGGTTTTAATTATGACTTGGTCAAGTTCAATAATTAATTTAGAATGAACTTGAGCCATTGATTGCAATCAATTTAGGTTAGATCATGATTTGACCCGTTTTGGTCCTTTAGGCCAATTTGGGTCAATTTGGATCAAATGACCAATTGGGCTTGGTTTGACCCAATTGACTGCAATAGATCATCATAGGGTTATCAATAATTATGGTAGAAAGTTTTGATGAGCTTGGTTCAATCCAATTTGTGTTAGATTGAAAGTTAGCTCAAATTGGTCCTTTAGGTCACTTTTGGTTAAATGGACCTAAATGGGTCAATTGCTTTGGTTTTGGTTTGATTCGAGTTTAGTTGAACTTATATACGAGCCCTAGATTCAAATATAAATTCAACGACAATTAATTTTGAGTCTAAGGGATTTTAGCTCATTTGAAAGTTTTAAGCATAAGGGCTAAGTTAGGCTTGACTTGGGTTGACTTGAATTTAGTTTGATGATTGTAAGTTTTATTTATATTTGGATAAATGATCGAATGAATGATTGATTCGAGAGAAAATCCATTAGTTTTGACTTGATTTGGATAAAATTTGGCTAAGTTCAAGAATTGACTTAAAAGGCTTAGATTGAGTTTAGATTTGATTTTCGATATAGTTTTAGTCATTTGAATTCGGATTTCATTTATATTTGTGAATATAAATGACGGAATAATTGATTTATAAAGAGATCAATTGAAATTGATTTGATCTAAGAGAGTTTTGCGATTATTGCTGCGAGAGAATTTTATTCCGTAGATCTTCCGTAAATTTCAAAAATTATCCAACACACAAGGTGGGGATATGAACAGGGGTTATAATGCGGAAAACCCGCTAAGGGAAAACCACGGCCTTGCCCACCAGTAGAACTTTCACCATGTGTTCAAAAGATACGCTTCCTCGCTTACCTGAGAAGAAGGTGTTTGGGAAACAATATTCCGAGTGTAAAAATACAATATCGGCCAACTCCAACCCAAGGAGAAGTTTTCCAAAAGCGGCAGAACGATCTTCCGGGAGCAACCTCTTGATCTTCGAGAAAGGAGCTGAACCGGTCTTTTCTAGTCCTCCTGGGGCATCTCCCTGATGCACCACGGTGGTGGCACTGATGGGGATCGTCGGCCAAGATTGGTCGACGGTGGTTCTCGAGCTCTCGTCTTCAAATCGATCCCCTCCTCTAAGGTGGTGAGAATGAGGCTCTATTTATAGATTTTGGGAGTGTGCCTTGTAAATTGTGGAAAACTCCAACCACTCCCATCTGACGGCCCAAGCATCGATCGACGGTGTATTTTGATGATCCGGTGCCTTAATGATGTAATTGGGTGATCTTGGATTCGCTGGATTCGCCTTGACGAGCCGACCACTATAAATATGTCAATTTTGGTGACCATTTGCTAATCGTGATCCATTTTCATGCCCCGATAGCTTGATCCCAGTCGATGAGCTCGATCGACTATGCTTGATAATGTTCATCTTATCGACTCGCTTGACCGAGGCTAAATCGATCGGGCATTTCAAAATGCCTTGAGATTCGTTTTGATCGATTAATTTTGAGGATGTATCGCTCCCTATTTTTGGGTGACATTATCTCCATCCAAAAATATATGTCAAATATTGAAAATAGCAAATTCTTCAATGAAATTTGAGAGTCCATCAATCGCATTGAGAGAACAAATCTTCATGAGTACAAGATTATAACTGGAAGTCACAGTAATGCGAAATGCGGTAGTATGCCTGATTTCGAGGTTACGATCCATCCCGGTGCAAACAGAGTTTCATGGCGCCTGCATCGCACCAATGGGCGCGGCGATGCGTCACAAGACATGGCTGGGAAGGCGGGCATCACGGCGGCGGGTGGGTCATGATCGTCGATGGTCGCTGGGGCTGAATGATGGATGGGCCGGGGTCTGGCTGAATCGGTCGGGGTCAGCTACGCTGGGTCAGCGGGTCGCGCCGTCGGATGTGGGTTATGACGTGGCCAGGCTATGCATACCTCATGGTAGCTTCTGCCCGAGGTCAGTTGCGACCTGGATCTGGTATGGCTCATGGTCACATGAGGCCCGGGCGAAGCTATGGCTGAGGGCGCTGAGCCACCCATGAACCCAATGAGCTTTTGAGCTTTGGCGGTTTTTATGCTTTCCCTGGTGGGTCTATAAAACCCCCTAAGGGAGAAGGCACACCTTTCTCATCTCCTCCCTCTTAGAGTGCATAGCCTCCCTGGTGAGAGTTTGGGCACTCTTTTGATCCACCTCTACCCCTCCTAGAGTGCATACCTGGGAGTTTGGGCACTCTTCTCGATCAACCTCTTCCTCCTCATCTCCACCAAGCCAGAGTGCATGCCTCCCCTGGGAGTTTGGGCACTCTTCCAACCTCTACCCATCTCCACCTCCTGGGTGGGAGTTTGGGCACTCTTGAATAATTTTCATCTCGACTGCACGAGCTGTTTGTAGATGGGTGAGAATCTTTTGAAAGAGACACCACCCCTTGTAACGAGGCCGACAAGGGAACCTTCTAAAAATGGGAGGATCAAGATTCGTGAGTCGGATCACGGAGACACATTGATCGTTCGAAAAATATTATTTTCCAATGATTTGGTTCTTAAGTGTCCGAAGAAGTCTGATAGAGCCCAATCTCCGCCGCCGGGGTATTTCACCACTTACGTGATGAGTTTGGGCGCAGGATTGCGGTTTCCCCCATCCCCCGAGATGATCGCCATTTTGTCAGCATGCGAGGTTTGCCCCGAAAGCGGCAATGACGATCGGATGGGACTTATAGTCTTTTCGTGGAGCGCGACTTGACTATCGACACTCGATGTGCAAGTTTACTGCGATGCACATGGTCGATCACCGCAGAGTCGGCCACTTGACCCTGGACGGCGGATTCTCCCAAGAATTGGGCAAGTAGATTCTTTTGTGAAGAATGATCGGTCTGAGAAATGGGGAAAGTCAGAGATTTACCCATTCCCCCACGTGATGAAGATCATGGACGCAAATTCCGTAATATTGAAGATCTTCGATTTGAGATTCGATATATCGTGTGAAAAGTGGAGGAATCTTTGTTCGAGTGGCTTTCTATTCATCCCGGCCTTATGCGCTGAGAAAGCCCAACAAAGAGGTTTCCACATCTCTCAAGCTGCCGCTTCTTCCTTCCAGAAGGACCCGCCTCAATAGAGAAGAGGAAAAGGAGCTAAGAGGTGATGGTGATATCGACACCAAAAGAGTCGCCCTTCGAGTAGTCATCCCCAAGGATCTTCATTCCCGAGGACGATTGAATCATTCCTCGCAGGGTCAGATGTCAAGAACTGGTAACAATCCTTCTTATGCTCATCATCTTTTATTTCCCATTTCTTAACGTAATTTTTTCTTACATATCGAAGAAGCAAGAACTTGACTTCAAAATGAACATCAGGTCAATGACCGAATTCGAGTTCGAAGGTCAAGTTTCTCCATGGTGAATATAAGAAGCGGTATGTGGAGAAAGTAAAAGAGATGTCCGTGTTGGAGAATCAACTTGATGAGTGCAGACCGAAGTTGGCACTCCGTTTCTTTCTCTTTCGCCGTGAAGTCGAGCTGACTGGATGAATTAGTGGAGGCTAGAACAGAGGTTGGTTGTTCAAAGGATCCAAGATCTTTTCCGAGAAGGTTTCGTGTCTGAGGCAAAGAACCGAGTTACGCCTTTCAGAGAAAGAGGTCGCCTTTATCTCTGCAGAGCGATCACGTCGCGGAGGACTTCAAGAACTCGACACCTTCAAGAGTATCATACAGATCACGCTCGAGGCCGAGACCACGCGGTATGATGTAGAGGTGAAGGCTTTGGAGCGAAGTGTGTTGATGAAGGCTTCATCCGAGGTTTCTCAAGGGGACACGCCATGATCGCAAGCTGTGAGTCGGTGTTGAGGTCCTCCTAGCCTACCCCCACCCTTCTAGCAATGACGCAGGGATGACTCGATAGTTCTTCATCATCTACCGATGAGACCATCAAGACCGTAGTTGTAGTTCCTTTATGTTGCACTGCTTAGTTGTATATTATTTCCATTGATTGATTGTATGTTCTCAGAAGTAATAATCCAAAAAATTGTTTGTGAATATTTCCTGAGTTGTGTGTCAAAGCCGCACTCGATAAAGATTCGCGTAGAAGAGATCATCTGGAATCCCTTAGGTAATTCGATCATTTCTAAGATCATTACCGTGAGCGCTACTTGATGACAAACTTGCAGAATATATTTATGAGGTTCTCGTAACCTCTCGATCTATCCTAGGTTGTGTATCGGCTTACTGATGATGTTAACCTTATGGAGAAAGTTGTAGGCGCCTATGAGGATTGCCAACTTATCCAAGGTTGTTTATCGAGCTACTCACGATGTTAACCTCAGATAGAAGATCTCGAATTGAATCGAGGATTTTGACCTATCCGAGGTTGTTTTTCAGGGTGTTACCCGATGACGTTAACCTATGGAAGAGGTCGGGAAGTCCAAAGGACCTCTCGATCTATCCCAGGTTGTGTGTATCGAGCATTTACTCAATGATGTTAACCTATGGAGAAAGTTGTAGTGATATGAGGATTGCCAACTTATCCAAGGTTGTTTATCGAGCTGCTACTGACGATGTTAACCTCAGATAGAAGATCTCAATTGAATCCGAGGATTTTGACCTATCCCGGTTGTGTATCGAGCGCCACTCGATGATGTTAACATGTTATGGAGAAAGTTGTGGCGCCTATAGAGGATTGCCAACTTAATCCCAGGTTGTGTAAGCGCCATGATGTTAACTGTATGGAGAAAGTTGGCGATATGAGGATTGCCAACTTATCCAAGGTTCGATGCTTTACGAGATGTTAACTCAGATAGAAGATCTCAATTGAATCCGAGGATTTTGACCTATCCCGGGTTGTGTATCGGAGCGCTCGATGATGTTAACCTCGTTATGGAGAAGTAGTTTATGTAGGATTGCCAACTTATCCAAGGTTGTTTATCGAAGCTTCGACAATGTTAACTCAGATAGAAGATCGATCAATTCTGGGATCGATCTACTAAATGAGATACAACAATACTATGATCTCTTGAGTGTTTTAAAATGCAAGCAAGAAAAGTCACAATAAGTATGAGAACTTTAACATAGTAGAAAACATAAATCCAAACAACTTGATGCCAAGGTTGGACAATAAGTATGACAAACAGTATCGATAAATGTTTAATTCGATAACAACAATTGCAATACAAACATACACGATGATAATATTTTCCGCAGAACTAATAAAAAAGTCGGCGCCACCTAGTACTGAGGTTTGTAGCATTCCTGCACGCGGGAGAGTCTTCCCATACTATCCTTAAGCTTGAACGTGCGCTTGATTTTAGACACCACCACATACCGCCTTCCCAAACCGGTGAGAGTTTGTTCCATAGGGCCTTTTCCCGAGTCGAGACTTCGAGGACGGTCCCCAACAGATATTGGTCGGGTTTACCCTTCTGCTGAAACCTCGAGCAATCCTTGATCTTGAGTTCATGTCGCGTCTCGCAGAGATCCGATGGAATCGCTTATCGCCGTTCTCGCAAAGTTATGGGTTCTAGGCTCGGGACCCCTGTCGACCGAATAATCGCCCAAACACGACATACGGCGCTTTCCAAGAGGGTCCTCGATGTGCGTAAGCCCAAAGAACATTGGATAGTTCTTCTCGCCCCCTGGTTCGCCTGGTTCTTTAGCTCTTTAGATTGTCCATTGGTGACTTTGGTCCCATTTGCCTGTGGATGGGATACTGTGGATTAACCGATATGCCCCGCGTAAAGATGTGAATGTCTTTCCCGTGAACTCCCCATTATCGGTGATGATTTTGCGGAATGTCAAACGACAAATAATATTTTTCCGCAAATTGCGCATTTGTTTGTGATTTTGGCCACGTCGCCTTCCACCCACTTCGTAATCAACGCCAAGATTATGAATTTTCGCTGCAGTGGCAATGGGAAAGGGTCCCATTATATCGATCCCCATTGAGCAAAGGCCCGCTCGATTGTGGTGAGTTCTACGATGGTGTATGAGTGAGATTGGAATGTAACGACACTTGTTACACTTTTACAAACTCGCGCCCTTCTTCATTGTAGCCAAGAAAACCTTGCCTCATGATTTTGAGGGCGAGGGCTTTTCCTCCCAAATGTTCACCACAAATTCTCGAATGAACCTCTCGCATTGCATAGTTAGCCTCAAGGTGGTAGACACTTTAAATAGGGCCCTAAGGACCGCCAGAGTTCACACCGACATGGTGAAGTTCGGTTTCTTTGAGACGGACAAGCATCGGTGGGTCTGGCAAGGCCCCGCTTTGAAGAAAGGACATGATCGGTCAATCCATGAAGATTCTTTTGGGTCCTCCAGAGATTGTATCACCCGGCCTTGAATACCGGGAAAGTGGATGTCCTCTATGTATTTTCTCTTGAAAAGATCTCCGCCGTTGTTGTGGCTAACTTGGAGAGGGCATCCGCTCGGTTCTCGCCTCCCTTAGAATATGAGTTATCTGATGGGTCTCGGCAAGAAGTGACTTTGCCAAAAGACGATCAGCAAGTCATGGATGACGTATCGAAGTCTCCTTCAACGTGAGGCCACAAGCCGCGGAGTCGCGGTAGATGGCTAAGTTCTGACCTCACCAATGGCAAGCCTTAGTCCCGCTCACGAGGGCCTCATCACATTATTGGTGGTCGGAACTTTAGTCTCTGCACTCTAAAGTTATTTTACTGGGAGATAAGCAAAATTCGCCCCGCACCTGGCACCAAGCTCCATCAACATACAATGTCCATTGATTTGTCATGGAGATGAATGATCCTCGTGGTGATGGGATGGTACATTCTATAACAAGTCGCCAGCACTTGTGACTTTATATCGACGGAAGAAAATGGATGTCAAACTCTCCAAGCTACCGACCACTTCATCAACCTTCCATACATCGCTTTTGCGTAATAGTTTTTAATGGAAGATGAGTGTAGACGTTGATGGTGTGGGCAAAGTACTGTAATTTTCGCGCGAATGCATACCAACGCCTTATCGCTAGGATAGCATCCTTCAGATCGAAAGAATTTTCCGACATAATAAATGGGTCGTTGCAATGAATTCTCAGACGCGACGAGCTTACACGAGAAGAAACAAAGAAGATAGATGTACGCCTTCTCTCTTGGATAGGCTTTGATAATGAGGGGAAGCTAAATAGACTAAGTTGCTCAAAAGCGCCTCGACATTCTCGCCCACTCGAATCCATTTCCTGCACCCCTTAAGATTTTGAAGAATGGTAGATACTTATCTCCGGGCCAAGAATCGTGATAAAGTCGCAATCCTTCCGCAAACTTGGACTTCCTTGATCGCTTCTTGAGGTGACATGTCCTTGAGTGCTTTTATCTTCTGGTTGGCCTCTATCCCGAGTGACCATGAAGCCTGGGAATTCCGAGGAAACTCCAAAAATGCACTTGCTTGCCGAGCATCTTGTAGTGTAAGAATGTCAAAGCACTGCTGCATCGTAAATATGTCGTGATATTTCCAAGCTCTTCACCAAAGATATCATCAACATACACCTCCATATTGTGCCCTATAAGATCCTTGAAGATCTTATTCATAAGGCTGATATGTTGCTCCAAAGATTTTAGTCCAATGGCATGACTTGATAAAGATAGTCCCTTATCTCTTGGAAGGATGTTGCTTCCTCATCTGCTTTGTTCATCCCGATTTGATTGTAGCAATAGCATCCATGATCCGACAACTCGATGTCGCATCAACTAGTTGGTCGATACGAGGAAAGGGGAAGCTATCTTTTGGGCATGCACGATTAAGGTCAGTGTAGTCGATGCACATTCTCCAGAACCGCTGGCCTTCTTGACAACACACGTTAGCCAACCGTGGGGTAGACTTCTGAATGAATTTGACTTCCGTAAGTGATTTCTTGTTTGCAAATCGCTCGTGCAAGGTTCTTTTCTTCTCAGACACGGCCAGTAGAGTCAACTTTGAGGGAGTGCGTAATGACTTCCCGTCAATGCCCGTATCGACGCGCCCGCAAAGATATCTTGATTTTAGTAAAATCTACGTGATTCGATTTGATCGAGACAAACGATCCCACCTTCACCTTCGCGATGGATCAACTTCGAGATAGAAGACAAATTACATCTTCAACTGAGAAGCCCTTTCGAGGCATCCTCATCTCGTCAAGTTCTCGATGTTGAGGGTTACCGACGTAAATGGTCGCTTGATATAGACGCCTTATCTCGTTGATTCCCACTTACCACGCCGATGCCACCGGTGTCGGAATTTCATCTTGAGGTGAGTACGATGTGACGGCCGAATATATCGGAGAGGTCTCCCAAATATTGCATTGTACGCGACTGACACTACAATAAATCTGTGGGGCGTGTCGGGAAATTCCCAAGAGTTACGGAAGACCGACGTTGTCCCTTCCACTAATACCTACCGATTATCAAATCCATACGGGACCGCCAGGTTGAAGCTTCTCTTTCTATACCCATGCGAGGAAAGTGGAGTAAAAGAACATCAACCAACTCCCATTGTCGATCAATATCCTTTAATATTGAAGCACGGATCACCCCACCGATGACAAGGGATCTTGATGTTGCGAAGCCCTCTAGATCTAAATCATCAAAGGTGATAGAATGGTCAACCCGAGACTTCTTCGCTCGCTCTTGAAGGGCGGCAATGAATATTTGCTGATAACACCGCCCTCCCGCAATTATTTTCTATCTCCACCGCCATGCTTCGAGTCCCTCAAAGATTTGCTGACGAGGGTTGGTTTTGTATAAACGGCCTAGATACCCGACGATAGTCTTTTCAATCTCCTTGGTGGCACTCTTCTGGTGTGTGCTCTACGCGGTGAAAGTGGCGTAATTTCTCGATTTCCATGCTTTAAAGCGGCCACTGACGCCATCCTCTTCCGAATAGCAGGATGTTCCAAGATGACGGTTGAGAGTCAGATATTTCCTCTCTCTGGTCGATATCAGAGGTCGCCGGCCGAGGAGGTTTTGGGGAGGTCGCTTCTCTTTTTTTTCTCTCGAGATGTTTGAACATCATCTTTGGGAACCTTCTTCCGCTTGTCGCGGTGGTTCAAACTGCTGTAGAGCACCGATAGCTTCTCGGAGATTTGTGCCTCTATTCGGGACGGTTAGCATAGGAATGGATGGTCTCTCGCATTAATGATGAATAGAAGTATCCTGGTCGGAGTCCTCCGAGAAGCACGCCCCTCAAAAGTTCTGGATCTACTCGGTATTCGCCGAGGAGAACCTCGAAGTATTTTGAGGGACTCTCCATCGCTCGATTCGAGAGATGTGATGAATCGATGATTCTCTTGTTCGCCAGAACTGCTCTACAAAAAAATCGGCGAAGCTCTCCAAATGATCTGACGGACCCCTTAACAGTGAATAGAACCAAGTACGTGCCCGTCCTTTGAGAGTGGAATACCGACACAAGACAGAGTCATTTGACGAATGTGCATGATCGCTCAAAGTGATCGATATGCTCGACGGACGGCAAGCCATCGTAGGGTCCATGTTGGGAAGCTTGAATCTCGTACGTCGATGATCTCGCCGAAGGGGACGAAGTTTTGGAAGAGGCGGAGAATGGATCATTCGATTGTCACGGAACTCTTCCCGCACTGCCGAAGTTCATCGCGCAGAGGTGTGACGGAGTTTCACCGAATACGGTCGAGCCATTCGTGGGTGAGTAGACCCAGATCCGTAAGTTCGATGGATGTGGCGGGTTCTCTACTTGTTGATCCGCATTCCTGCAATCATTCTCGTGAAGAAAATCGGATTATGCCGATGCGGCGTGGCTCTTCCAGCGTGTTGGAACGCTTTGCCCTTCGCAGAGTCAAGAATTTCGCTCGGGAATCCTCCATCCTTGAACGATCTTCCAAAGAGGGGCCCCACGACTCACCGGGGACGTAAGTCTGCTATGTAGAAGTGTTGGAGACTCGCCCCTTGATCCCGAGAATGAGGAGCTGGAGAAACCCCGCTTACCAACCATAGTGGAGATATAGCAATGGGGAACTGTTCCCACAGACGGCCAAACTGCTGCTAGAGAATTTTATTCAGATGCGAGATCTTCGCCAGCCCAAAAATTATCCAACACACAAGCGGGATATGAACACAAGTTTATACGGAAAACCCAAGGGAAAACCACGGCCTGCCCAGAACTTTCACTATGTGTTCAAAAGATACGTCCTCGCTTCGTCTGAGAAGAAGGTGTTTACAGGAGCGAAACAATATTCAGTGTAGAAAATACAATATGGTCAACTCCAACCCAAGTTTCCCAAAAGCGGCAGAACGATCTTCCGGGAGCAACCTCTTGATCTTCGGGGAGAAAGAGCAACAAGCGGTCTTTTCTAGTCCTCCATCGATCTTCGTGCACTCTGGTGGCACCGGTGGTGATAGATCGTCAAAGGTCGAGGTTCTCGAGTTCGGTCTTCAACCGATCCCCATTGACGGCCAAGGCGATCCCCTGACGACGGTATTTTGATGATCCTTAATGATGTCTAATTGGGTGATCTTGATTCGTTTGGATTCGCCTTTGACGCCGACCGACCATAAATATGTCGGGTGACCATTTGGCAATCGATCCATTTTATTCGATACTTGATCCGAGATTCGACGGATCGACTATGCTTGATGTTGCTATGTTCGCCTCATCGAGACGGCCGCTTTGATCAGAAGCCACAAATCGGTGATGATCGAAGCATTTCAAAATGCCTTGAGATTCGCATCGATTAATTTTCTCGAGGATGATCGTATGAATGTGGTTCATATGGCTTGGGAAGGGTCTTAAGATTTGAATTTGATGAGTCTCAATCATTTGAGTCAAATTTTAAAATTAAATTTAAAATTTGAATTTGAATTTGAGATTTGGTTTGAGAATGAGTCAGGTTTGATTTGAAAGTAGAATGAGTTTTGGGATAGATAATTTAAACGCATTTAATCTTATGATTAACGCAAGTCTAAACTTAAGTTAAGTATTCACCTAATCACTAAAGTGTCTTATTACTTGGAGTTCTAAAGAGTCAAGTCAAGAAGAGAAGGTTAAGAGCTCAATCCAAAAGAGGTCAACAATTATAAAGTCTCATTGATACATCATCATTGGATCTCGCCTGATACTGCAACCCATCATCTGTAAGATTTGCTCGAGAATCTTGACATTGGGATATCTGTGAAAGATGCTCACCCATAAAGATAATATCTAATTTTCAAGTTTGGAAGCACATTTGAATTCGGATACGAATGGCTTGGAATTGAGATGAGATTGCGAGAGTAATTACTATTATAGCAATGGAAACTAAAGAAGAAAGAAGAGGTCTCATTATGAACTACGGGTCTTAATCGCCTCCAAACCTGATCAATCCGATGAAGGTGTGAGTTTTCTCTTACCCTTTTGGGGATATTTATACTAGAAAAAATGAATCTTCAAATTCTTTAAAAAAAATGATGAAGAAAACTCTTCATATACCTCATTAAAAAATAATAAATAAATAAATAAAACTTTTATCTTCTAAAGAGAGAGTAGAAAAAATTATTGATATTTTAAAAAAATCTCTTCATATTCTTCATTTAAATTTTTTTAAAAAAAATCTCTTCATATAACTTATTAAAAAAAGATAAGAAAAAAAAACTCTTCATATTACTAAGACGAGAACGAAAAAAAAATATGGGCCCCTCTTTCTTTCTCTCTCTCACACACACACCACAAGATGAGAACAAAAAAAAAAAAGTGAAGCCCACT
Organism: Cymbidium sinense; assembly: GCA_021442155.1. NCBI lineage: Eukaryota > Viridiplantae > Streptophyta > Magnoliopsida > Asparagales > Orchidaceae > Cymbidium > Cymbidium sinense. Next base: position 123,249,355 of record CM038218.1, read on the forward strand.
ACCTACACTATCTCTCTCTCTCATGGCAACATGATATATATATATATATATATATAATAAATTTGGGCCTCTCTTCCTCCTCTTTTCAAACCGAAATCAATGCATATATAAAATAAAATAATTTATTTAAATTATCACTTTATATATTAAAATATAATATAATAAAATAAATAAATATTAATAGCTAATCCTAATAATTTTAGTTAAAGTGATTTTATTTTTAAATGAAATAAGTTTTATCAAAAAATAAAACAAACGATATATCCTCTAAAATTTATAAATAAAAGATAAATCTCAAATTAAAGCATATACAATCAAATTAAATACCAAAGACGAGTCAATCTAATCGTAGATCGAATGAGTTTAAATCGCTCAAAAGTTATGAACTTCAAGATAATGAAGAAGATCAAATTCCAAATTTGATTATAGAATAGATCGATGAGCGAATCCAACGAAGTCTAAGATCACTCAAATCGAAGATCATTTGAATGATCAAATCACCAAAATACTATCGATGATCAATACACCGTCAGAGTGTTTTAGATTTTTCATGACCAAAATGCCCTTCAATTCTATAATAGGACTCCATTCTTGTCATGAGAGAGGGAAGGAGCTAAGAAACCAAGAAAGTTGAGAAAGCTAAAGTTCGTCATTATCACCATCATTATTGTCGATCTCCACCTATCATTATCTGTTTTACCAAGCATACAACTATGACAGATAATCAAGTAACTGATTCTAATTCTCATTATCATAATTTTCACATACATTGTAATCGTCAAAAAAAATTTAAACTACTCCAAAGCGATATATAAAGAATTTTTTACTGGCTAGTTTTTTTTTCCCCTATTTCAGTTTTTCAATGTAAAAAATTCTTAGTTTTATTCTCTTTTCAACTATCGTCGTCTTGGATTTTTCAATGCTAAGATGCAAAATTTTATTCTACGCAATAAATTTTACACGCACAATAATAATCTTTTTCAAACAATATAGCTTGCATCATACACGTTCCATATGCATTTAAATTTTACTTACAAACTATATGATTATGTGGTTATGACATTGATTGTGACTATTTTACACCTCAAGCTTACAAGTAGTGTCAATTCTTCATTCTCTTATTAATTGATACATTAAATTATTTATCTTGAATTTTAACTCATTAAAATGCATCAAAGTAACTAGCTCTATTGTCATAAAAGTATCTTTGGAAGGCAATAAATGAGATGTTACCTTCCATAGATGAAAGTTTCCTTCTCATCATGATCACAATATTCATTTTATATATACACCAATCATTTGTTGTAATGAGAGAATATAAAATATAAAAAATCAGATTTTGTATATTTAAAGAATCAAAGGGATGTAATCAATAGGATACATAAACAAAGAAAAAGAAATACCAAAAATAAAAAGTGAAAGACATGATGTAAATAAACATTTTTTTAATAGCTTCTATGTTAGTCAAACAGAATTGCTTCTCTTATATATTATTTTATTTCTTTGAAGATTAAAGTAGTAAGAGTGAGAAAAAATATATTTCCTCCTTATATAATTTACATAATATTTAAGACTTTTTTTTCCTAATGTAGATGCTATAAATGCTTGGTAGTAGGTGACCTCCTTGGCATATATATTATACATGTAAGTTATTACTTTTAGAAGATGTCCTAATCAGCACAACTTATTAAGGACCCCAATTTCAATTTACTTATATGCAGAGACCAAGCATAAATCTTAAGGAAAATATAAGGATTAGTCATATTAGCTTTGAGGCTCAATCCCTAGAGTTAATTTAGAATTAATCTACTAATTTGGCTTTATATAAAGAGCATTAGATTTATCTAAAGAAATTATGTCTAATTAGTTTAATAATTGAATTAGGTTCAACTAGAGGGATATTTAGAAACCTAATTAGGTTTAACTCACAACCATTTTAGTTTAAATTAAGACTATATATTAATTTCACAAGCACAAGCTTAGCTCAAGGCCAAGTGCGAAAAGCAAGGTTGGCTTGGAGGAGATTTTCATATCTTTTGAAATCTATGTTGACTAATTCAAGAGAATGGATACATTTAACTATCAAATTATGCTCAACTCATATGACTATAGATATTTCCAAGCGATTATTATGCTTGATTGATCGAGTCAATCTTGCCCAATATAATAATTAAATAAATTGAATATTGAACTAGCTCGATTAAATGCTAATTAGGTTTGATAGGGAAAAATTATGTTTTTTAAAGTCTAATTTGGTCTAATTTATTGATAAGGGTTATATCAATGAATTAATTGATTAGACAAATCTTGCATAATGAGCTAATTGGATTAATTTGAAGTTGGACTGGGTTCAATTGAGAGAATTAGTCCACTCCAATGAACTTCGTTGACTAGCTAAAAGCTAAGATATATTATATTCATCAAATTGGCAAAATCAAAATGTTTACTTGGTTCAAATCAAGCCAAATAAATTATGTGAGGGTATGTAAAGTTATATGTCCACTTAGACTACAAAATTAACCCAACCCAATCTTTGGATTAAGTTTGGTTGATAAATTGCACTTAATTTGTAGGACTAAGGTTCACTGAAGGGTTTAAGGCCCAAATTGGACTAAGGCTCCGTTTGGGAGAGCTTTTTTTGCTTTTGCTTTTAGAGCCTAAATTTTTAATTTTGATATCCGTTTGAATAGTGTGCTTTTTGAAATTGAGTTTTAGTTCTATCTCTCTCAAAGCTCGTTTTAGTTCTTTTAAAAGCAAAGAAACAAATTTTCGCGAGACTTTTAAACCAATTTTTCGTGAATCCAAAAACTTAGTCAAACTGAGCCTAAGTGAGGTTAATGATTAGGGTAATTACTCAAGTTGAACCATTTTAATTTAACTTAGGGTCATCTAGGACTCAACTAATGTAATTAGACCGGGTTGTACCATTTAGGCTTAACCTATGGCTAGTTATCATGGGGCTAGCCTAGAGCTGAGGATGGACTTTAATAAATTTGAGAAGGTGATTTTAAATTAAACCATAAAATTTTCAAATTGCATGATCTTGAATATATGGGATATATCATTTAGAGCGTCTTTAATGATTTTGATTAAAAAAATATAATAAAATATGACTTTTAAAAAAATTATAATATTTCTTTTAAGCTTCTTAAATAATTAAATTATTATAAATACTAATAAATTTGACTCATAGTTAATTTGCATGTTGTATATGATATTTAATACTACATAAGGCATACATTGAATAATAAATTTAGAGATAAAATATTTATTCTCATCTTAGTATAAGAGAGAGAGAGACCATTATCTATTTAGAAAAGCCATTAAACTCATATAATTTTTGTCATATATATTCATAATTGAAGAACTTATTGATACAAATAATAGATATGTATTTTGAAATATATTTTTTATAATTGATACATCAATTTTTAACCTGCATTGAATGATATATATATATGTCGTTTCCTTACTCTTATTTTTGTAATATCTGAGTGCTGGCCCTCCTTTACTTTTATGTCCTCACAGTTATAGCTCCTGCGCTCTCTAGGCTTCCAACACCTACCCAGCAACACCAGCATAACAAACATTTATTTCTCTAGGTCAGCCATATCGGATCAGATACTCTTTCATTTCTTCTCCCATCTTTGGATGATAAAGGGGAAGATTCTTCGCATGTCTGATCGCAGAAAGGGCAGAGGAGGGCAATCTTCCGGCGGAGAATTAGACGAGCTAATACCGCGCCAGAAAGGGCCTCGTGATCTTGAGACGGATGACGAGGAGGAGGAGGATGGGATCCAATATGAGAAGACGAAGCAGATCGTTCTTCCAGAGATTTCAGAGCATCAGAGGAAGGAAAACGATGAGGAGAAAGAGAAGCAAGGGAGCTTCCATGGAAATAGAAAGAAGATCCGATCGAAGGTCGAGCAGATACTCCTCTCGCCGTTCCGGCAATTCAACAAACGCCGTGTCGGCAAGAAGAAGGCGGCCACAGATAGGCGATACAATAACCCCCCTCCTCCTTTCCCGTATGACGGGAGGATTTCGGAGGTATGCCTTCCTGCTACCTTTTCCTCTCAAAACCAGCACTCTGCTAACTCGAAAACGCAGAAACATCATCCTATTATCATTTCACCAAATCTTTAATCGAAGAGAACGATTTTACTCCATGGATTGTAATGTTCATCGTGAATTTCCTTGTTCTCACCCGAAATAGATGCTTCTTCCTGGATTTTCAGTTTTTTCTCCTTCGCCTGTAAATTAATCCCTTCTTCGTCGTCTTCTTTCTATTTTCCATCCGTTTAGTTGCCAATGGCAGGCTTATCCGAATCTGAGGATCGTCTCAGTTCTCTGTTCTCACGCTGTTGATTAGCTGAGATAGAAATGTAATTTTGTGGGATGATTGGAGGTTGCGTGCTGATTGACAATCTATTCTCATTTATTTTATTTTGGAGAAATGAAATTTTGTGGGTTGACCTCACATTGAGTACCTTTGGATTGCACGATACAACAGAATAAATAAAAAGCTTTTTCTTTTAAATTTCAATCCTTAATATAAATTGGTTAAGCAATATAGTTTCATATTATATTAATTTTGAGGACGTTTCATTGTTTTTGGTATTAATGTCCCTTTCTATATTAGGACAGTATTTCAAAATCATGATTGTGAAAATAGATTTCAAAATCATCATATTATATTTCTTTTCCATTAATTAGGACATTTCTTCCATTTTAAATTCTCTCTCTAAATTTGTATTAACTATCAATTTTCTAATTGTTTTCAGAATCTTTATAGTAAAATGTTATTTTTAAGAATAAGAACGGTTACAGATAATTATTATCTGATTATATATATATATATATATATATATATATATATATATATACATACAATAAGCTTTGCAATCTTCTTTATAAAAAATAGTACTACCACAAACAGTCCTTGAGCAACAAGAAGATTTCAAGCTCCATAAAATCTCATCTAGCCTGACAAATGTTTAGGGATTAATGAAGTTTCATATTAGAATTCTCCTCAATCCTCTTTCAAAATTATAATTTATTTTCTAAGGAAATAGGAGGTTCCTCCATGAACACAAAATCACAAGACTATTGCTTCCTAAGAGTATTAAAGCTCTTGAAAACAAGTTTGTAAAATCAAAGCCTTCTCCATCGATGAAAAATGAAACAAAAACTATTTTATTGCAATGCAAAAAAAAGCACACAACAATGCATCTAATTAGTATTTCAATTTAAAAATTTATATCTAATTTTGGACTTTTAGAGATGGTAATAATTTCAAGAAAGTTTGATAAGTGAATCTACCCTTATAAACCAAGTGCAATCTAAAGGTCATAGGCTGATTTAGTTAGGCGATGGATCGCACTTCTTATATAGGTTACATGATGGGGGAGGAGGTCTCATCATGTATAAATTACAAATAATTTCATTATTGAACTATATGACATAATATAAAGTTCACCTAAATTTATTAATTTAAGATAATATTATATTTCTTAAATTGAGAAACACTTTATTTTAATTGATATTGAATGAACACTTATTCAATTGAAAACAACTATTTGGTAGCAAATGATTTGATTACATTAGAAACTAATTGTTAAGATGAAAAGTACTTTATTTTTTATTAAATTGAAATATTATACCATAAATAATTATGTAAATCAATAATCATTATAACTATGTTAGGAGATGGTCAAAGCAATAGCCATTAAAAGGAATATATATGTACATTAAGAAGGTCCTTATTTATATTTGATGCGTAAAAAATTAAACTTCATGCCTTAGTTAAATCTAAAGACATACATAAATAGTAAAAAAGAGAATAAGAACTAATTTTATAAAAATTCTAAAAGAGGGAAAAATTAGGCTATTAGTAAAATGTTCCAATCGTATATCCTTGAGTAAAGTTTAAATTTTCCGATAACGGATGAGAAATAGTATGTGAAAGCGACGACGGAAATCCTAAAATCAGTCAAATGGCAAATGATAGTTTAATAAAGATCATGGTGATAGTGAAGGAGGTTTCGGATGATCGACGACTATCTGGACAAAGGCGGGTGATTAGTATCTGGCAATGATGACCAACAATAGAATATTAGTATTGCATGAAGCGATGAGCAAATGAAAGCGAACAAATGGGTAGTGGCATTAGTAATAAGTTGTCACGTGGTGATCAACACGGTTAGCCCGGTGATGATGCGGCGGTGGTGACCAACAAGGGCCGGCGATATGGTTAAGTTGAAGATAAAACGGTCTCAGCCGTCGATGGCACGACATTGAGATGCTCTTAAATTTTCTCTTCTCTTGCTCCCTCATGAGAAGAATGATAGATTATTTATAGATAAAGAGTGACACCTCAGAATACGTAATAAAATCCAAACCACTCCATCGGATGGCAAAATGATTCCTTCGATCATCCGATTTATTTTAAGTATTTGAATGCTCAAATGAAGTCAAAATTGTGAGATCTTAGATCACTCATCAAGATTCTCGATTACTATAAACACTCCATATTTAGAGCCGAATATCACAAAGTTTTTAATTATATTTTAAGCGCTTGATGCGGGTTTTAACTCGAATCGGATGGCATCAAGATTCACTAATTTTCAAATTGTCATATAAATATTAATAAAGATATTGAAATACAATATTAACATTTATAAAGCAAAAGAAATCAATATTCTATAATAACATTATAAGATGGGAAAAAAAGAAGTACAATATATTAAAATTTAACACATTGTTGACCTCCACATACGTGTCATAAGTCAAGATAAGCCCACAAGTCAAATTCAATTGACTTCGGAGATGACAGTGCGCAAATTGAGGCTCAAAATGCACTGGATGTCATTGAAAATGGTCGAAACGACCTCCGATTGATGAACAGACTTCGTCATTACGTTCAGAACGTCGAAATTGATCAAAATATAAATATTGCAAAATCTAACGATCAATCGATTAAGCGCTCAAGCTATCAATATGTCGACACGCATATTAGAGTCGGGAAGCTGCGACGATATCCGAACGACCTCCTACGAACTTGATCGCCTACTTCAAAACATCAATCAAATGAGACGTCCGCTCAATTGGACGAGTATGCGTCAAATGGTTTTGAAGTGATAACGAAAGAAATGACGGACGCCGAGATCAACTCAAATGACTGACGACGAACGGACCGCCATCATCGCTCGTAATGTTGAAATTGGTCACGATATACATATTGTACGACTTAATAATCAACTTATCAAGCGATCGAGTTGTCAACATGCTTGCACGCCTATCGAGGTCAGTATGCGCCGACACAAGTCAAACGACCTCCGTTAGTGAAATTGATCATGTCATTGGCTTCGAAACGTCAAAATCTATCAAGTAAGATTGTTCACACTCAATTCGGACCAGTCTGCGCAAAAATCGAGCAGTCGAAAGCGGCGACGTGCAATTTTAGCTGAAATTGACTCAATTTGACTGAACCAAATCCGACCTAAACAGATCGCTATCGTAACAATAATTATCCTAAATCGATATATTTATTGATTATGTGTATTTACCTGCATGAAATCTATATTAAAATTATTTAATAAATTTAAAGTTAATTAAAAAATTCCTAAATTACCCCAATGCAGCAACCGTTCCCCCCATTTTTGTTTTTCAGTTTTTTTTTATTAAAACATTAAAAAAATGATTCTCTCCATTTTATTTCCATTTCGGCAATTCCTCTCATTCTCTCCCTTTTCTCTCTCATGATTTCCTCTCACGTTCAAGAAAAGGTAATTTTCCTCCTTTTCTCGATTTTTTTCTGCTCGCATTTTTCTGTTTAAACCAATGCAGACTGCTCCAATGCTTCAACCGCTTCCTACTTCATCCAGTTAAATTATGTTGCTGCCATAAGGCGATCGCTTTAACTGCTTTTTTAAACCCAGTTTCATCGATCCCGCTTAACCTGAGCCCACCTGGCGAATGACTCAGACGACCAGGATCGCTTCCCGCTGCAGGATCGCGACGCCTTATTGCCGCTGCGCTTGTTCAATCAGGGCAGCGTTGTTCGCTCCGCGACATCCTCAACCCCTCTTCTCTCCACTTCTGGCTGATCTCAGACCAACCTGCGGGCTGATCCGCAGTGCCCTGGTTGCCGCGCGTAAACCTGCTATCCGCTCAGTTCATCATAAAATCCTGTCATGTGACTTGTCCGACCGCTGTTGTTGGAACCCTATGCGGCTCAGATTACTGCGGTTCTTTTTCCGCTCCTTTCTCCGCTCCAGACACCGCTGCTAACCTGCATAACCGCTTTTGTTTCAACCGCGAAAACCTGTTCTGCATTTCAGATGACTTTACACCAGATGCCTGAATCCCAAGAATCATTCCACCAACCCATGCATTTCCTTTCAAACGGCGCATCTTCCTACATTAACTTTTTTTTTTTTTCTTATCCCATTTTTCGCCAGAATCGAAGAACATCATTAATAGAATTCTTCGATTGCCGTCGCTTCCTCACTTTAGTCCCCATTCATAATCGGAGAAGAACATCAAAGTAATTCTTCCTTCGATCTGCCGCTTCTCACTTTATGTTGCCGGCCAGAATCGAAAGAACATCATAACACAATTCTTCCTTCGATTTTGCGCTTCCCTCACTTTATCTCTTATTCCCGCCAAGAACCAGGAAGAATATCAGATTTTTGATCGACTCTGCACATTCTCAATTACATACCTAACCTCGTTCCTTTGCCTTGCCTCACAGCGCGCTGAAAAATGCGTCAGAACTTGTGGGATCTGTGAATGTGAATATATATACATGCTTGTGTTGCTTTGTAGGTTTGAAGGCCTCGTTGTCCTCAGCGACGAGATGAAAAAGCGTCAGGCCATAAGACACATACGCCATCAAGATACCGAAGCCACCACTTGTTAGATGTCACTCCTCCTAGAAAATGTTTGTCAAATTTTGTAATTTCAGTAAAAAAAGATGAATATATATTGCATTGATGTCTTTCGGTTTAAAGATCTCGTGTTTCACAGGCGCAGATGAAGATCATGCGGTATTAGACACCACTGCTATTCAACAGGCGTACAACTAGCCAAAACACTCAGCCTCCCACAGGGATGACAGGGATCCAAATCAAATTTTTTTAACTTAAAAAAATTAGGGAAGATAAAATGACATACACCAAATATAAAAAATAAAAAAATAAAAGAATGGTGAAAAAACTTACAAAATTTATCCAGAATTGAAAGCCTTCATTAAGTTAACCATTCCAATGTCAACACCAACCCTTCAAACAAATAAAATAAAATAAAAGACTCTTTGGCCTTTTTTATAGAAACTAAGAAGAATGAATGAGCAATTTGAATAAAATCAAATTTGAAATAAAAGAGAGGGAAAATCAAATTTGAAATAAAAGAGGAGGAAAATCAAATTTGAATAAAAGAGGAGAAAATCAAAATTGAAATAAAAGAGAGAGAAATCAAATTTGAAATAAAAGAGAGGAAAAATCAAATTTGAATAAAAGAGGGGGAAATCAAATTTGAATAAAAGAGAGGAAAATCAAATTTGAATAAAAGAGGAGAAAAATAAATTTGAATAAAAGAATGGTAAAATGGGGACTACTTTTAGGAGTAAACTTCTTCTAAAAATAACAAATTAAATTATCCTTTGAACATATAGCCCAAGACTTCCAGATCTACAACCTGCAAGCATGAAGCGATCTAAATCAAAATCTACAAAATCATATTTCCTTTGATAAAAAATTAAAGAATTTCACTTTAATTATGATTCTCAAAATCATGATTAATTAGATGAAAAAAAGCTATAAACACTTGCATGTGCTCATACATAGAGATTTCAAGTGCAAATTCTAATATCTGAGGATCTATTTGTTGCTTGAAAGTCTTATGATTCTTAACAAAATCTAAAACCTATAATAAGAGTTTCAAATCGTGAAATATCATAATCATTAGGTGAAAGTAGATATAATCACATTAAGTAGCTAAACAGCGAGTTGTGGATCTAAAGCTCTTAAACATATTCAAATTAATCAATTTTTCAACTCAAATCAAATATCAATCTCATAATTCAAAAATAAAAAAACCTAAAAATTACAATACACTGCAGATGAAGCCTAATTATGAATGCCTAGATTCAAGTATGTATGTATGGGTTGCTTCTCGATTTAGTCGACTGGATCCGTTAACAAAACCTAAAAACTTATAATAAGAGTTTCAAATTAGTGAAATATCTCGAGAAACCGATGTGACTAGATCTAATCTATTATAAATAGAGTTGATATGATCTAAATCTCTTAAACATATTCAAATTAATCAATTTTAAATCAAATCAAATTAAGTAATTTGAAATTGGTTAAATGAAACACTATCACTAAAGCTTAAATTAAAACTTAATCATCCATTATTCGCAATCGTTGTCTGGGTGACAAACTAAAATTCTAGCTCACAAAAGAGCCAATGTCAAATCAAGTGTTATCTATGTTCACTCAATCAATCTCACATGCGGGATGTCCTCTAACCGTGGCTTGGCCAAGAGTTCCACAAATGAAGTACGAGAGTCCTGATCGGTGGCCAACTCCATTATATTACGATCACCAATGCTTGCTCCCCAAATGGCTCTATCCTTTGAGTGAATCATGTATACTTGATAGGCAAATACCTCACGGGTTAAGGTAGACTTAAGTCTATATCCTTGACAAAAACACCATCCTAGTCTACAAGATTTTGACTGAACACATGTGTATTGATGATCATTTTATTAGTTGGGTCGACTACCTCCTCCTCACAGTGGACCGGAATGCCGGGATGATGAAACCATGGGATCTAGATCGAGCACGCCATCATCATTCCCTTAACCATCCGGTTTAAGCTAAAATAATGAATTTCATATCTTAAATTCTAAAATTCTACATGCTGTTACTACACATTACGCATTCAGCGATATAACGACTAGATTTAATCAAAAGTTCTCTCTCACTTACTAGGAGGGGTAATTAACTATAAGGGCTTGCGCTTATAGGAAACCTGGAACCAGATCTAAAGTCCTCACTAAATGAGGGCAAAATCTCTGGGTAGTGTCTTATCTATTATCTCATCCGTCAAAAATTACAACTTAAAGCACTCTTTCATCAAAGAGATGAGTAATTTTCGAGCCCACAGATTTTTGGCGACTCCGCTGGGGACAAGATTCTCTTTCCATCTTTGACTAGTCATATATGTGATATATTAGCAATAAAACTTTTAAAAAATTCAAAACAAAAATGATGATTTAAGTGTATAATAAATACAATATGAGGCTCTATGTAGAATGAATTATTTCGTAGAGTATATTTTTATTACACTATTATTGGTTCTGTAGTACATCTACATCTTGAAAGTATGAGGTGAAATAATAATTGCTAATTACTAATCCCCATCTTTTTTCTTTTTTGCAGAAATGAATCTACAAAGCACTCCTTTCACCATTCGGTTAGGTCATGGTGCAACATTTCCAACATCATCAACACGGATGTCGGCTACCATTCAATTTGGTAGCTTGAATTTCTCGGCTATCATGTCTGAAACTCCTAAAATACCCACCTGTGGTACATTCGTCTGAGGCCATGCTGGCCTCAAGTTCCTCCTGTGTGCCAACCACAACAAACCAACCACCGGCCAAGGAGTTCTCCCAACAAAGAACTTTAGTTTTCAAGAGGCTAGGTCAATTTGAAGGCCCTTTGACGAAAAGAATCATCAGTGGGAAAACTGTGTCTTTAATTTCTCGTGGTACAGCTGTTGTGCTTACTGAACCTCTGGTACCTGAAAAGCATGATCATGAAACTTCCTCATCAAGAAGCAAATTAACTAAGAGAGAAGAAGAAATGATGAAATGAGCTCAGAAATCCCTTTGAACGACCCTAATAAGCAATGCCGCCAAGCAGTATTCCTACCCACAACAACTTTGACAATCTAAAGTGGGTAGAGAGGAATAGCTCTACTGGTGAAGTAAAACAATCTTTCTGGAAGAACCAACCACGTCAAGCTCCACCACCACAGAGGAGACAGCCTGAACACTGTCTGCCAGGATACATAAAGTTCTCAAAGTAGCCAAAGACAGAGGCCTAATGAAAAGAAGATTTCAGAGGCCTGTGGTGATGAAAAATACCGAAGCTCCACCAAGAAAGTTGCCATCTCTTATGGTAATTAGCCAGCGAGCCCAGTACGCTTCGCATGGTGAGCATCGGAGCATGACACTTGGACCGCATATCTAAGAATTCGCTGCTGAAAGGTCTCGGCAAAAAGGTAAGCAAATATGGAGGTCAAGGCCCCATAATGAAACTTTGAGTAATAGAAGGGGTGTGACATCTAATACATATACTCAAAAATCCATCTTAAAATCAACTCATCATAAGTGGATACCCAAAAGAAGGGATATCAATGATTAAAGATACGATGACACACGGAGAATCCTCTGGGGATCCCATCGCCATAATCACCCACAAGAGAAGGTTGATGTTGATCGTGGTCCTTTAATAAGAGGTGGTTGTTCACATTAAACCAGAGATCCACTAGAAACGCCGATTGGAAATTTGCGTGAAGAAAATAATGAAGAAGATTCTATGGAAGTCTATATGGTCGAGATATAGAGAACTCGCCCAACAATGACAATGCAAATCTAGGAATATGAACTTGAATTTGATGCTTATGAAGAAGAGTCTTCATGAAGCAAATAGAATAGATCTTTGATCCGGAAGAAGAAGAAGAAGAAGATCAAAATGAGAAAGAAATCATGGGTGTCAAGCTGTTTATATGGTTGAACGGATGATTACCTAGTACACTTTATAATCCGCCGGCATTCCCAACAACAACTCTCTCTCAAATGCTCAAGGAGAAGGAGGTCAAGTTCTCCCCAAAATGAGCAAGGAGCAACAACAAAAAATAGAAGAAGAAGAAGAAGAAGAAGAAGAAGAGCAGATTGACGCATGATGCTAGCTAGAGAAAAGAGAAATGCAAAGATCAAATGGAGGCCAAAGACAAGGAGATTGTACAACTTGGTACCAAAATGAATGATATGATGGTACAAATGAACATCATGATAAAGATGTTACAGAAGAATATCATATCAAGTGCAGTACCTATTTTGTCTGCTAACCAACAGGTAGCTAACAATGCAACTTATATACTGACTAGATACTATGGTACCTCAAGCTCCTACAGTACATGTTATGCATGAAGCAAGAGATGAAGTTAACTAAACGCCTCTCCAGCCGATAATTCAAAATCAAGACACCTAAACTGTAACAACCGCCGAAACAATAATCAATGAAAAGATAAAGAGCCATCTTAGAGTTGAAAAGTGAGTAAGGTCGCCTTACCCAACCTACCAAGTGACGAACAAAGGTTACTCTGCAGAATTCAATACTTTCGGCTTGGTAATCCAAAGCAACATCGACTCAATTTGAGGCTACTTGTGGTAACATAGAGAGAACAATGATTGCTTTTGTCAATTTGTCAGCTTGACCTCAGCCGCTTTCAAATGATACACAAAATTGACAAATAATTCAGTTAAAATCTTTGTTGAATTAGAGACCATATTTGTGAAGAGGTTCGCCAGTGCAACTAAAAAAATCACAATCGCTGACCTTGTCTTGCTGAAAAGGAGGAAAGATGAGTCAGTGATAGAATTTATAAGTCGTTGGCGCAACTTAAGTATGAAGTGCGAGCAACAAATAGAAGAAAAACATGTGATCCAATTGCTAATGGACAATATGGATGATAAAATGACATCATTTCTATGTATGATGTCAATTGCAACATTCCAGGACTTGCTCGATAGGGTGGTTAAATTCGAAAAGTTGAATCGCCCTAAGTCAGAAGTCTACGCAAATAAAGCAAAGAGAAATAAACCTTCAAACTCAAAAAGAAAGAAAACTCACGCCGCTTCTTATAGCTCAAATGGCGAAAAGCGGGTGATATATAATGTGGATAAAGGAAAGCAACCAGTGTATAATGATGATAAGGGTAAAAAGCCCGCTTATTCTAATTCATAGTCAAAATTGGTATTGAGGTAATGACAAACCTCGACTTTTCTAAGTTGAGGGAGCATCCAAAACAAGCAACAAGAGATGATGAGCGAATGCCATCTCTCTTAAGGAAAAATGAATAAAGAATATTCCTTTAGAAGGTGACTAAATTATTTGCACAAAGTTGGTTTACGCTTATCAAAAAATTAAAAGGCCTAAAGAAGTCGATCAAGTTAAATTCAAATTATGCCCCTATCATCTGATGATCATCCTATCAAAGATTGATATGTCTTCAAAGATTGGCTAGAAAGAAAATATCGACAAGGTGAATTTACACTATTCGATAGTGTTCTATTCAACTCTAAAAGAGAGTCTACTAGGATGATTATGTCCTCTTTCGTATCATCCAGCAAAGACAAATAGAAGGAGAAAGTAGTTCAGACTTAAGAATGACAAATAGTAGTCTCTAAAAAGAGCGTGAAAATGCTGAAGCAGCTAAAAGACGTCCCTAGTGTCAAGTGGAAATCACCGCTTGAACATATATTGGACTTAAGAGAGATGCCTAAACAAAGTATTTGGGCTTCTTAACGGCATTCTGATAAGGCTATTTCATCACAACATGAGAATCAGTCAACCAAACGCAAGCCCCATAAATCAAAGAATCTGGCTAAGAAAAAGAAGATCAAGAAGAGAACTATAACTCAAAAGATCATCAACAATCTAGAGGAGTATCACCAGCCAACAAAATAATTATTTAAGCTTAGACTCATGCCTAAACTTCGCATTCTGAATCGGATGAAGAAGATAATGGTGAGTCTTGTCCAGAGACATCCAATCATGCGTGATGTCGATATATTCTTCAATATCGCTACTGAGATGACAATGATAGTCAAACAAACTTCAACCCTCAAAATTTTATCGTGGAAGCAAGAAGAGCATGAGGAGTTAGTGTCTGAATTTTGTTTAATGACTCAACAAGGTAATAACAGTTCAAATGAAGATCTATGTTTTTTCGACCGAGAAGAGTCAGACTCATCGATATCATCACGCATGAAATGTATGACATTGATAAATGAGTCTAATCCTTTTGACCAATCTTTCAAAATAAGAGAGAAATTTGAAGAAACTACTTAGAAGAATCAAGAGAGAAAGTTATTCAAGTTCAGAGAAGTAAAAGTCTTACCACCTTCATCAAAGAAGGAAAACACAAATAAAGATAAAGACAAACAAATTGAAGTCAATGAAGATACTATTCCCAGAAATCCTAGGACAAAGCCTAAATCAAGTGAGAAAATAGATTATAATATTCTATCACATCTGAGAAAGATTATCACTTGATATCCAACATCTTGGAAGAGATAAATTGATGGTTCATGGATTCAATGAAAAAGGGCAGAAAACTCTGGGTTCTTTTATTCTCCTGCTTAAATTCAAGGATTTATATACAGAAGCCAAGCTTCATGTAATCGATGCCGATACATCATTTAGAGCTCTTTTGGGTCGGCCGTAGCTGCATGAGTATGGCATTGTTCCATCAATTATGCATCAATGTATGAAGTATCTGAAAGATTGAGAAGAATTCAGAATTTTTGGTAACCTACAATCATTCTCCATCAATGAAACAGAAATCTATGAAGATGCAAAGTACTTCATCCTCAAAGAGCCTAAGCCAATAAAGCCTCTTAAAGCGGTAGCATCCACTTCAGGAACTAAAGAACAATTTCACAAAATGAAAGAGCAGAAGTAAGGAGGAAGAAAGAAGCAATGCTGACTCTCCCTAAAGCACTTGATTCTGCACCTAAGTTAGGAAAATCAGTTCCTCATTTGGGAAATGACACGAAAGAAGAAGAAGAAGATATGCCTGTCAAACATAAGGGAACTTATAAGCTCTCAAGAAAAGCAGAGTATAAAATAAGTGATTCTGATTCAGACTATGATTTTGAATCTACTTATGAAAATAGAGTTCAGATGGATGCATCAAGGAGGATAGCTTACTTGGCAGAGTCAGATGACTCACTCAAAATTAGACCCATCTTTCAGCAGTGCTTCAAAGAAATCACTCCACTGGAGGTTCATAATATTGAAGAATTGGTGACATTTTATGTGTCGCCGTTGAGTGAGAGTGGCGGAATAGGAATTCTATTTTACAAATTTAAAGAATCTCAGCCTCAAGATTTTGAACAGCCTACTCAACATAAAAGTTCGATGAGATAGTACTAACAAGAATACCAATATACCACGAGAAAATGTGAAAAATTATGCATAATCTTGGAGTTCATATTGGAACTACTAAATATAGGACTCAAATTATTAACAAGATGTGGAACCAAAGAAGTCCTCAAGCATGTGAAGTTTATCACTAAAGTTTAAGTCTTCAAGATAAATTATAATCTGAGATGAGATAGAAGATATTAGAAGTAAGAAACTCTCTTAGTGATGAAGAAGAATCTATGGATGAACTTAAAAGAAAGAGTGAGGACTTTCGGAACTTGAAGATGGTACCGCGATGAAAGTTGAAGAGCTGCTACTTGTGGGGATGCTTTACATACAGAACCCCTCTAAACTAAATCTAAAACTAATATCCCTCTAAACTAATATGTTTGCCTCTGCCTATAGAAACCCCTCTAAAGCGATATTCAATAATTTTTTGTGGTCCCACAACTTTCATAAACGATATGCGGTACATCCAGGAAAAAAAATGGTGACACGATAAAGACCAAAGGGAACTACTAAAGCGTGGGCGCCTAAATACTGGAAAAAGCGTCAATATTCCTTTGTACCATCTGCTTTATCCTCAACATACTCGCGTTGTCCTTCATCTTCTGCAGGGAAGTGATGAAGGAGATGTTGGAGTCACCTTGCTGCATCCAGAACCTCTCGAGAGACTCAACCATCTTGTAGGCTTCAACAGCGCTGACCACAGGGACCTCCTGGCTATCGTCGTCTTCATCAATGCTTTGTCCTGAACTAGTACTTCCTTCTTGGAGATGGTTCTCAATGATGTCATCAAGGTCCGGCGTGTATGATGTGACATACTCGTCCCCGTAATTGAGCAAATTCCTGACGTCCATGGGATTGGTGATCGAACGATGAGTCGGATGCAGTCAAAGACGACTTGCTCCAAGAAGGTCATCCGGCCGATGTTCTCAACGGCCGCAGTGCGCAGTGATATTGCGAAGGTAGCATCTCTCAATGGTTGATGGTTTGACATCGACCACCATGTCGGACCACCATCCGGATTGCAACAAGGATGTCGATTTTCTCCGGTCGTTGACATTATCTTCCAGACATTACGAACATCCGGTTGAAGCCATTGGTAATACACCTTGAGGTTGCGAATAATGCCGATCACTGGTTGAATTTTTGATGTCATGTTGGGTGGGAGGTAGAAAACGGTTATGTTTCGCAGCTTAACATGATCTGGAAGCTGCTCGACAGGAATGTGCCCACTAAAGTTATCCATGATAAGAAGCACTTTGTGGCCGGAGACATGAAGATCGAATGCTTTGAGCCATTCCAGGGAAATGTCCCGCGTCATCCATGCCGACGCATTCGCCCGGTACTGACACCCGAGGGTTTGCATGTTGATATTTTTAAAACAGCGAGGGTTCTTGTATTTCCCGATGACCCACAGCGGGAGCTTGTCGGTTCCATCTCCGTTGCAACAGACCGCCAGTGTGATCCGTTCCTTGTTCTGTTTGCCCCTCCAGCTGCTTGGTGGCAAGCGAGTGGTCTGCCTGAAAGACAACAAAGGTTAACTCATGATTTGCTGGCCAAGCTTCTAGCTACTGTAGTGATTATTCACTTATTTGCATCCGGTAGAACAGTCCTGTCTCATCCATGTTGTAGATGTCCTCCCAGTCATACTGGTCCAGGAGGTTTCAAATGGCTGGCAGGGAGTTTGCCACAGCTTCCATGTCAACCGATCCGCTCTCACCAAAATGCCAAAATGAACAGATTCCATGACGTGTCGAACTTGCCACCGCTCGAGAACTCAAGCGACTCATGATCGGTAAAGTCGATCAAGGATCTTGGTTGTGCTCTCGCGAGGTCTCCGCAGATTGGCGTGTTCGATTGGCATGGAACCACTCGAAGCGCCTCCATTCTGGATACTGATGCGCGCTTCAAGCCGAGAGCACTATCCGACTTTCGTGAGGTCTGATCGTTAGTGGTGGAAATTGTGGCCTGGCTGACCTTGATCTTGTGGTTGTCCTCCAACCATTTGATCAACTCCTTCAGGTCGCCGTTTCCCTTTTTATCTCGAAAGGGCTATGCATCTCGTCCACATAGTTGTGTGTTGTGATTCTTTCTCGATTTTTCTTGGTGTGTGACTCTACCCTAGGTTTGCCCACGTGAAGAGGGGTTGATAGGTTGAGGTTCACCAGTGGCTTTATACCCCAGCCCCGAACCCAAATTGTAATAAATCAAAGATGTTTCAAATATAAATCCGCCTCTGGTTGGATGTAGCTTTATTAGGAGAGGAGTGTGGTTCGGGAAAAGGGGCCTTCCAGACATGATGTGTCACTCTTGTGCCTCGTGTTTATAATTACATTCCTGTGGTGTGGCTTTTCACGATCCAAGCAGGCCTTGTTTACCCTTACTATGAGCATTGCCATGGCTATCTATTCTATCTATAGGATCATATACCCACATATTACACAAATGTAAAATACAAGATGCATGTGATTTTAATATATTTTGCCACCTTATCCCCCTCTAAAATAACCCTCTAAACTAATACCAAGCACATCCAAGGATGTGAGGGTTCTACTGATTTTGAAATGTGTTTATCCATGTAGCAGCTTTACAAATATTAAATCAAATGCTATGCTAAACAAGCTCCTAGGCAAATGAGATTGGAGATTGAAGAACAAGTAATTGTAGAACTAAAAGCTAATTGATTTTATCCTAGAGGAGATTGGATAGCCAACATTGTCCAAGTTAGAAAGAAGATCGGTCAAATTCATCTCTACATTGACTTCCAGGACCTAAATAAGGCGTGCCCAAAAGATGACTTTTCGCTTCCAATATCAGAACTATTAGTGGACAACACTTCCAACTATGACATGTTCTCATTCATGGACGGATTGTAAGGATACAACCAAATCAAAATGTCACCAAAGATGAAAATATACATGTTCTAAAAACTATTGGCATTTATTGTTACACGGTCATGCCCTTTAGCTTGAAAAATGCTGGAGCTACATACCAAAGAGCCATGACACATATCTTTGATGAGTTGATTCATCAAAAGGTGGAATGTTATGTTGACAATTTGGTGGTGAAGAGCCTAAACCGTGAAAATCACTTCGAAGACTTGAGAATTGTATTGGAGAGAATCAGAAAATATGATCTCAAGATGAATCCTCTAAAATGTGTATTCGGGGTATCCTCTGAAAAATTTCTCGGGTACATTGTACGTCACAGAGATATTGAAATTGATTCTGTTAAAATCAGGACAATTATGGAGATGCCGCCAAAGAGTTTGGGAGTTCGTCTTTATAAGGATACAGATTCATCCGCCGATTTATATCAAACTTATCGGATGTTGTCAACCGCTTGCAAGGTTAATAAAGAAGGATGCTCCATTCAAAAGGTGCAAGAAGCCTTCAATAGCATTAAAAGCTATATGTTAAATCCACCAATCCAAGTAAAAGGTATTCCTGAAGCCTCTCATTCTATACACAACCGCATTAAGAGTCCTTGAGTATTATTGGCACAACACAATGAAGAAGGCAAAGAGAATTTTATTATATCATTTGATGATTGAAATGAGATACTCTCAATAGAGAAGTACTATTTAGCATTGATCTTTGCACCAAAGCTTCATCATTATATATTATCTCACAAGATTACACTCATCTCTGGTCGATCCATACTTGATGACAAGACCGTTGATAGGTCGCTTAGCAAGATGGGCAGTATTGCTTTTACAATTTGATATCACATACATTTCACAGAAAACAGTGAAGGGACAAGTCTTAGCATATTTTTTGGCTGCACATCCTATCCCTGCGGACTCTTCTCTTAATGACTATTTACCTGATGAGCAAATTATGCTCATTCATGAAAGAGAAAAATCACAAATTTGAAATGTACTTGATGGAGCCTCATCGATCAAACAAGTCCAATCTATAAATTTTTCAAGAGCAAGAGCAAGAATCAACATCATCTTCATAACACTAGAAGGAGGGATAATGAGACGATCATATGGATTGATCAAGCCAAGAACTAATAATGAAGTCAATATGAAGCATTAGTGAAGTCTTGAAGAAGCTATTTTCAGACATTCAACTTGCATATTTTTGACGATTCTCTTATTATAAATCAAGTACTTGGCATCTATAAATTAACAAGCTTGAGTTAGTAGCTTGAGGTTTTCTATCACAAGCGAGTTCTCGAGCCTGAAGCATATACCAAATATTACACTAACTCAAGTCTCGATCCAGAATAAAGAAAGCCAACCGCTTAGCAAAATTAGCTAAGGAAATGACAAGTATGAATGGTGATTATGTCATGATCAACATATATTTGAGTTATGTACTTAGTTGCTCCTCATACTCCCCAAAATCAACAAAGAAGAAGAGCTAAGAATGACATTGCCTAAAAGCGAGTGAAGCCTTTGTTGTAAGAGTCACGTGATTGGAGGCAACCCTTCATTGACTACTTTAAAGAAGGCAAATTACCAAACGATAAATCACTGGCAGCTCAAATCGAGAAGAGAATGCTACGTTATGCTTTCGTCAATAACACTTTATATCGTATATCCTTTGAACAAATGTGGCTACGATGCCTAAATGTAGATGAAGCTAGCAAAGTGATAGTTGAAGTTCATGAAGGACTTTGTGGTGCATATCAGTCAGGTCCGAAGATGGCAGTAAAGATCAAAAGAATGGATTATTATTGATCATCTATGATGAGAGATTGTATTAATCATGCTAAGAAGTGTTATGAATGTCAAGTACATGGGAATCTCATCCATCAACCTCCAAATCCATTACACCCAACAATAGCATCCCAATTCATTCAATGTCAGATGTATGTAATGGACCAATCGATCCACCCGTCACCGACACATCGCTTCATCCTAAGAAGGATCGATTATTTCTCTAAGTTCAAGCTACTCATTTAAAGAAGTTACAATCAATGATCAACTTCTTCATGCATAATGTAGTTTATAGATTTGGAGTGTCATGCCAATAATTTTGATAATGGCACATCTTTCAAAGTGCAAAGATATATGATTCGGACGACACAAAATTAATTGGCGATGCTCTCCAATATACAATCCAATAGCAAATGGTTTGACAAAGGCCTTCAACAAGACATTAGTCAAGTTGCTCAAGAAGATTCTCACTAAAAATAAAAGAGAATGACATATCAGAGACTCTATGGGTGTATCGAACTACCTACAAGACGTCAACTAATGCCACTCCCTAATCATTGGTATTTGGAACTGAAGTAATTCTTCCGCTTGAAATTGAGTTACCTTCACTTAGAGTAACCATCCAATATAATCTAATTGAAGATCAAAACGCTCGTTTGAGAATGAATGGAGAAATTCGCGTTTGATGAAGTTAGATTACAAGCTCATCAAAATCTAGAAGTCTATCGAGTAAAAGATGTCTGTTTTGACCATACGGTGTGATCTCAAATATTACAAAAAGGGGAGTTGGTCCTAATGCTGAGAAGACTAATTATTCACAATCGAAAATTTGGTGATAAATTTGAGCCTAATTGGGAAGGCCCTTTTGTCATTGAAAAAGTGTATCAATGAGGGGCATATCAACTCATCAACCTAAATGGTGAAAGACTAATGCCACCAATCAACTATTGTTACCTGAAAAAATATTATACATGATAAATATATTCTCAAGGTACAATAGAAATCCCACTACAAGACAGGGGGTATTTTTTTAGTATATCTATTTTGGTTGACATCGTGCTTCATACTGAGATCCTTAAATAAATATACTCTAGATGAAAAACTTTTCCGTGAAAATTTCCTGTTACATGTGGGGGGCATTTCTAGATTTTATATATGAAATCAATGTTGTATGTTAAAATCTCTTTTAGAGTACATCAATTCAAATATGGATGTATTTGTATATTTTCATCTTGAAGATTCTTTTAAATGTACTTTAGAATTTTCCCTGCAAGACATACGACATTTTTTAGTTTATATTAAATTTATTTGAGTTGACATCGTGCAAAAAGACGAGATCCTTAAATATATTCTTATTCGACATCAAGCTTTAGAAATCCTGGATATATAATTGTTACTATTAAGTTGCATGTTCTTGCAAAAACAAAAAAGAATCTATTTCTACGCATGAAAAAGCAACCCTAAATGTTAAAAAATTTATCTCCCGATTTGCCAAATTGAGATCAAGTTAAGAGCTCTTGATTTTGGAAGCTTCAATCAACTGAGTTGGAGAAACATCAACCTCTACATCCTGAAGTCTAGGACACAGATGAGTTCTAAAGGTCGGACTCAACAAGCCCATAAATGGCCAAGTTGCTGACGCTCTCCTTACTCAACAAATCGCAAGAAAATGCCGCAGTGAAAGAGCCCCCGTTCATCAGTATGATGATAAAAATCACAAACCCACTACAGCTTAAGTAGAAGACTCGAGTAGGTTCTAAAGGTCGAACTCAACAAACCCAAATATGACCGAGTTGCTAACGCTCTCCTTACTCAACAAGCCGTAAGAAAAGGCCTCAGTGAAAAAGCCCCCACTCGTTAGTCCAATGATGATAGCTGTTCAATCTCAAACCGATCAAATTTTACAAGCAACCAGAATCTAAGAGATCTCTCTACTTGATCGATAGGTCAAGACAATCTGAGGAAATTCTCAATTCAGAGCTTCTTCAAATCAATCTATATATTCCCCGCATGGTGATATCTCAATCTATCCTCAAATGATCTGATCAAGCTCAAAGCACGATCAAAGCCTATCTCTTCATCAAGTCACAAATAAGAAAGCATAGGACCGAAGAAGCAATTCCATAGTTCATACAAAGCCGATGGCCGAACTAAAGGAATTTTATGGTTATTCAATATGTTAAAGCACACATTGCTAGACTAATAACTCAACATTGATCCTATATAAGATGAAAGGTCATTATCTCATGTATCCTTCAACGAATCCAAAGAAAGCAGTAGGTTCATGGAGTGCATACACTTCACAAGTCAATAAAGACAAATCATGTCTTTCATCAAGTCCAAGCTCAAAGCTAGAGAAGGAATTTCAAATCCATTCAAGCACCTGGCAAACCGATTCCCAGGACTCCTTCATCAAAATAATTCCTCCATTAAACCCAACCAAGCATGAAGGGTTGAGGAGACTCAAATCGCAAGGACATAAAAGAAAGAGATATTTAGCAAAGCCATTTAAGCAGATAGTAGATGGTGCAAGAACTTTTATCTATCAGACAAGTCGATTCTGAAAAATTGGTCAAGCCCTTCATTTAACATGTCCTGAATAGGGCAGCATACTAATAAAAAATCATATTAAAAGCTCCATAAGCTATTACAATCGAAGCTTAAATGATCCAAGTTCTATGACCAGTCCAAATAGTCAACCAGTTTTTAACAAATGTGACCCGCTTCATGCGTGAATCACATTTGTTGGGAGGCATTTGATGACCTCCACATATATGCCACAAGTCAAGACAAGCCCACAAGTCAAATTCGACGGACTTCGGAGGTGACAGTGTGCAAATTGAGGCTCAAAATACTGGATGTCACTAAAAATGGTCGAAACAACCTCCGACCGACGAACAGACTTCATCGCGTTTCGAACGTCAAATTGATCAAAATATAAATATTACAAAATCTAACGATCAATCGAAGCTGAGCTCAATGTGCGACACCCATAAAGTCGAAGCGCGACAATGTCCCACAATCTCGTTCATGAAATTGATCATGCGTTAGCTTCAAAATATCAAAATCTATCAAATGAGATGTCCCAATTCGACGAGTGAGTAAATGTCGATTTGAAGTGACAATGCTCAAATCGAGGCTAAAATGTATTGGACGTCACCGAGATCAACTCAAATGGCCTTCGATCGATGAATGGACTTTGCCATCACGTTCAGAATGTTGAAATTGGTTGTGATATATTGACGACAATGATCAATGACAAGCGCTGAGTCGCCAATACTTGACGCATATCGAGCAAGATCCGACGCAAGTCAACCTCCGTTCAAATTGATCGTTTCGTTTCAAAATATCGAAATCTATCATGAAAGACTATTCATACTCAATTGACGATGCAAAAAAATCGAGTGAAAGCACGACGTAATTTTGAAATTGACTTAATTTGCAATTTAACCAAATGCCCGACGAAACGACCGCACTATCGTCAAAATAAATGAATTACCCTAAATCGATATATATAATTTATTAGAAAATATATATTAAAATTATTTAATAAATTTAAAATTAAAAAATCTAAATTACCTCCATGCAACAACCGTTCCCATTTTATTTTTCAAAAAAATATATAAAAAAAATTATAATAAAATAAATAAATTTTATTATTAATCAAAATCCACTCTATTTTTTCTCTGATTTTTTTTCTCTTTTTCTATTTAATTTTTCTCTTTTTTTTTTTAAAAAAAATTGTTCCTCCATTTTATTTTCATTTCTTAATTCTCATTCTCTCCACTTTTCTCTCTCATGATTTCCTCACGTTCAAAGGTAGCTCCCTTTTGATTTTATTTTCTCAGTGCCATTTTCTTCCGTTCCATAAAACCAGCCGCTGGCGCCACTGCTGGTGGAATTCCCCCTTCCAACTCGCTCCGGCCCAATCCTGCCGGCCAAATTCACCGCCGCTGTTCCGCGTGATCTGCTCCTACAACCGGTCCGTCTTCCAACCTGAGCCTGCTGATCCTGCTCAACCTGAGCCCCATCAAATGCTCTGCGATCCGCTTCCCCGACCCATCTCCGGCCGAACTGCGCGACCTGCTCTCGCCGTCCCCCCCCTCACGACCCGCCGGTTCCGCCCACCGCAAAATCGCATCGTGTGCGCCTTGTCCCGATCGCCGCCTACCTATTCCGCAGAACCCCGCCGCAGGCGCTCGCGTATCGGTTGTCATTCGGCTGCTTTCCGGCCCGCCTTTCTGCCAATCCTGCTCCATCGCTGTATCATCAACTGCTGACCTGCTTTTGCCAACTGAACTGCTATTTAAACCGCAAAATTCCTGTTCCGCCGTTCCAGCATTTCGTCCACTGAATCCATCCACCAACCTGCAACCATTTCCTTCAAACACGCCTGCATCTTCCTACAGCCTGTAATAGCTGCAACTTTTCACATCCCATTTCATCAAGGCCAAGAATCGAAAATCAACAGAACAGAATTCTTTCGATTTTCGATCATACCTTCTTATGCTCATGCAAATCGGAAGAACATCTCAGTTAATTCTTCCTTCGATTTTCGATCGCCACTTCCTTTTTTCGTTTTTCTGATATCAGAAGAACATCAGATTCTTCCTTCACGCCATCCCCTCACTTCTCCATTTTTCGCACGCCAGAATGGAAGAATATCATCAACGAATTCTTCCTTCATTTCACGCCGCTTCACTTTTTATCCACGCCAAACCGAGGAAGAATATCAGGAATTCTTTTGCAGCACACTTCTTACCTTACATTCCCAATCATACCTAACCCGCTCCTTTGTCTAGTGCAAGCGCCAAAAATGGTCAACTTGTGATCTGGAATGTGAATATATATATATATATATACTTTTGTGAGGTTTGAAGACCTCATCAGGCTCAGCGACAAGAGAAAAAAAAATAGGTGTCGCGAAGATACACACGCTTCAACAGATACCAAGTAAGCCACCACGTATCGCCCCTGACGAAATGCAAAATTTTCTAATTTCTGACTTAAAAAAAAAGGAGGAATATATATCAGATCAGTATGTCTTCTTTCGTTTAAAGACCTCGTCACGTCGCATGATAGATGAATGCGGGTGTCATAAAGACACTACTACGCCACAGAGCGTACCGAGTATGCCAAAACACCCCGACGCATTTACATGGGGATAATGTCGAGGTCAGAAATTATGTCAAATCTTTTAACTAAAAAAAAAAGGGGGAAGATAAAATGACATACAACGAATATAAAAGTAAAACAAAATAAAAGAAGGGTGAAAGATACTTACAAAATTTATCTTAGTAGAATTGAAAGCCCGCTGAAGTTCCTAACCACCCCCTTTCCAATGTCATAACGCCAACCCTTTAAACAAGAATAAAATAACAGACTGCCTTATTTATAAAAAACTAAAAGAAGTAATGAATGAGCAAATTTGAATAAAAGAGGGAGAAAATCAAATTTTAAATAAAAGAGTGGGAAATCAAATTTGAAATAAAAAAGAGGGAAAATCAAATTTGAATAAAAGAGAGGGAAATCAAATTTGAATAAAGAGAGAATCAAATTTGAATAAAAGAGGAAAAATAAATTTGAATAAAAGAATGGTAAAATTGAGACTATTTTAAGGAGTAAATATTCTTCTTAAAATAACAAATTAAATTATCCTTTGAACATATACCCAACTGTTTTCTTCATCAAATCAACAACCCTTCGCATGCCAGATATACGATACTAAACCAAAATCTACAAAAATCATAGGGCTTCATTTGATCAAAAATTAAAGAATTTCACTCTAATTATGATTCTCAAAATTAATGATTTCATTAATTAGATGAAATTAGCTAAGCTATAAATACCTGCATGTGCTCGGACATAGCGATTCAAGTATAAATTCTAATGTCTGAGGATGCTGCGCGGGTTGCTTCTTAGTTTAGTCTTATGATTGGGTCCAAGTTAACAAAACCTAAAAACCTATAATAAGAGTTTCAAATCAGTGAAATATCTGAGAAACTGATTATGTCAGGTGATAGTAGATCTAATCCTCTAGTAGCAAATGAGCATGATCTAAAGTTTCTTAAACATATTCAAATTAATCAATTTTTCAACTCAAATCAAATATCAATTTATCATAATTCAAAAATAAAACTAGCTAAAATTACAATACACGCATGGCCCCACCTTATCTTTGAATGCCTAAATTCAGAGATGTGGGTTGCTTTCTAAGGAATCTTAACAACAAAATCTAAAAACTTATAATAAGAGTTTCAAATTAGTGAAATATTTGAGAAATTGATTCTGTCAGGTGACAACAGATCTAATCTCTATTAGCAGCTAAACAGAGTTGACATAATCTAAATCTCTTAAATATATTCAAATTAACCAATTTTTCAAATCAAATCAAATTAAGTAGAATAAATCGCTTAAATGAAATGCTATCACTTAAATCAAAACTCAATCTATCCACCTTCCGCAATGTTTGTTGGGGTGATAAACTAAGCCTCTCACAAAGGAGCCAATGTCAAGTGTTATGTTATGTTCACTCAATCAATCTCACGCCAAGAAGGATGCGACCCTGTCCTCTAACCGCATACTGACTAGTAGCTCCAGCGATGAAGCACGACGTAATCGGGTGGTTGGCCCGCTCATTATATTACGATCACGACCAGTATATGCTCCAATGGCCCTACCATTTGAGTTGTGAATCATAAGGTATACTTGATAAGGCAAAAGCTCTGGTAAAAGTAGACTTAAGCTGCTTTCCTTAGAAACACCACCCTACACAAAATTTCTTGAATAACCACTGTGGTTGATGATGATTCTTTGTCGGTCGACTACCCTTTCTCGACTAAGTACTGGGACCTGACGCCGGATGACGGAACCATGAGATCTAGATCGGGCACGTCATCATTTCCCTAATCATCCGGTTTAAGCTAAAATAATAACTTTTATATCTCAAATTATAAAACTCTACATGCTGCTACTACACATTACACATTCAACGATATAATGACTAGCCTTAATCGAAAGTTTTCTCACTTACTATATAATTAACTATGGGCTGCTATAGGAAACCCGAACAGATCTAAAGTCCTCACCAAATGAGGACAAAATCTCTGGGTAGTGTCTTATCTACTTCATCTCGCTTAAAATTACAGACACTTTAAAACACTCTTTTCAATCGAAGATAATGAATTTCACACACATACATTGAAAGTAAAATATCTTATTTTGTTTTTCTTTCAACTTAAAATATAATTAACTTTAACAATTAATGACAAGAAAGTTATACTACTAAAATATAAAGCAAATGTGGGTGAATTGTTTATCCTTATTAGTTATCAAAAATATTGATCTTTTCATTTATTAAGGGGTTTTTTTATTGGAAGAATTTGGAATGCATTGTAAAGTAAATATAGGGATTTTAACTTTTTGGTGTTTGGCTTGAAGTAAAGTAAATTTTCAAGGTAATGTTATGTATTCCAAATATATTATATAGGCCATTTTGGTGTATTTGAATTCGATTTGACAATTCCAAATACATCCAATAATGTAAAGTGATCGCATTGCCGCTCAATCGCCGCCGCCGCCGCCGCCACCACCGTCGCCAGCCAATCATCACCGAGTGTCAAAACTTTCAAAATACTTTACATTATATTTTTTTACCAAACAGAAAAAAGCAAAATCATGAATTCATAAAACTCTCAACCAAACAACTGTAAAGTAATCCTTTTACACTGTATTTCTTTTACACTGCATTTCTTTTTCAGCCAACCAAACAG
This sequence comes from Cymbidium sinense, assembly GCA_021442155.1. Lineage (NCBI taxonomy): Eukaryota > Viridiplantae > Streptophyta > Magnoliopsida > Asparagales > Orchidaceae > Cymbidium > Cymbidium sinense. The sequence continues at coordinate 123,278,031 of CM038218.1, forward strand.
CCCCTAAGTATTAAATATAACTTTAAAATTTTATAATATGTAAAATAGATGTATGGCTATACTTTCTTTTATGTGGATCGTCAATCACCTTTTTTAATAATAGTATAGATAAAGGGTTCTAGTAGATGGTGTGAAATTTATGTTCATCCTTTTTATGAACATATTAAAATCTCACTTAATAATTTTAATTTCATCATCAATATCAATTCTAACTATTATCAAGATAAAGCAATTATACATGACAAACAATGATATACCATCTAAGTATAATATTGCCCAATAAACAAACCAACAAATACAAGCCATAGTACTATAATTTATCTCCAAAATAGTATCATGAATATACATGAATCTTATAGACATCTCTAGACTCCATGAATAGCTAACTTAACCACCTCCACAAGTAAATGCAATAACTAATATGATTTTTTTCCAACTCTTGAAATAAATCTAATAGCTTTTTCTAATATCCCAATGTTTCATATAAGAGGGCTTAACATTTATATTGGCCTCAAATTGAATAATAATTTATGTAGGTTTAGAGGTATGTGTCAATCAATAGATAAAAGGATAAAATGACATGCATTAATACCAATAATCATAATAAATTATCATATGTATATATTATAGCTATTTCCAAGACTTACTATCCTCCATGCAATACAATGAGGTTGATTTTTTGATGCATCAAAGTACTAACAAAGGTGTGATTGATGTATGACACTTTAGGCCAGGTTTGAGAGCTAGCCAAACCAAGAGATCTTCAAGTCCTGCACATTGTATGTGTGTTTGTGATTAAATTCGCTCAAATGTCCTCCAAAAAAAAATGTGATTGACAACTGTGTTGTTCACCATTAATTTGCTCTTGCTCGAGCATACATTAAAATATTCATCATTACTAATAATATATCATCCATTTATAACACATTGTGGCTCATATTAACTTACAATAAATATATTAATTTGAAATTAGTATGCACAATAACATTTTTGGGCATTTAAGACTATCATATCATAAATGTTCAACTATTGTTAAGGATACTGATGTACAATCATTTGTGCAACATTATCTTTTATTGTAGAATGATCATAAGTATGTGAGACATATAAATAAGCAATTAGTTTGTTCTCTTGCCATTAATAAATCTATCAAACACTTTATTACTTTTATTATTATGTACTTTATTATAATGAAAACTTTTAAAATGTCAACTTATTTCAGAGATGGTGTTAGATTTATTTATCTCACACATAATTCTTATTTATTTATATATTTAATAATAAATTTAATATTTAATTATATAATTTCTAAATTTTTAATATAATATCAAAGATATCACTACTATGAATTTCATTAAGTGAAATGTACTTCTTTTATGTTAAGTTTTGAAGTGATTATGATACTAAGATATTATATAAATAAATATAATTAAATATATAAATCCACGAGAATTATGTGATGGGAATGTAAATTCCCCTTACATTTGTCAATATCCTTTATTTTTCTTTCACAAAAATTTAAAAAAATATTATAATTATACAGATCAATGCTTATGACTCGTGTTTTTTACTCTTCATTTCCCTCATTAAAGAGATTTCTCTCACTTTAACAAATTATATATAACTTTATTATCAATTAGGGGATAATATATTGCTATATTGATGATAGGAATGTGTAAATATTATTGGCTGGAAAAATTATATCATTTAAGTCAACAAAGACATGGGATGTTTAGTTAGAAGATTTTTGAGTGCAAAGTAAAGTAAATGCAGAAATTTTAATTTTTTTAATGTTTGGTTTGAAATAAATTAAATTTCTAAGGTAATGTAATGTATTCTAAATATATTACAAATGTCATTTTGGAGATTTGAAATTGTCCGATGAGGAATTCTAAATACGGCCAACGTAGTTGCGATCTTGTTGCCGTGCCATATGTCGCCGCTTAACCCGCCGCCACCGCCACTCGCCACCGCCGCCACCACTATCGTCTGATCGTCATGGTTAGCGCCATCGCCAACCGTCACCCCACCGCACCGCCACGGGCCAATCACACACCACCGCGTCGAAGACTTCAAAACCTTCAAAATACATTACATTATATTTTTTTTAACTAAACAGAAAAAAAACAATGTCATGAATTTATAAAACTCTCAACTAAACAACTATAAATTAATACTTTTACACAATATTTTTTTTACATTATATTTTTTTTTCGGCCAATCAAAGACCTCTTATATATATATATATATATATATATATATATATATATATATATATATATATATATATATATATATATATATATATATATATATATATAGATATATATAGATATAGTTATTAAAGATAATAAAAAGTAGAAGAAATAATAATTATTGATAATTATTGAGGATTTATAAATCAGTAAAATAACTATAAAAGGAAGTTAATTTAAAATGCTGGCGGGAAGCGGATGGCAGTTTGGACATTTCTTATCCCTCCTTATTTTCTCTTTCTGAATTCCGCCGCTAAATCCATCCTTCCATGCTCTCTGGATTAGGGTTCCGGTGGCTTCTGTGCTCCAAAATTCGTCCAAGCCTCTCCTTCCGAATCGCTCGTTCGGTTTCAGGAAACCCTCCATCTTACCCTTCGTCTGACATCGAAGCCCTTATCCTCCGCCAGTACCGCAATGGAAAATTCCGTGACCTCTTCCGTGCCGCAATCTCGGAACCCTCCTTCCTCCTTGCCGCTTGCTGGAACATCTGCACTGACGACACTTCTTCCTGCTTTGACTCCATCAACCGCCTTATCTCTCTCGAAGATCTCGCTTTCGATCTCCGCGCCGGCCAGTTGGACGTCGAATCCTGGTGCGTCAAGCTCTCCCCCTCTCGGAAGAAGGGGTCGCATCTGGTCCTCCCCAATCTTAAGCTCAAAGTCGTGATCGAGGCTATTCGCATGGCCCTGGAAATCGTTTACGAGAAGCGCTTTGCCACCTTCGCTTATGGCGAGCGGGGGATGGGCCGTCACACTGCGGTTCGATACCTGAAAGGCACTCTGGAAAAACCGAACTGGTGGTTCCGCGTTCCCCTTAAGAGACAGTTTCTGGATCTTTGCCGTTTGAAGGCCGTTCTGGCCGAGAAGATCGAGGATGATGCATTGATCGGCGTTATAGAGCGGCTATTCGCGTCAGAGGCTGTTGCTATCGAGCTCGGAGGACTTGAATTGGGCCGAGGTTTTCCTCAAGAGAGTGGTTTGAACTCAATTCTGTTAAACATCTACTTTGATTGTCTGGATCAGGAGATTAAGGAGATTCGCGCAAATACATCTCAGGAATCCGAAGTTAAAGGACATGGAGAGGGAGGACTCTCTGGTTTTTCATAAACCGGTAAGGGTTTATGCTGTGAGGTACTTGGATGAAGTATTGATCGTCACTTCTGGCTCTAAACTGCTAACGATTGACATAAAAGATAGGATCTTGAAATATGTTGAGGGCAATATGAATCTAAAGGTGGACAAACTGAATGCTTCCATCCACAGTGCTGTCTCTGAAAAGATGGATTTTATGGGAATGGAACTCCAAGCTGTCTCTCCTTTGGTTCTTCATCCCCCACTGTCTGAAAAAGCCATGAGAGCAGAGAAGAAACACCTGAAGCAAAAGGCAGCAAAAGCTCTTGAGCTGAAAAATGCTCGTGAGACGGTAAGAAAGAAGCTTGGATTGAAGATACTTAAACATGTTTTCAAGAAGCTGAAGCGTGTTGGTGGGTTCAAAGGAGATCTGCATGTTGAGAGTGAGGTTAGAGAGCTGTTTAGGATTTGGGCTGAAGAAGCGGTGTTGGAATACTTGAAATCAAAAGAAGAGTGCTACCAATGGCATAAATTGCTAACTTCTGGCAACTTCTTGTCTCTGAAGAGGGTTAGGGATCAGTTACCTGAATCATTGGTTGATGCTTATGATCAATTTCAGGAGAAATTGAATGAACATTTTATGCCTGAAAGAACTAGCAAGCAACTAGAAGAGAAAGAAATGGAAGAAAATGATGAAGAGAAGATATATGCAAAAAGGACAGTAGAGGATTTGACAGAATTATGTATGAGAGTAAATGCACCAATAGAGCTTGTGAGAAGAGCTATAAAACTGGCTGGTTTTACAAACTCCATGGGACGCCCAGGCCAATCAAGGTGCTTATCTGCTTGGATGATTCTGATATCATAAAATGGTATGCAGGTGTTGCAAGGAGATGGCTAGACTTCTACTGCTGCTGTCGCAACTTTAAGATGGTGAAAACTGTTGTAAGTTATCACTTACGGTTTTCTTGTCTTCTCACCCTTGCTGAAAAGCATGAATCCACCAAGAATCAGGCCATTCAACACTATACGAAGGACTTGAAGATTATTGATGAAAATGGAGTGGAGGAAGTGCATTTTGCTACCGAGAAGGAAATAAGGATGTTGGGAGACAGAAAACTTTCCGATCCAAAACCTGTGGATGGAACCATCACTATGGCATTAGTTAGATTAGCATTCAATGAGCATTCATCTATCTGTTTGGCCCATTTCTGTGAAAGCACAAACACCATTATTTATCGAGTGCGTTTACTGCAAAACCGTTTAAACGTTGATCCACTTAATGCAGAGAAATGGGTACCAGGGATGGGGGCGATTCATGAGGCTCTGAACAGAAAGTGCTTGTCTCTTTGCTCAAAGCATGCAACCAATTTGTTCTTGGGAAAGATCTGTCTTCAAGAGATTGACTGCACCTCATTTCTGGATGTGGATTGATTGATGCAAATATAGTAAGCTTCTAAATATGTTTCCTTTAATTTGAAGAGCATCAGTATCATTAACATTGGCATGTTGAAGCTTGATGGAAGATGCTTTCGAAAACTGTTTGTCATGCTACTGGTTGTAGAGATGTTGATTTAAGAGAATTTAGATCTGAGAATATATCATTATGGATGGGCAGAGAGTATCACTAGCTCTATGTAGATAGCTGCTGCTACATGAAGAGCAATGGCAGGATATTTCCTCTCTGCACAATTTCAAAGTTTGGATTGAGATTTAGGTATATTCTTTTTAACATTGAACATTAGTGTTATGATTATTTGTCAGTTTGGCTTATGAGGTACTTTTTATTATAATGTTATGAAATTTTTTAAGTTTAATAATTTATTGTTTCTAATATCTGACATTTGGTTAGCAGATCCTGAAATGTTCGTGTTACTTTGCAGATCAATTCATGTTTCTGAAGGGTTAAGAAGTCAAGATTTATGATACCGTCAGAATGGTACTTCACGTAATGTATGTGCTATTGCACTGTTATTTTTTATTCTTTAATTATTATATTTTTGGGAATGGAATTTACTTTGTTGCTAAATTGTATTTGTTCCATTGTTCATTCTGAATGGTTTCAGCTCCTGTTTCTTTTATAAAATTGTTTACATAATTTTAACATAAAAGTAGTATTGTGAATTGAACTTGAAGATTGCTAAAAAATTGGATCAATTTTTGGCTTGAATCAAAGTCGATGAGAAGAACCATTTGAATTGAACTTGAGTTTAGCCTTTGCTTGAGTTGGGCTTAGCTAGCTCATGATCATATTGAAAAGAATTTTTATATGTATGAGTGCACATACACATATATTTATATATGCAATTAAATGTGAATGAATTTGTACATAGACCCACACATTAATATGTATGAATCCATATATCTATGAGTATGTATATATGTTGGACTAAGAGTTTTTCTTAGTAGATTGCAACTTATTTCATAACTTGAGATCAAATTGGTTTTTCTTGGCTTAAATTGAACTTAGATTGATATTATTTGGCATTGCTCATTTTGAATCAACATCTGATTGAGTGACTATATAATAATAACTTGGATCGACTTGAGATATCAAATGACTTCAAGTTGATCTTAAATTGGGGTCAAATTTGATGCTGATTTTTTTTTAAGCCCTTAGATTTGATCTTTGATAAATTCGTTAATAATCCTACTTGAAAACTAATAACATCTTTCTATTCTTACAAAAAATAGAGCAATAACAATGCTATAAATAAAATGGTGATGATGAAATTAGTTTAATAAATTTTCATTATGATATTAAATAATTTCTCTAGACATTCATCCTATCATTCTAAATATATCGAGAGAATTGATACATGATTTTGTTATAATTATCTCCTTGTCTCCTGTTACTGATAGCATGTTACAACATTTTAAAATAGCCTGAACACGAAGCTTCTCCCAAGGCGCGTCTTGTGAGTGTTGATGTATTGCATTTATGAAGAGTTGTTTCCAACATAAATTCATTATCTTTTATCATAATGGAGGCAATTTAATCATTGCTCTGTGCTGCCCTCCATCTTTCTTGCAACATTTGTCTAAGTTTAGACATATAACTTTACTACACTGGTAAATCTCTTTCCCTCGAAAT